>BSBK01006287.1:1477500-1947500 GCA_027943335.1 Chamaecyparis obtusa | reverse complement strand
ATGCTTTTTTCAAGACTTTTTTTTTCTTTTTAGGATTTTTTCAGTGTTATAAATTATTGTACAATATGCACAATGTCTAGCTTTAGAATAATTTCAGGTGAAGAGTGTTGAGAGGCTCTTTGAGAACATCACCTTTTGAAGTATCGAACTCATAAGCTCTAGAACCAAATGCTACAGTGATGAAAAAAGGACCCAACCAATTAGGTTCAAATTTTACCTTCTATTCTTGATGTTGTTTATTCTTTGGTTCTCTCTTAGAATGAGATTACCAACCTAAAATTCTTGATGATGAAATTTCTTGTTGTAGCCTTTAGACATTCTCTTTTGATAGACCCTCAAATGGTCAAATGCTGCTTTTATGCATTCATCTAATAGTTCTAGCTCTTGAAGCCAATAAATTATGTAATCAACATGTCTAATAAGTTCATGTAATGATACCCTAAGTGAAGGTATCTCAAATTGTATTGGTAGGTGTGTGTGTGAAAATTGTACCTGATCTGTAGACACAACACTCAGTAAAACATTAGAGGTTAGCAAAAATCAAAATCGTGCAAAATTGAAAGCTATCTAACCAAGTGATTTACTGCCTTCTAATAGGTGCGAGATTAATGTTCTCAGATTGTAATCGAGATCAGTGACCTAGACGACACCTAAATGAAGGATTTGAATGCAAAAGATGGATATGAAATTGAATGCAATTAATCTATATTTTTTTGGATTTTTATATGCAATAAGAATGATAAAAACTTGATATGAATCTATGCTATTGAAAACTGATATGCTATGCTAATCTAGAAATGATATGAAATATGAATCTAAATGAATGCAAAAAAATAAGATTGATCTCACAAAGATGTCGATTCGCAAGAGCTTTGATTCTTCAATTCCAATTCTCCAGCGTGATTGTGCAAAATATGAGATGATTTGTGAAGAGGTAAAGCCTTTAATTTATAGAAATCTAGGGCTTTGGAGGTGCATGGATAAAAGCATAAATCACTCAAATAAACTCGCTTGATTTTTGAGTTATCTGATCATGAAAGATAGTTAATTCTCAAAATCATGCAAAAACATACAAAAATAGCTTTTTAACTCAAATTAGAGTTTAGATCATCTTTTTGAACTCCAAAAGGATGTTGAGTTCCAAAAAAGTCAATAACTTGCATTGATTTTCTGATTTGGAGTTTAACTGTTTCTTTTGAATATGCATAATAATTAAGAATTAAATAAATAAATAAAGTGATTTATCCTCAACTCAACTGATTTTTGAAATAAAATAATTAATTTATGGGTTAATTAACTATTTTACCAAACTTTTATTAAAAATTATATTATTAAATAATGACAACATGCTTTAATTAATTAAATAAGAATTTAATCAATTAAAGATAGGAATTTTGATTTATTGTCAAAATTAAATAATACAATTAATAATAGATAGAATTAAATTTAATTACACAATTAAGTGGCAAATATTAAATCTAATTAATTAAATATGAAAATATTCAATTAATCAAACTTAGGATAAATGTGATTTATCGCCAAATAATCATTAAATTAAAGATAATTAAGATAATTAGGAATATTACTAGGAATATTCTCCGATGCAGAATTTAAGATAATCAATTATGATTCGATGATGTTAGATGTGCCTTAGGTTAGGACTTTGATGTCGATTTCATTCGATTTGTCGATGTAGGAGGTTAATGAACTTATAGCCCATTTTTGGGGTATTACATTTTGCCCCTCTTTGAATTACTATGCGAAGCGTAGTGGTTCAAAGATAGTCTGTGTTTGATAGAGATATGAAACTGATGTTTGAAATTGATAATTGATATGAGATAGAAGTTGATTGATATTGAATTGATATGGAGATAATAGGTCTTGAATGACCAAAGATAATGTTCACTGTAGCAGCAAATGAACCTATGATTGCGAAAAAGTGTCAAAATGCCTGATTCTGAACCTTAGGATTGATAAGAAGTGAGTGACCCGTTCTAGACTCAATTGTCTTAGCAGAACTAGCAAGTATCACATCCAAACCCTTCAGTTGTCGAAGAACCAAGGAAAGAACACTATGATCGGATGGTTGCAAAAACTAATACAGTTTACAAGATTAGGAGAATACCAAATTGATATGGATCTTGATGAATCTAATATGCCCCAAGTAATGATAGATTTGCCCCGAGCGATGAGGACTTTTGATGAATCAGCGACTAGACGTGATTGTTTGTCTTGATTACTGATGAAAGATATTGATAGATTTGATTGACAGACTTTGAATGATGTGCAATACCATGCCCCCTTCGGGATTAAAATTAAAATCTGACAAGAAAAGTCAACGTTGAGAGTTCAGAAGCATGTTAATTGATTTGAGAAGTGGTTAAAACATGTTCGGGAATGCATTCTGCATCATTTGGAGGTCCAAAAAGACCAAGTTTGACTAGGTTTGACCATGAGTTGACCATGGTTGACCAAGTTGAAATTTTGATAGTTTGATGAAAGCTAATCAGTTAAGTTGAATACTAGATTTCTGTGATGATTGAAGGTCGATTATGCAAGCAATGAATAAGATAAATGATCTCAGATTTCAATTTTGATCCCGAAAAAGGATTCTACTTGCTATTTCATTGGATGGACCTTCGTGTAAGATTCAGCTCTTGTTAGATTTGAAGATGCGATTTTGAAGAATCATTTAAGCATTGAAGTTCATTTAATCATTGTGAGATCATGCAAACATGCAAAATGCAAAGAGACATGCAAAATGAAATGCAACCTAAGACCTAGGACCTAGTCACTGATCATATGTCGATTTGTTATCATCATTGAACTTTTAGGTAACGGATAAATCAATACAATGCCCACTAGCCATGAAACCATAGACATATGAATATCGATTTGTATGCGCAAGAATCAATACAACACCCACTGGTCAACAACCATGGATATATGAATATTGATTTTGTTTTCGAAATGTCGGATTAGATATAAGCACCAAGGCACAAGCGCTAGGATGACCTGAATATCATGTCCATTTTGATATAGCAATTTGTACAAGCATCAAAACATAAACGTTGTGATGACCTAAGTACACCTTACGTTGCAAACACATCAAACAGTCAAGAGATTATTCTAAATCCAATGTGAATTACCCGTAGTGACCCTTTATCATTCACCTCCTTAGGCAAGGTTGCGTTCCACAGTAGGAGAAATAACTTACTCAAAAAGATAATAGTTAGATCAAACTTCCTTGAATTGTCTGGGTATCAATGGTTGAGGTACGCATGGCCATCCAATTCGAGATAGAGGCTCTTACAGTCGGACACCATTTCAATCCAAAATTTCCAAAGTTGTTAGATTTTCACATATAAGTAGAAAACAAAGAAAAGATTATACCCCCAGTCATCACTCTCTAAATCCTATAAAGGACATCATCGAAGAGCTCGAAGGGACACAATATGCAAAAATCTCAATGCGAATCAGTAAGCATACATGGAGATAAAAGCATGTGAAAAGCATAGATTGTTTTCAGTTGAGTTTTGATGTTTGATTGCGTAGTTGTAGATGCAAAATCCTTTCTGGAGACAAGACTGACTGACTGACTCACATGAAGCTTCAAAGGACTCTGGCTAGATATGACACGTCTAAGATACATTGGAGGCCATAGGATATGACATTGATTGCCCCCAAGTTGAACATTGATAGGATACAGACGCTTGAGCTGATTGGTGTACAGACCGACTTATTGAAACCAGGATATGCAGAAATAAACCGGGAGATATGTACAAACTAAAGCAAGACTGAAAGCTGGGAAAGACCAAGATTGTGCTAATAGATGGAGCATTTTGGAACAAGTGGTGCCTGTTTTCCAGGTTTTCACCATCTTGGTAGAGATTCTATTTTTGCTACCAAGGTGCCTGTTTCCAGGTTTTCACCAAGGCACTTTTTTTTTTCTTTTTTTTCATTTTTTTATTTTTTCAATTTTTTTTTTTGTACTTTTGATATTTTTTTGATTTTTTTTTGTGAATCATCAAGGCGCCTATTGCTAGGTTTTCACCAAGAGGTTCATTTTTTTTAGGACTTTTTCCAATTTTTAAGATTTTTTTCAGGACATTTACCAAGCACTGAATGCCTTAGGCATAAAATTTCTTCAGATGGAGAACGTTGATTGGTTCTCGGAGCTATTCTCCTTCAATTGTTGAGAGTTGATAGGCACCAGAGCCAAAAGTAGCAGTGATAACAAAGGGACCCAGCCAATTGGGTTCGAACTTCCCCTTGCGTTCTCGATGTGATTGATTTTTAGGATTTTCTCTCAACACTAGATTACCAACCTGAAATTCTCTGTGTCGGACTTTCTTGTTGTAGCCTCTAGACATTCTTTTCTGATACACTCTGAGATGATCATACGCTAAATGCCTGCGCTCATCTAGTAATTCTAGTTCTTGTAACCTAGACACTCTGTAGTCTTCATCAGTGACAAGTCCATGCATTCTGATTCTGAGTGATGGGATTTCAACTTCAATAGGCAGTACCACTTCAGACCCATAAACTAAAGTGAAAGATGTAGCCCTAGTAAGTGTTCTGACCCTAGTAAGTGTTCTGATACTTGTTCTGATACTGGTTCTGATACTGATTTTGATATTGATTCTGATAATTATTCTGATACTGGTTCTGATACTATTTTTGATACTGGTTCTGATACTTATTCTGATACTGGTTGTGATACTTGTTCTGATAATTGTTCTGATACTGGTTCTAATATTGATTCTGATACTAATTCTGATAATTGTTCTGATACTGGTTTTGATACTTGTTCTGATAATTATTCTGATACTTGGTATACTTGATAGCATCTTTTTCCATTTGCAAACTCCCAAGCAAGATCATATCGTGTAGTCCCAATGTCTAGCAAGGTGGAGAACAAGAGGGATTAGCAAGCTGGTGGAAGAGATGGAAGATAAGAGAATGAAGGAAAATGAAGGGAAGAAATCCTCAAGGGGAAACTCCTCAAGAATACCCAAGCTAGGGAAAAATTGTCATGTAAAGCACATTTGGACAAGCAATGAAAGGCTAGCATAGGATAAGCACAAAATCATAATGCAAGAGCAGGAAAGGATGCAATCCAAAGGAGTAGACATGTCAAGAGGCTTCATAGCACTGTGTTTTACTCTTTCTTTCTTTTTTTATTAGATCAAGACCAAAGGGGAAAAGGATAGCGATAGGAAAAAATGAATGGAGGAAGATGGATATGAAGGCTAAACATGGAAGGAATGAAAGCAAGATCACCATAAGATAGCTCACAAAATAGCCAAATATTCGTGTATAGATCAACATTGTCAAGATCAAAGAGAGAAGATGGAATGGATGAAATATGTAGAAGAACTACGCATGATGCCTGATTGTCAAGTTTTCATTATGGTACTTATCCAAGGTGCCACAAGGAAGTGGTTTTCACCATAGGATGAATTTATTTCTCTTTACTTTTGCTACCAAGGTGCCTGTTTCCAGGTTTTCACCAAGGCACATTTTCAATTTTATTTTATTTTAATTTCATTTCCTTATTTTTTTTAGAAGAAGGCAAGCTTGCTAGATAATGCTCCTTGAAAGGATAAACCATGATATTCTAAAGATTCAAAATGATATGCTCAAAGATGCTGATAGGGAAAGGGAGATGGAAGAGAAAAATGGAGGATAGGGTTTTATGTAAAGCGAGTGAGGTTGGAAGATAGGAGGAATAGGCAAATGAGGAAAAAGGATAGAAGGTAGAAGGTTAATGAATGGAAGGATTGTGACAGGGTAGATGGAAAGGAAGGCAAGATCAATGTAAACACACACCCTGAAGGGTGGTGAGAGGGTGGAGGAAACATGAATGAAGGAATACGTGAAGGAATATGGTGAATGGATAGCAGAGGTTGAGATTTGGGCGCATGAAATGGAGGAATATTTTTGGAAGGAGATGTAGTGGAAGCCTTTGGAAGCTTGAATGTCAATTTCACTTTTTGTTCAACACTAGACTCTTTCAAGAGAGACTTTGGAATCCATATAGCCGTAGGATTTTTATTTCCTTTTGATGATCTAGAGAGAATATCTTCAATGATGGATTTTGGAACCCATACTTGTCTTGTAGTTTTTTTCTTAGATATCTCTTTTGACTTTATGCCTCCGTGTCGATTAGAGGAGACATGGTGATCTTTTTTTGATGGATTCTTGCATTGCTTCTTTTTCTTGTATTGAACATTCAAGTTACTTCCAAAAGACTTGGGATTTGTGGAAGAGGGAGGATATGACTGGTTTAGATGGGTGGGTGGATGAAAAGGATTCAAGGGTATGCATCTATGTTGATCTTGAGGAAAGATGGGAGATGGAGGTATGTAAGGACCCAAGATGGATGGTGAATCAGGAGAGTTATGAGGGGAAAGTGAAGGGACATAAGGACCCAAGATGGAAGGTAGATGTGAAGAGTTTGGTATTGGTGGAGGAAGTCCAAGGATGGATGTGGAAAATGCAAAAGGATAATCAATAAGTTCATCAACATCTATATGACAACCAAGGATATCAGCATCTTTAGAGTGAGCATTAGAATTTTCAATAGAATTGTGGACATATTGAATATGAGCACCTTCTTTGATAAGATTGTTCAAAGCTTGCAAAGACTCAGGAAGAGTAGAAAGTGGAAATGAACATGGAGTGGTAGAACAAGAAGATGAAAGACTTTGATCTTGACAAGGATCTTCGGATAGCATAAGCGCATAATTTTTCTTTTGATTTTCAATAGGCTTAACATTGGAAGTATCAACACCATTTTTAACAACCTTAATGGAAGTATCATCTTTGGAAATTGGAAGTGGGGTAAGGTTATTTTGATTTTCAATAAGCTCAACAGTGTAAGTAGTAGCTTGATCTTGCTTAGGAGAAGACTTAAGACATGGTGGAATGCATGAAAAAGGGGGTACAGGATCAAAAGAACCCTGAGGTGGATAAGAGACATTGTGAAAAGGAGTGGATGACATGGAGGGTTCTTGATCTTGATCTTTCTTTATGTTCTTTTCTTTACCATTTTTAGAGTCCTCTTGACATGGAGCCACTTCTAAGGACAAGGAAGCATGTTGGGATTGTATGGATGACTTTGGAAGAGATGGTGGAGGACTAGCTGAAGTAGGGATTATAGCATATGAAGGCTTAGGCTCTTTAGATTTATCTTTATTGAAAGTCTTTGCAGCCAAGTGAAGGTTAGCTTGAGTTTCTTTAAGAGGTAGCCCTAGGGATAACTATAGGGAACCACATGAAAAGTATCAGGGCTTGTGTCAGATGAAGGTTCTGTGAAAGATTTGAAAGACTCGGAAGCTTTAGGAAATGTATGGGTATTGGAGGAAGTAGGGGATGGAAGGGAACCATCACAAGACAAAGGTCCAACATTAACATGATCTTGCTTGAGAGTGTAATCTTTATTTTCAGTCTGAGAGTTCTTAGAGGAGAGATCCTTATAGTATGCATGTTTATAATCAGCGTGATAAACTTTCTCTTCCTCAAGTGAAACAAATGGATCATCTAGGTACTATGCATAGAAATCATCAAAGTCTCTTTCATAATCAGAATCATATGGATCACCCTCATGATCTATCCAATGTGAGGGCCCATTTGTAGTAAGTAGGAATGGACGATGAGGGGGACTCTTAGGAACAGAGGTGTCATAGGTATCATTACATTGTCTGTCGTCATAGTCATCATAGTCTCCAAAGCTAGATGTGTCACTCTCCGTGGAAGAGGTATCATATTGCTCAAATTTTTTCCGGGGGCATGGTGACATGTACAAGTCTTTATCAAATGGAAAAGAGTATAGATATTACATGGAGAAATTTTTAGATTCCTTCTCTTTCTTAAGATTGTTAAGTTCAACTTGCATAGCATGCAGCTGTTTCCTCATAGCGGTGATCAAAATTTCTTCCTCATGTGTACTGATTCTTTGAGATATGTGTACGGATTCTCAATAGCTACTACTCTGTTCTTGACACAATGATATTTTTGACAAATTCTAGAACTAGGTTGAAAACATTGGATATCTTGCAATTTGACAATTTCTGACAACTTTCTCAAATTTTTCCAAACGACACTCTGCAGACTCATACGACATTGGGTAGTCTATGAAATGACAGTTGCTAAACCCATACGACAATTGGGTAATACTGAAACGACACTTGACAAAACTCGTATGACTTTTGACTTCTTGAAATGACTTTTGACTCCAGAAAGAACTTTACGTCAATTTTTGCAAAATTTAAGGTCTTCAATTTTGGATTGTTTGCAAATTGTACTGTCCAGATTTTGAAGGTTATACCAGATTTGATCATTTTTAATAGCCAAGTAGATAAACAAACACGCAGAACAGCAAGCAAGTGATTCCAAGCACGTCTGAAAATAATGAACAAGGGCAAAAGCAACCTTGTGCATGAACAATCAAGTGACCAAATTGTGCTAATCCCTGAGAGTACTAATTGTGTATGTTCTGAAAAGTTTTGCAATAACGCACATATACCTGAAAGTGAAAAATTGGCCTCTCTAGGGTTTTTAGTAATGGTTTGACTCTGCAACTTTTATGATTCAAAGGGGTGAACTCCAATCCCAGCGCACCAGGGTTTTGACACAGTCCGAGAACTTAATCTTCAAGAGCTGCTAGGGAGATCTGACAACCCAACAATGAACCATACCCGTGGAGATTTCTTCCACAAGGACATTTATATAGCGGCTGTCACTACCACAGCGAAAATGGCTATGACCGCTTGAGGTTTCGTCAATGCAGTTTGCCCTGTGAAGGGATTGTCCGCTACGGTTAACCCTCTCTAAAGATGACTCACAATAGTATACCACAAGGGGACTTGGCTCCAGATTCAAGGTTTTGACACCTCTTCACTTTTAACCCAAACAAAGAAAGTAGATTAATCCGACACGCTAAGACAAAGTTTTGTTCCACCAAGGTCTGTGATATCAACTCCATGTGATCTATCAACCTCTCCAGAGAGAGAATGTATCAATCAATAAGAGAAGACGCACTAACCAATTTTGATTCACCAAAGCTCATGATATCAACCCCACGTGATCTATCAACCTCTCCAGAGAGAGAATGTGTCGATCAATAAGAGAAGACTCACTAACCAAGTTGAATGTGAAACACACTAAGTATCCTCCCTACCTATAAGGATTCCGTCGTCAAGAAAGATTTCGCTAGGAATCCAATCTCTCAAGAATCACGAATAGTGTTCATAGGGCCTAATTACTATGTGAGCACAGATATATGTTTCGAAAGTAAATCTACCAAAAGCATTCAAAAAGTAGAAAGAGGAACACTTAACGCTTAAAGAAAATATGAGATGAGTCCATAAGGTGGAACACTTAACACCTCACACAAGCTAAAAATGAGTCCCCAACTTAGAAAACAAGTGAGTTCCTAAAAGCACAAAAGGGTTGCCAAGTGGAACATTTAACGCTTCTGTCCTGTTGACCCCTCCCCTTTATGGCGCTGAGATTGCAACCACGGGGTGGAAATGAGGGGCCGGTAGATTAGCGAGTCCAATAACCCAAGATAGCAATCAAGATCAATCACAAGTATCTTAAGACTACTTAATGAATCCTTAAGGGATCACAACCTAGTATCAAATTATGCAAGTGTGTAGAATAAAAGCATGAGAAGACGCACACAAGATAGACACATAAGAGATTTATTTTAAGTCCAAATCAAAATGTTATTAGATGAAGGAGAATACCTGGTGGTCCTCGCAACACGCTTAGTAGTTTTTACCTGATTTTTAGCAATTCTTGTGCTTTTCCCAATCAAAACCAGCAGAGAGCAATAAAAAATAGAGAATTTCAATTGTCAAAATTAGCAGTTAGCCAAAATATAAAAATCAAATCTGATACTATGCTCTGAAAAATTAAATGACAGTCAAAAACTGGTACGAAAACTCGTACGACAGTGGGTATGCTCTCAGACGACAGTCCAAAAACTCGTATGACACTGGGTATCTTACCATACGACAATCAAATCCTGATGTTGAAACTCGTACGACAGTGGGTATCTTACCATACGACAGTCAAATCTTGATGCCAAAATTCGTACGACAGTGGGTCTCTTACCATACGACACTGGGTGTCTGATGAAATGACAATATAAAAAGATCGTACGATAGTGGGTCTCTTACCATACTACAGTCAAATCCTGATGCCAAAACTTGTACGACAGTGGGTCTGTTACCATACGACATTGGGTGTCTGATGAACGACAATATGAAAATCTCATACGATAGTGGGTCTCTTACCATACGACAGTCGAATCCTGATGCCAAAACTCGTACGATAGATTTACGGACCGAAATTAAAAATTGCACTGTACGGATAGCTTTGATAGAAAAAGTGCCAAAAATAACGTCCTACTGAGAATACCACCAGAACGGGCAAGAGCAAGGGAATTCTGATAGAGAAATGATAGAAGATTGATAGAAATCAAGGGAAGCCCGTTTCAGGGCCCCACGGTGGGTGCCAGAAATGTGTGTGTGAAAATTGTACCTGATCTGTAGACACAACACTCAGTAAAACATTAGAGGTTAGCAAAAATCAAAATCGTGCAAAATTGAAAGCTATCTAACCAAGCGATTTACTGCCTTCTAATAGGTGCGAGATTAATGTTCTCAGATTGTAATCGAGATCAGTGACCTAGACGACACCTAAATGAAGGATTTGAATGCAAAAGATGGATATGAAATTGAATGCAATTAATCTATATTTTTTTGGATTTTTATATGCAATAAGAATGATAAAAACTTGATATGAATCTATGCTATTGAAAACTGATATGCTATGCTAATCTAGAAATGATATGAAATATGAATCTAAATGAATGCAAAAAAATAAGATTGATCTCACAAAGATGTCGATTCGCAAGAGCTTTGATTCTTCAATTCCAATTCTCCAGCGTGATTGTGCAAAATATGAGATGATTTGTGAAGAGGTAAAGCCTTTAATTTATAGAAATCTAGGGCTTTGGAGGTGCATGGATAAAAGCCATAAATCACTCAAATAAACTCAGCTTGATTTTTGAGTTATCTGATCATGAAAGATAGTTAATTCTCAAAATCATGCAAAAACATACAAAAATAGATTTTTAACTCAAATTAGAGTTTAGATCAGCTTTTTGAACTCCAAAAGGATGTTGAGTTCCAAAAAAGTCAATAACTTGCATTGATTTTCTGATTTGGAGTTTAACTGTTTCTTTTGAATATGCATAATAATTAAGAATTAAATAAATAAATAAAGTGATTTATCCTCAACTCAACTGATTTTTGAAATAAAATAATTAATTTATGGGTTAATTAACTATTTTACCAAACTTTTATTAAAAATTATATTATTAAATAATGACAACATGCTTTAATTAATTAAATAAGAATTTAATCAATTAAAGATAGGAATTTTGATTTATTGTCAAAATTAAATAATACAATTAATAATAGATAGAATTAAATTTAATTACACAATTAAGTGGCAAATATTAAATCTAATTAATTAAATATGAAAATATTCAATTAATCAAACTTAGGATAAATGTGATTTATCGCCAAATAATCATTAAATTAAAGATAATTAAGATAATTAGGAATATTACTAGGAATATTCCCCGATGCAGAATTTAAGATAATCAATTATGATTCGATGATGTTAGATGTGCCTTAGGTTAGGACTTTGATGTCGATTTCATTTGATTTGTCGATGTAGGAGGTTAATGAACTTATAGCCCATTTTTGGGGTATTACAGTAGGATTGCTTTGGAATCATAGACCAATGAAAATGGTGTAGCCCCTGTAGGCATTCTGATGCTTTTTCTGTAGGCCCATAAAGCTAGATTGATATGAAAATACCAATCTCTTCCTCACTTGTCAACCGTTATGTGTAGGATTGTTTTATTCAAGACTTCTTCTTGTCCATTCCCTTGAGGATAGTAGATAGAGGAGGAATGATGTGTAATCTAAAATTTTGTGCAGACCTCATCAATGTCACTATTCTTGAACTGACCTCCATTATCTGTAACAATCAAGGAGGGGATTCTGTATTTGCAGATGATATAGTTGATGATAAACATAGCTACATGTTTTCCTATCACTTTGATAAGGGGTACCTTTTAAACCACTTAGTAAAATTCTCAATAGTTGTTATGATGAACTTATGTCCATTTGAAAATGAAGGGTAAATGTAACCCACAATATGAAAATCCTATTGCTGAAATGACCAGTGAGTAATGAAAGGTAGAAAATCCTGAGTGAGAGTATGAATTAGGTTCCCATGAAATTGATATTTTTGACAAGTTTAGAAAATTGAACAACATCCCTTTCCATGGTTAGGCCAATAGTAACCTAATCTAAGTATCTTTTTCACTAAGGACAAACCATTCGAGTGTGATCCACAGATACCCTTGTGAGCTTCCCTAAGCACTCTCTCAGACTCAAGATGCTCTAAACACCTAAGAAGTGTACCATCAAGACCTCTCCTAAACAAGTCTTTTGCGATGATGAGATAACATGAGGCATTTCAGATGAGGTTCCTCTTTTTATTTCAGGATAGAGATTCAGGTATAGTTTGGTCTTTAAGGTAAGCATAAATCTGGCTATAGCAGAAAGTATCAATAGTGGTAATGGTGCAGATAATTTGGGAATCAGGTGCATCATAGGTAGGAAATGGGAGCTCTTACACTAGGAAGTCATAGTGGAATTGATTCTCTTTGAGTTGTAGCATTGAGGCTAAGGTAGCCATGACATCTGCTGCTCTATTCTCTGCACATGCTAGCTACTGGAAGGTAATGAACACAAAGTATTTCTTTAAGTCATCAATCAGGTGTTTTTATGGAAAGATATTTTCATCTTGAGTTTGATATTCATCAGTGACTTGGTTGATCACAAGATGAGAGTCATTGTATACATGAAGTTCCTTGATCTTCTAGTTGATAGCCAGTTTGAGTCCATTAGCTAATCCTTCATATTTTTCCACATTGTTAGTGCATGGAAAGATCATTTTGTATGCCTTAGGGATTTTGTAACCTTGTGGGGAGATGAAAAAAAATCCAACACCTGTGCCCTATTGTGTAAATGAACCATCAAAATACATTTTCCAAGGATGTTGAGTCAAGTGTAGAATATATTCATAAGGAAAATCCACCATGATAGGTTGTGTGTCTTGTAATGGGGTATCTTCTAGTTGTTTAGCCAGTACTTTCCCTTTGATTTCCTTTTAGTCAAATTATGTGATATCAAATTCATAGAGGATCATGACCCATTTAGCTAACCATCTAGTTAATATTGCCTATCTCAGCAAGTACTTAAGAGGATCAATTTTAGTTATCAATTGCATAAAGTAAGCTAACATATAGAGCCTGAACTTATGAGAAGCAAACACTACTACCAGACAAGATTTTTAAATCACTGTGTAGTTTAGCTCATAAGACACCAAAGCTCTACTGATATAATAAATTAGTCATTCTCATCCTTGTTCATCATTTTGCACAAGCAAAGATCCCAAAGACGTAGTAGCTGATATGTAGAGAAATAAGGGCTTATTAGGACTAGGAGCCATTAACACAAGAGGATTATGATATTGCTATCAAGATTCAACTATGTAGTTTTTTGAGTCAAAATCATTGACCCATGATTCATGAGTAGTGGTTCACATGAACCCATCTCTCATGAGAATGAATGGAACACTTAGCACTCATTGGATCTAGGTGATGCTCACAGTTGAATCCTGATAGCAATATCACAATTTGACTTGTTGTGGAAAATATCTCCTACTTATCACAAGAGGATTAGCCAAGTACTCTTTGATTTGTTGAAAATGTTTTTTACAATCCTCGTTCCACTTGAATGTGACTCCTTTGTGCAAGGTATTAGTAAAGGGTTGTGCCTTATCAAATAGTTGTGAGATAAATCTCCTCATGCACTGTAGCTTTCCTTGCAATGTCCTCATTTGACTAATATTTCACAAGGTTGCATTTCCATTATTGCTTTGACCTTTGCTGGATCTACTTCAATTCCTCATGCCGAGACTATGTAGCCAATAAGTTTACTAGAAGTGACCCCAAAAGTGCACTTGTTTGGGTTGACTCTTAACTTGAATTGTTCCATCCAAGTGAAGATCCTTCCCAAATTAGAGAGGTGCATATCTCTAGTGGCAGATTTAGCTAAAGTGTCATCCGCATATTCTTCCATGTTTTTATGTATCATATCATGAAATATGGTTGTCATTGCATTTTGGTATGTTGCACCAACATGTTTTAGACCAAAGGGCATGACATTGCAGCAAAAAGTTCCCCATGCACAAGTAGATGTTTTCTTTTACTGATCTTCAAGTATGATGCAATTTGATTGTATCCCGAGAATCCATCCATTAAGGAATATATTTGGAATCTCGTAGTGAGATCCACAATCATGTTAATATTGGGCAACAAAAAATCATCCTTAGGGAAAGCCTTATTTAGATCTCTGAAGTCTATGCAGATGTGCATTGACTTGCCAAATTTGGATACATGCACAATGTTTGATATCTATTCAGCATAATATATAGCTCAAATAAATGTGGCTTTGAGTAGTTTTTCGAGCTGAAATTTAACCAATAATGTGATATGTCGATGCATTTTTATCAGCTTTTGTTTTAGTGGTTTGATGCTTGGAACAATGGATAAATGATGCATGAAAAGGTTTGTATCCATGTTGGGCATATCAGAATAAGACCTAAATGAAGAACTGGATGAATTTCTACTTCTCTTCTTCAGACAAAGATTGTGCCAGATGTATGATTTGGGGATTTTTGGTTGTGCCTAAATTTACTTGCTGTGTAGGGTTTATAAGCACTAAAAATCACTCCTGGAAATGCTCGGGGAGGATATCAAGTATCTCATCCATAGGCACCTTAGAGAGGTTTTCACCGTTGGATACGTCTTGTGTTTTTATTATTTTAGGGTCTGATACTACTACTTAGTGGTTTTCACCATCACACTGCTTGTTCTTTTTATTTTTATTTTAGCGACTAAGATACTTGATATCATCCACTGACATTCTTCTACTTGTTGCAGTAGTGGAAGAGTGGAAAGGTTCAATGACATTGAGGTAACAGGACAAGGTATGGTCATTGGAAAAGGACATTGGGTTTATTGGCTTGAAAGTATTCTAGTCAACTAGCTCAAGGTGAATGAGGAGTAGGGAACCAATGGGCTCAAGAGAAAAGACCCCGGTATAATTGTCATCATTCATAGCTACTAAGGATAGGTCAAGAAAGTTATCTTCCCTAGAATTATCTCAAGTTTGACTTGTTGATGGATTTATAGAGGAGTTACAAGAGGTATTCTGCAAATTTACACTACAACATTTGGGGTCAAATTTTGATGCCAATTTGTGATGCCACTACAATTTGTGTTTGTTTTTTGTGTTTTTTTTTGCAAGTTCCCCCGACAGTGTCATAATAGCGATGATGTTGTCATAATTGCGACACCCATTTGTTTATAAACAAAAAAATAAAAATAAAGTGTTATTTGTAATTTGTGAATTCGAAGAGCTGCCGCGAAGATGACACTGCACTTTTGCGTGGCGCGAAGAAGGCATTCAAGTTTGGCATGCATGAAGAGGCCGAAACTATGTGGGAAGAGGGCACTGGCACTTGAGGTAGGAATTCGAGCTTTTTCTTCTCATTAAATCAATTTTAGTGGCATTGTTTACATCTTAGCATTTGGAATGCTTGATGACCCGCAAGCTTTGAGAGCTAGAGCATCATTGCTATTACCTTCAAGGCATTGTGTGAAGTGTTTGATCTCTGTTTATTTGTTTTTCTATTGATATTCACTATGTGGTACTCCCTGTTTATGATCATTTCATGAGAAAATGTCTTGATGGCTCATGGGCTGCAAGCTAGGGCATCATACATTATTTATGAGCTCACTATTAAATACTGGCATTATTTACATCTTTTCATTTGGAATGCTTGATGACCCACGAGGTTTGAGAGCTAGGGCATCATTGCTATTACCTTCAAGGAATTGTGTGAAGTGTTTGATCTCTCTTTATTTGTTTTTCTATTGATATTCAATATGTGGTACTCCCCGTTTATGATCATTTCACAAGGAAATGTCTTGATGGCTCACAGGTTGCAAGCTAGGGCATGATACATTGTTCATGAGCTCACTGTTTAATATTGACATTGTTTACATCTTTTCATTTGGAATGCTTGATGACTTGCAAGATTTGAGAGCTAGGGCATTATTTCTATTACCTTCAAGGCATTGTTTGAAGTGTTTGATCTCTCTTTATTTATTTTAGTGTTGATATTCACTATGTGGTACTCCCTATTTATGATCATTTCATGAGGAAATGTCTTGATGGCTCGTAGGCTGCAAGCTAGGGCATCATACATTGTTCATGAGCTCACTGTTTAATACTGGCATTGTTCATGATCTCACTGTTTAATATCTGGCCAGGCCATGTAAATGGTACTAGGCCAACCCAATCAGCCCAACAAAATGTGTCATGTTTATCTTTGTCAAATACACTCGTTCACCATTTTGTTCTTGTTCTTCACACAAATATTGCTTCAAAAGTAATTTTAAACAATGATTCAAAGAAAAAAAAAACAACTATAATAGATCAGACCCCAAAAGAATACAGTCAACTATAATAGCTCACAGTCTTAATGAAATAAATAGTGTATAAAAAAATATATGGTGCACAACAACAACAAGCATGCAATGACAACAACATTGCATGATAAAATTCAATACTCTTAATTTTTATTCACATTGCACATGCATAATTGTAGATGAGGATCAGTAATAGGGTGCTAGGCATTGCTTAGATTCTTTGGATTTAACCCCATCTTTTCCTTCCTTGCAGGTTTTGGATCATACAAGAGCATACTGGATTGAACCTCGAGTCAACACTTCATTACTTTAGGCAATGTCTGGTACCTTCATTATTTATGTTCATCCACTTATGTATGTTTTCATTCATTCACAGTCTTCTGAAATTTGACTATTAGCGACCATGTATGATGATTCTTGATGTTTTTGGGTCATTTGATGAAAATATGTAAAAGTTTCTTAAAAGTTTATATTTTTTATTTCAATTTTTAAAATCATAAAATGAATAAAATTTAAAGATAACAAATTAAGATAATCTTTGTCTTCACTTTAAACAAAAACATAAAACTCATAAAGCATGGTAAAAACATAAATCTCATAAATCATGGTAAAAGAGGGCCCTAACCATGGTAAAATGGGAAAGTTGCCACCTTGCAGTGCTCTTCATATGGCAGCTGCGAAGGAACTATGTTATAAAATTTTAAGGCATGAAATTTTATACTTTTTGACATCATAGTTTTTTCTCCTTAGCATTTAGTTTACAATGTGGGGGACTCGAATAAAATATATGTACAGTTATAAAATTTCATGCCTTGAAATTTGGCATGAAATTTTATAACATAGTTCCTTAGCATTTGATCTTTATATGGCTGCCATGACTTGAGGTAGGCATTCGAGCTTTGTCTTCTCTTTAACTCAATTTCATTTTGATGGCATTTGTTGATTTAATGGAAAAATTCAATACTAGCATTGTGTACATCTTTGCATTTGGAATGCTCGATGACCCACGATCTTTGAGAGATAGGGCATCATTGCTATTACCTTCAAGGCATTGTGTGAAGTGTTTGATCTCTCTTTATTTATTTTATTATTGATATTCACTATGTGGTACTCCCCATTTATGATCATTTCATGAGGAAATGTCTTGATGGCTCATGGAATGCAAGCTAGGGCATCATACATTGTTCATGAGACCACTATTTAATACTGACATTGTTCATGAGCTCACTGTTTAATATCTGGCCAAGCCATGTAAATGGTACCAGGCCAACCCAATTAGCCCAACAAAATGTGTCATGTTTATCTTTGTCAAATACACTCGTTCACCATTTTGTTCTTATTCTTCACACAAATATTGCATCAAAAGTAATTGTAAACAATGATTCAAAGAAAAAAGAAACAACTACAATAGATCAGAACCCAAAAGAATACAATCAACTACAATAGCTCACAATCTCAATGAAATAAATAGTGTATAAAACAATATATGGTGCACAACAACAGCAAGCATGCAATGGCAACAATAACATTGCATGATGCCCGAGCTCAAATTCAAAACAATAAGTGTATTAATGTATGATCTAATAGCAACAACCTCATTGATCATTACCTTTCACTCCTCCATCATTATAGAAAAGATAAATATCTACAACTAGGGCATCATGCATTATTTATGAGCTCACTGTTTGAGCACCTCATGTCCTTATTTGATTGGCCGGTGCTCAAATAGTGAGCTCATAAATAATGCATGATGCCCTAGCTTGCAGCCCGCAAGCCATCAAGACATTTCCTCATGAAATGATCATAAACGGGGAGTACCACATAGTGAATATCAACAACAAAACAAATAAAGAGAGATCAAACACTTCACACAATATATGTTTCTTTATAAGATTTTATTAAGACTAAATAAATGTTTTATGAGCTCACTGTTTGAGCACCTCATGTCCCTATTTGATTGGTCGGTGCTCTATTTGTTATATTGATGCTATTAGATCAAATATGGACATCAAATAGGGACATAAGTAATAAAATAATACACTATGTGGTACTCCCTATTTATGATCATTTCATGAGGAAATATCTTGGTGGCTCATGGGCTGCTGCAAGCTAGGGCATCATACATTGTTCATGAGCTCACTATTTAATACTGACATTGTTTACATCTTTTCATTTGGAATGCTTGATGACTTGCGAGCTTTGAGAGATAGGGCATCATTTCTATTACCTTCAAGGAATTGTGTGAAGTGTTTGATCTCTCTTTATTTGTTTTGGTATTGATATTCACTATGTGGTACTCCCCGTTTATGATCATTTCATGAGGAAATGTCTTGATGGCTCACAGGCTGCAAGCTAGGGCATGATACATTGTTCATGAGCTCACTATTTAATACTGACATTATTCATGAGATCACTATTTAATATCTGGCCAAGCCATGTAAATGGTACCAGACCAACCCAATCAGCCCAACAAAATGTGTCATGTTTATCTTTGTCAAATACACTCGTTCACCATTTTGTTCTTGTTCTTCACACAAATATTGCATCAAAAGTAATTGTAAACAATGATTCAAAGAAAAAAGAAACAAATACAATAGATCAAACCCCAAAAGAATACAGTCAACTACAATAGCTCACAGTCTCAAAGAAATAAATAGTGTATAAAATAATAATTTAGACATATTTGACATTATTCCAGGTGAAACACCACAAGGCTATGTTTTGCAATGGTTATAAATTTCACATCAAAAAGTTGGATGACACAAAGAGAACTTTTGATTCTAGGATAAGTGCAGTGTTCCAGATGACTAATATTTCATCTAGAAATGACTTAAATCCTCGAGAGATGCAAAATTGATATTATGGTATTTTGGTTGATATACTTGACTTTGACTTCAATTCCTTCAAATTAGTTCTCTTCGTTGTGAAGTGGTACAGACTACAACTCAATAAAAATGATCCTGATAGAACTATTATTGAACATGACAATCAATTTTCAATGATTAATACAAGGTTGTTTGAGCCAGTTGGAGAAGAGCCCTATGTTCTTCCAAGCCAATGTAAGCAGATATTTTACTCAGAGGTTCCACATAAACCAGGTTGGTCATTTGTTGTTAGACATGATCCAAGAGGAAGAATGATAAAGTATAATGCGATGGAAGAAGATACCGAGGAAGATGAAGAAGTGGAAGATGATGTAGAACTAGATCATGATCGAGAGCTAGTCGAAGAAGAATATGAAGAAGAAGACGATGATGATGCTACTATTGATGATGATGATGCTGCTACTGATGTTGCTACTGATGAGGATGATGCTACTATTGATGCTGCTATTGATGAGGATGATGATGACCATGATGATGATGATGATGATGTTGATGGTGATGATGATGATGATGACAATAGTGTTGGTGATGATGTCGTCGATGATGATGATCTTGATGATGAGATGGATGAAGAAGAATATCAATGACATGAATGAAATGTACAATTATGCTAGATGTTTGGCATGTTCTAACAATTTTTTTATATGTACTACTCTTATTCACCTTATTTTATATGTCCTACTTATATATCTTTTATCTTTTTTAAAGAGAAATTTCATTCTAAAAGAGTGTATTTAATCTCTATATGCTTAAAAAACCTCACTAGTTAAGATTGTTGTCATTTGTAGTGTGCATGACAAGAATCAAATCACTTGAAAGACACCAGTATTTAGACATGCACAAATTAGTGACGTGATTAAGCAAATTACCTTTCTTTACAATTGCATGGTTGTCTTTGGTTTGTTATTTTGTTTTGAGTGTCTAGTGATTTAAACCAAAGACTTTGACTTAGACAAAAAATGTGCAAGTCTACATTAGTATGTTTCTTTTTATTGTAATTATAATTAGTATGAATGAACAAAATAATGATGTGTGTGTATGCTATTCACCTTCATGAAATGAGGACTATTAACTAACAATTCAAAGCAAATACAATGCAAATTTAAACTAAGAAATGCATTTAATATCCATGACATCTCATGGTTCACTAATTAGATGTGGTAAGTAGAGCTCTCATCTTTGTATTTCCTACTAGTGACACTTCTAAAATGAGAAATATAATGCTAGAAATGCTTAATCTAGCTCTCAAATAGATAATGTGATACAAAGATAATTCAAATGCTCTCAAATGCTATGAAATTGACTATAAGGGTGATGCTTTGCAAATGAATTTCTAAGATGATTATTGCTCTCAAAATGCCTCTCATTTATAGTAAATTCCCAAGGGTAGGGGGTAGAGTGAAGTAATCATGATTTAGCCTTGGTTGAGTCAAAAACTTTGCAATGTTTTTAAATGGGAGGACAATTTAAATGTTTGTCTCAAAGCTTTGGACAAAAAGACAAAATTGAGTAGATGAGATTCAAAGTTGAATTTGTGTGATTGAGATTCAATTCCTTTGAGTGATCCATGTGCTTTTGTGTTCTCAATTTTCATAGGTTCCTCAATTTGTTGTTGAAAGATATTAGGATTAATTAAATTCCATCAATTAATTAAATTAGCCATGTAAGGGAATAGGTTCATTTTGATTTTTGATTTTTTAACTGTACAATTAATTAATTAAAATCAATTATATAGTGTTTTTCACCCGTTTAAGCTTGTATTTAATTATTTAATGTCATCATTTGATTTTTCCTTTGATTCTATGATTTTGTCCAACTTTGATTTATTAATGTCCATTTATTTGATGAGAATTAGTGCATTTTGATGATTTTGAGCCATTTTATTGATTTAAAGCACTTGTCCATTGTTGAGTGTCTACAAATGCCCCTCTTTGAATTGATGTACGAAGAACATTGATTCAAAGAAAATTTTAAGTCCTGATCACTTTTAGGTCTTGATTTACTGATACACTGATATGCCACTGATATGATTTCTAGGTCCTGATATGAAACTGATTGCTGCTTGATATGATAGGCCTTTGATCTGATTTGATAAAATGATATGTACCCCACTGATAATAGTTCAAAAATTTTGATGCCCCTGATTCATTGATATTTGATGCCATTTGATACTCTGATGCCCCCCCATAAATGAAACATATTGATTGCCTGATTTGAAATTTTTTATTGAAATTGATTAATTGATTGATCGATTCAATATATTTTCATTTCTGAAAACATTGATGATATGCTGATTTCAACAAATGCCTTGGTTTGATTGATATGTTGATATAGAAAAACCATGATTAATAAAATATTTTTTGATGTCTCTGGATGAATGATTGAATGTCCAAGATAGATAGGTCTATTGTAGTTAATAAAAACAAGTGATTAGGATATCAAGATAATGGTACCAATGAATGTGATTTGTCCATCTGATAGGATAGTAAAATTGATATGGGATAACTGATAGGTAGGTCAATGATAATTCATTCTCAAGACATAGAGACATGAACAAATGGTACTAGGTTTGATAGGATTGATACTATTGTTCCTGCCTCATGATCAATAGTTGGGAAACAATAAGTTGGTACTGATTGATTAATTGATTGACATAAAATGATTCACTGATATAGAATACTAATATGATTCCCTTGATTTGCGAAACAAGCACATTTCTGTAAGTTATACATACGGTCCCTAGCTTCTTGGATATTAGATTTATGGATCTTCCTTGTTGATTTTGTATCATGTTGATATTTTATTGATCAGGACTTGATGCATCATTTTGTTGATGATGAAGGGTGCTCCCCTTAATACCACTAACACATAACAAAAATAGAGAAACAACAACAATATGCAAGAACATAAAATTGGCTTCTTATTATCTCCACAAATGTGGAATTACAAACTTTCAGAATTACAATATGCAAAGCCACATGGGCATTACCTTACAATATTCTATAGGACAAAGCCTCAAATCAATACCTAGATCTACTACCCAAAACTATCCCGAACTGCCTAAGACAATACTACGGGCCTTCTTTATATAGGCAATTTCCACCGCCCGAGAAGGTTCCAAAAATTTAGCCCTAAGGGCCGACCAAACTTAAAATTATCTTATTTTTCATTTTATTACATCATAGTCGGCTCAAAATAACTTTTGAAACCCAAACAAATTTTTTGAAGGAAAATTATTTTTCACCATTTTAGGTGACCCAACTTCCGAAGACCACAAGTCATTGCCCGTTGACCCGATTGACTAGTATAACCCCATTTCAGAAAGGGTGCAAGGAGCTCTACAATGCTTGAATCAAGCAAACTTCATTCTGCCCAAAATTTGACCTCACCCGGGGCCTCTAAAGCCTTCAAAACCGAGTTCAAAGTTTCTATACCTTGCTGGCAATACAGAAAATCTTCAATATCTTCAAAACTAGACCTAATCTAGCCATGAAACTTTACTGGTAGGTTGATATGATTGAGATGAACCTCCACATGTAAAATCAAAACATTTTGAGATCGTATGAACAACTTACTAAAAATAGAAAATTTCCATAAATAGTTGCCCTACACAAGATAGCCCTTATTGAAAAGAAACTAGTAATATTTTTGGGTGATGCAAGATTGCTCTTACACCCAGGATGCTCCTGCATCAGACAACCGGGGTAATTTGAGAAGTGACCCTGTCATGACTCAGGTGTGAAGAGGAAAAACAAGATGGTTAACCTCCTCCTTTGTTAGCCATGATGAATCTTCAATAGGTCATCCTTTCAACTTGACCAGATATTCTTCATATGTCCTGTTCCTTGTGCTTCTGCCAACACAACTATCCAGTATGTCTTCAGTCTCCTTGATAGCTGAACTAGTTGTTGGAATACTCCACTGTGCTACTGTAACCTCATTTTCAACACCTCCTTCATGATATTATGTCAGATCTGAAACATTAAATATTGGTGAAATATTCAGCTCAGTAGGCAACTTGACCTCATATGCATTTCTTGAATCATGCTTCTTCAGTATCTTACATGGACCAAACTTCTTCATTTTTAATTTGTTATATGTACCAACTGGAAATCGCTCCTTCTGCAAATGAACCATAACTTCATCTCCAACCTGGAATTCCTTATGCCTCCTTTTCACATTTGCCTTAGCTTTATACTATGCATTCATCTTGGTAATATGCTTCCTCACCTCCTCATGGATGTTCTTCAAGTGTTCTCCAAAATCTCCAGCTTCAGCACTACTTATTTCTCCTTTATCTATCTTTCTCAACTCAGATGCATTTTTGGGACTACTTCCATATACAATCTGTGGATGATGTGATGAACTAAACTTCAAATCTATCTTCAACTCTTCTCTTTCTGGTAGTGTCATTATGTGTGCTACCTTATTGGGCAAACTGGCTCCTGGAGTCAAGTCCATCTGATGACTGATCTTTCTTACTAGTGGTAATCCATCCGACACATTATCAGATACAATATCCTAAAACTCATTCAATAATTCTGCAACTTCTACAGGTACATCTTCTACTTCCTCTTTCCTAGCCTTTGGAATTAAGGTAAAACATATATGCTCATGCCTCATACCATCTGAGAAATTTCCTCTATCAACAAAAGTTATTCTTGCATTACCACATACCTTTTCTTCTGTTTCCTTCAATGGTTTTAGCTTATGTCACACTCCATCCTTTGTCAAGGAATAGGTACTCACATGACCATCATGTAAAACACATCTGTCAAATTGCTAAGGTCTACCCAACAACACATGGCATGCATCCATAGATATGATATCACATAGTACCTCATCTTAGTATCTGCCAATCTTGAACTTCACTAGGCACTATTCACCGACCATGACCTTGTGGTCATCCTGCACCCAAGCAACCTGATATGGATGTGGATGTTTTTGCCTCTTGAGCTTCAACTTTGTCATCATCTCTTCTGACACCAAATTATTAGTACTACCACTATCAATAATCACATCAAAACACTTACCCTCACACTTCCACCTGGTGCGAAACAGGCTCCTTCTTTGCTCAAGTTCACTGTCACCACTCAATAAGACTCTTCTGTTAATCAACGTTTCTTCTCTTTTAGCATCTTCAGTATGTGATGATCTAGCATCTTCATCTACATATGCAACTCTAGCGTGGCCTTCATTCCTCCTATATGTCCCTCCTTGGCGTTGAGGATATTCAAATGCCCTATGACCTTCTCCACAGTGAAAACATGTTCCACGGAAGCCTCCTCTTCCTGAAGCTTGTCCTCTTCCTCTTCCTCTCTGATCTTTATTATTCTAATCTTGGAAATGACTGAAATTATCTCCTCTCTAATTCTGACTATTATTGGCCTCATCCTAGTTTTTGAATCTTCATTTCAATCTCCATATGATCATCCACTAGATCTTCCATCACGACCTCTTCCACTTTGTCTGCTCTCAAACTTCTTGTTTAGCTTTTCCTTTACTTTTAGGGAAAATTGGTACACCTCTTCAATACTTTTCATTCAAACTAGATTCAGATCCTCCTGAATGCTTGGCCTCAACCCATTAAGGTAACGAGCAACTTTCTCCTTATCAGCTTCTGCATGGCCTGTTCTGATGAGGATTCGATAGAACTCCTCTGTATACTCCTGAATAGATCATCTCGCTTGCCTCAAACTTTGCATTTTCTTCAGTAGGTCAAGCTCATAATAAATAGGGATGAACTGTTGCTTCAATTTATCCACCATCTGATCCCATCTTGTGATTTTATCTTTCCCCCTTCTATTTTGCTCCAATTGAATCTCTTGCCACCATATCTTCGCATGACCTTTCAGTCTGGCCTTCGTGAATTTGACCCTATCAGGATCCTTAATATCTTCATACTCAATATTCTTCACATTCATTAATCCAGTCGATCAACTCCTTTGGGTTAAGATTTCTTGAAAATGAAGGAACCTCAATCTTGGAAATGGCCTGGAAAAGCCTTTCTTCTTCTTGATTCAAAATTTTGCCTTCTTCTTCTTGATCATCATTTTCTTCTTCGGCTTCATCCTCACTTTCATCTCTGACATTAAGATTCATTCCTCTGCAAATCTCTTCTTGTAATGCTCGCACTTGTCTTTGGAGTGCTCTAACCTCAGGTGTTACAACATCAGCTCTTCTTCCATGTTCCCTTCATGGAGGCATTTTCACAATGCGCGCTGAAACCCTAACCATGGTCCTGGTGCAAACTACCTCACAGTCGGTGATCTATTTACATAGAAACCCTAACCCACGGTCTTGGTGCAAACTACCTCACAATCGGTGATCTGTTTACACACTCAAGAACTCCCGCTCTGATACCACTTGATGAAGGGTGCTCCCCTTAATACCACTAACACATAATAGAAACAGAGAAACAACAACAATATGGAAGAACATAAAATTGGCTTGTTATTATCTCCACAAATGGAATTACAAACTTTTAGAATTACAATATGCAAAGCCACATGGGCATTCCCTTACAATATTCTATAGGACAAAACCTCAAATCAATACCTAGATCTATTACCTAGAATTGTCCCAAACTGCCTAAGACAATACTACATGCCTTCTTTATATAGGCAATTTCCACCGCCTGAGAAGGTTCCAAAAATTTAGCCCGAAGGGCCGACCAAACTTAAAATTATCTTATTTTTCATTTTATTACATCATAGTTAGCTCAAAATAACTTTTGAAACCCAAACAAAATTTTTGAAGGAAAATAATTTTCTGCCATTTCAGGTGACCCAACTTTCGAAGAACATAAGTCATTGCCCGTTGACCCGATTGACTATTATAACCCCATTTTGGAAAGGGTGCGAGGAGCTCTACAACACCTAAATTAAGAAAGTTTCATTCAGCCCAAAATTTGACCTCATCTGGGGCCTCTAAAGCCTTCAAAACTGAGTTCAAAGTTTTTGTACCCGACTGGCAAAACTGAAAATCTTCAATATCTTCAAAACTAGACCTGATCTAGTCATGAAACTTTACAGGCAAGCTGATATGAGTAAGATGAACCTCCACATGTAAAATCAGAACATTCTGAGATTGTATGAACAACTTACTAAAAATAGCAAATTTCCATAAATAACAGCCCTACATAAGATAGCCCTTATTGAAAAGAAACTAGAAATATTTTTGGGTGATGCAAGATTGCTCTTACACCCAGGATACTCCTGCATCAGACACCCCAGGTAATTTGAGAAGTGACCCTCTCACAACTTAGGTGTGCAGAGGGAAACCAAGATGGTTAACCTCCTCCTTTGTTAGCCATGATGAATCTTCAATAGGTCATCATTTCAACTTGACCAGATATTCTTCATATGTCCTGTTCCTTGTGCTTCTACCAACATAACTATCCAATATGTCTTCAATCTCCTTGATATCTAAATTGGTTGCTGGAATACTCCACTGTGCTACTGTAACCTCATTTTCAACACCTCCTTCATGATATTATGTTAGATCTGAAACATTAAATACTGGTGAAATATTCAGCTCAGTAGGCAACTCGACCTCATATGCATTTTTTGAATCATGCTTCTTTAGTACCTTACATGGACCAAACTTCTTCATTTTCAATTTGTTATATGTACCAACTGGAAATCGCTCCTTCCACAAATGAAGCATGACTTCATCTCCAACCTGGAATTCCTTATGCCTCCTTTTGACATCTCCCTTAGCCTTATACTGCACATTCATCTTGGTAATATGCTTCCTCACCTCCTCATGGATGTTCTTCAAGTGTTCTACAAAATCTCCAGCTTCAACAGTACTTATTTCTCCTTTATCTATCTTTCTCAACTCAGATGCATTTCTGGGACTACTTCCATATACAATCTGTGGATGATGTGATGAACTAAACTTCAAATCTATCTTCAACTCTTCACTTTCTACTAGTGTCATTATGTGTGCTACCTTATTGGGGAAACTGGCTCCTGGAGTTAAGTCCATTTGATGACTGATCTTTCTTACTAGTTGTAATCCGTCAGGTACATTATCAGATACAATATCCTGAAACTCATTCAATAATTCTACAACTTTTGCAGGTACATCTTCTACTTCCTCTTTCCTAGCCTTTGCAACTAAGGTAGAACAAATATGCTCATGCCTTATACCGTCTGAGAAATTTCCTCTATCAACAAAAGTTATTCTTGCATTACCACATACCTTTTCTTCTGTTTCCTTCAATGGTTTTTGCTTATGTCACACTCCATCCTTTGTCAAGGAATAGGTATTCGCATGACCATCATATACAACACATCTATCAAACTACCAAGGTTTACCCAACAACATATGGCATGCATCCATAGATATGATATCACATGGTACCTCATCTTGGTATCCACCAATCTTGAACATCACTAGGCACTGTTCACTAACCATGACCTTGTGGTCATCCTGCACCCAATCAACCTGATATGGATGTGGATGTTTTTGCCTCTTGAGCTTCAACTTGTCACCATCTCTTTTGACACCAAATTATCAATACTACCACTATCAATAATCACATCACAACACTTACCGTCACACTTGCACCTAGTGCGAAATAGGCTCCTTCTTTGCTCAGGTTCACTTTCACCACTCAACAAGACTCTTCTGTTAATCAACATTTATCCTCTTTCAGCATCTTCAGAAAGTGATGATCTAGCATCTTGATCTACATATGCAACTCTGGCCTAGCCTTCATTCCTCCTATACATCCCTCCTTGGCATTAAGGACATTCAAATTCCCTATGACCTTCTTGTCCATAATGAAAACATATTCCACGGAAGCCTCCTCTTCCTGAACCTTGTCCTCTTCCTCTTCCTCTCTGATCTCTATTGTTCTGATCTTGGAAATGACTAAAATCATCTCCTCTCTGATTTTGACTGTTACTGGCCTCATCCTACTTTTTTGAATCTTCATTTCGATCTCCATATGATTGTCCACTAGATCTTCCATCATGACCTCTTCCACTTTGTTTGCTCTCAAACTTCTTGTTCATCTTTTCCTCTACTTTTAGGGCAAACTAGTATGCCTCTTCAATACTTGTTCATTCAAACTAGATTCAACTCCTCCTAAATGCTTGGCCTCAACCCATTAAGGTAATGAGCAACTTTCTCCTTATCAGCTTCTGCATGGCCTGTTCTGATGAGGATTTGATAGAACTCCTCTGTATTCTCTTGAACAGATTGTCCCGCTTACTTCAAAATTAGCATTTTGTTCAGTAGGTCAAGCTCATAATCAACAGGGATGAACTG
The DNA here is from genome assembly GCA_027943335.1 of Chamaecyparis obtusa. Classification (NCBI taxonomy): domain Eukaryota; kingdom Viridiplantae; phylum Streptophyta; class Pinopsida; order Cupressales; family Cupressaceae; genus Chamaecyparis; species Chamaecyparis obtusa. The sequence continues at coordinate 1,918,676 of BSBK01006287.1, read as the reverse complement.
TCACTTCAATTTATCCACCATCTGATCCCATCTTGTGATTTTATCTTTCCCCCTTCTATTTCACTCCAATTGAATCTCTTGCCACCAGATCTTTGAATGACCTTTCAGTCTGGCCTTCACGAATTTGACCCTATCAGGATCCTCAATATCTTCATACTCAAAACATTCTTTACATTCATTAATCCAGTCAATCAACTCCTCCGGGTTAAGATTTCTCGAAAATGTAGCAACCTCAATCTTAGGTCTTTTCCCAATCTTGAAAATGGCCCAAAAAAGGTTTTCTTCTTCTTGATTCAAAATTTCACCTTCTTCTTCTTGATCATCATTTCCTTCTTTGGCTTCATCCTCACTTTCATCTCTAACATTAAGATTCATTCCTCTACAAATCTCTTCTTGCAATGCTCTCACTTGTCTCTAGAGTGCTCTAACCTCAGGTGTTACAACACCAGCTCTTCCACCATGTTCCCTTCGTGGAGGTATTTTCACGATGCGTGCTGAAACCCTAACCATGGTCCTGGTGCAAACTGCCTCACAGTCGGTGATCTGTTTATGTAGAAACCCTAACCCACAGTCCTGGTGCAAACTACCTCATAATCAGCGATCTATTTACACACTCAGGAAATCCCGCTCTAATAGCACTTGATGAAGGGTTCTCCATTTAATACCACTAACACATAACAAAAACTAAGAAACAACAACAATATGCAAGAGCATAAAATTGGCTTCTTATTATCTACTCAAATGTGGAATTACAAACTTTTAGAATTACAACATGCAAAGCCACATGGGCATTCCCATACAATATTCTATAGGACAAAGCCTCAAATCAATACCCAGATCTAGTACCCAGAACTATCCCGAACTGCCTAAGACAATACTATGGGCCTTCTTTATATAGGCAATTTCCACCGCCTTAGAAGGTTCCATAAATTTAGCCCTAAGGGCTGACCAAACTTAAAATTATCTTATTTTTCATTTTATTACATCATAGTCAGCTCAAAATAACTTTTGAAACCCAAATAGAAATTTTGAAGGAAAATTATTTTTCGCCATTTCAGGTGACCCAACTTTCGAAGACCATAAGTCATTGCCCATTGACCCGATTGACTATTATAACCCCATTTTGGAAAGGGCACAAGAAGATCTACAATACTTGAATCAAGAAAGCTTCATTTAGCCCAAAATTTGACCTCAGCCAGGCCCTCTAAAGCCTTCAAAACTGAGTTCAAAGTTTTTGTACCTTGCTGGCAATACCAAAAATCTTCAATATCTTCAAAATTAGACCTGATCTAGCCATGAAACTTTATTGGCAGGCTGATATGACTGAGATGAACCTCCACATGTAAAATCAGAACATTCTTAGATCATATGAACAACTTACTAAAAATAGAAAATTTCCATAAATAGCAATCCTACACAAGATAGCCCTTATTGAAAAGAAACTAGAAATATTTTTGGGTGATGCAAGATTGCTCTTACACCTAGGATGCTCCTGCATCAGACACCTGGGGTAATTTGAGAAGTGACCCTATCACAACTTAGGTGTGTAGAGGAAAATCAAGATGGTTAAACTCCTCCTTTGTTAGTGATGATGAATCATCAATAGGTCATCCTTTCCACTTGACCATATATTCTTCATATGTCCTGTTCCTTGTGCTTTTTCTAACACAACTATCTAGTATGTCTTCAATCTCCTTGATATCTAAACTAGTTGCTGGAATACTCCACTGTGCTGCTGTAACCTCATTTTCAACACCTCTTTCATGATATTCTGTCAGATCTAAAAAATTAAATGCTGGTGAAATATTCAACTTAGTAGGCAACTCGACCTCATATGCATTTCCTGAATCATGCTTCTTTAGTATCTTACATGGACCAAACTTTTTCATTTTCAATTTGTTATATGTACCAACTAGAAATCGCTCCTTCTGTAAATGAACCATAACTTCATCTCCAACCTAGAATTCGTTATGCCTCCTTTTCACATCTACCTTAGCCTTATACTGCGCATTCATCTTGGTAATATGTTTCCTCACCTCCTAATGGATGTTCTTCAAGTGTTCTGCAAAATCTCCAGCTTCAACACTACTTATTTCTCCTTTATCTATCTTTCTCAACTCAAATGCATTTCTGGGACTACTTCCATATACAATCTGTGGATGATGTGATGAACTAAACTTCAAATCTATCTTCAACTCTTCACTTTCTGCTAGTGTCATTATGTGTGCTACTTTATTGGGAAAACTAGCTCCTGGAGTCAAGTCCATCTGATGACTGATCTTTCTTACTAGTGGTAATCCATCCGACACATTATTAGATACAATATCCTGAAACTCATTCAATAATTCTGCAACTTCTATAGGTACATCTTCTACTTCCTCTTTCCCAGCCTTTAGAATTAAGGTAAAATACATATGCTCATGCCTCATACCATCTGAGAAATTTCCTCTATCAAAAAAAGTTATTCTTGCATTACCACATACCTTTTCTTCTGTTTCCTTCAATGGTTTTTGCTTATGTCGCACTCCATCCTTTGTCAAGGAATAGGTATTCAAATGGCCATCATGTACAACACATCTGTCAAACTGCCAAGGTCTACCCAAAAACATATGGCATGGATCCATAGGTATGATATCACATGGTACCTCATCTTGGTATCCGCCAATCTTGAACTTCACTAGGCACTGTTCACTGACCATGACCTTGTGGTCATCTTGCACCCAAGCAACCCGATATGGATGTTGATGTTTTTGCTTCTTGAGCTTCAACTTTGTCACCATCTCTTTTGACACCAAATTATCAGTACTATCACTATCAATAATCTCATCACAACACTTACCCTCACACTTGCACCCGGTGCAAAATAGGCTCCTTCTTTGCTCAGGTTCACTTTCACCACTCAACAAGAATCTTTTGTTAATCAACATTTCTCCTCTTTTAGCATCTTCAGAATGTGATGATCTAGCATCTTCATCTACATATGCAACTCTAGCCTGGCCTTTGTTCCTCCTATATGTTCATCCTTACCATTGACAACATTCAAATGCCCTATGAACTTCTTCTCCATAGTGAAAACATGTTCCACGGAAGCCTCCTCTTCCTGAACCTTGTCCTCTTCCTCTTCCTCTCTGATCTCTATTGTTTTGATCTTGGAAATGACTGAAATTATCTCCTCTCTAATTCTGATTGTTACTGGCATCATCCTACTTTTTCAAATCTTCATTTTGATCTCCATATGATCGTCCACTAGAGCTTCCATCATGGCCTCTTCGGATCTGTCTGCTCTCAAACTTCTTGTTCAGCTTTTCCTCTACTTTTATGGAAAAATGGTATGCCTCTTCAATACTATTCATTCAAACCAGATTCAGCTCCTCTTGAATGCTTGGCCTCAACCCATTAAGGTAACAAGCAACTTTCTTTTATCAGCTTCCGCATGGCCTGTTCTGATGAGGATTCGATAGAACTCCTATGTATACTCCTGAACAGATCATCCCACTTGCTTCAAACTTTGCATTTTCTTCAGTAGGTCAAGCTCATAATCAACAGGGATGAACTATCACTTCAATTTATCCACCATCCAATCCCATCTTGTGATGTTATCTTTCCCCCTTCTATTTCACTCCAATTGAATCTCTTTCCACCAGATCTTCGCATGACCTTTCAGTCTGGCCTTCACAAATTTGACCCTATCAGGATCCTCAATATCTTCATACTCAAAATATTCTTCACATTCTTTAATCCAGTCAATCAACTCCTCTGGGTTAAGATTCCTTGAAAATGTAGGAACCTCAATCTTAGGTCTTTCCCCAATCTTGAAAATGGCCTAGAAAAGCCTTTCTTCTTCTTGATTCAAAATTTTGCCTTCTTCTTCTTGATTATCATTTCCTTCTACAGCTTCATCCTCACTTTCATCTCTGACATTAAGATTCATTCCTCTATGAATCTCTTCTTGCAATGCTCGCACTTGTCTCTGGAGCACTCTAACCTTAGGTGTTAGAACACCAGCTCTTTTGCCATGTTCCCTTCATGGAGGTATTTTCATGATGCGCGCTAAAACCCTAACCACGGTCCTGGTGCAAACTGCCTCACAGTCGGTGATCTATTTATGTAGAAACCCTAACCCACAGTCCTGGTGCAAACTGCCTCACAATCGGTGATCTGTTTACACACTCAAGAACTCCTGCTCTGATACCACTTGATGAAGGGTGCTCCCCTTAATACCACTAACATGTAACAGAAATAGAGAAACAACAACAATATGCAAGAACATAAAATTGGCTTCTTATTATCTCCACAAATGTGGAATTACAAACTTTCAGAATTACAATATGCGAAGCCACATGGGTAGTCCCTTACAATATTCTATAGGAAAAAGCCTCAAATCAATACCCAGATCTACTACCCAGAACTATCCCGAACTGCCTAAGACAATACTACGGGCCTTCATTATATAGGCAATTTCCACCACCTGAGAAGGTTCCATAAATTTAGCCCTAAGGGCCGACCAAACTTAAAATTATCTTATTTTTCATTTTATTACATCATAGTCGGCTCAAAATAACTTTTGAAACCCAAACAAATTTTTTTAAAGAAAATCATTTTCTGCCATTTCAGGTGACCCAACTTTCGAAGACCATAAGTCATTGCCCGTTGACCGGATTGACTATTATAACCCCATTTCAGAAAGGGCACAAGGAGCTCTACAACACTTCAATTAAGCAATCTTCATTTAGCCCAAAATTTAACCTCATTTGGGGCCTCTAAAGCCTTCAAAACCAAGTTCAAAGTTTCTTTGCCCTGCTGGCAATACCGAAAATCTTCAATATCTTCAAAACTAGACCTGATCTAGCAATGAAACTTTACTGACAGGCTGATATGACTGAGATGAACCTCCACATGTAAAATCAGAACATTCTGAGATTGTATGAACAACTTACTAAAAATAGCAAATTTCCATAAATAGTATCCCTACACAAGATAGCCCTTATTGAAAAGAAACTAGAAATATTTTTGGGTGATGCAAGATTGCTCTTACACCCAGGATACTCTTGCATTAGTTGATATTGTTATTGTATCTTAATATACAGAATGTTGGATCTTTGATTTTATGAACATTGATATGATGATATGGACTTTGCTTTGATTCCCCTTTTTGGATTGATCAAGATAATTAACTGAAACCCCTTTTCCCTTGGAAAAATAACTACAAATCAATGCACTTAATCTAACATGAAAATGCAATGCAATGCAACTAAGTGTCACTAGTTTTTTTAGCAAAGAAATGCCATAGAGAAATATTTTCATGATTGAGCATTGTGGGATTAGAAAGCAAGTAAAACCATCACTGACCACATCATGATGATATGAATATCGCTTTATATCACTTTTTAGCAACGTCTTAGGAAATTAGTACAACCCTCACTAGTTGAATGACCAACTGTGGGAGTATGAATACCAGTTTCAACAAATTTGATATTGCAAAGAAACAAAGGTCAACCATCCACCCTATGTGAAAGTCTTCGATGATTCTTTGACGACCATGTCATTAGATGAATTCACATAAGTTGATGGATCTCCCTCAAGACAGTCACTCAAAGGAAAGAAAAATATCATGTCTCCATCATTGCCAATCTAGTCGAAACATCATCGATTAGCTAAAGAGATGTGATAAAAGTCATTTTAATAAAGATCATCAAAAACTTCAAGTGTTTTGCAATGTATCAAGATTTTCAAAAAGAATTTCCAAACATTCTGATCTTTTAAGTGTTGTCAATTTTTTTTTAATCCTGCATGATAAAGTCAATGAAGGCTCAAGGATCAAGTTGTAGGATGAAAATACTTGGTTGTGAACAATGATATCCATCAAAGGTTCAATAAAATCTCTCTCTTCTGAAGCTCTGATAAGTCCCTCTCTGATGTTGTGACCGAATGTAGCACTATTAAATCTGATTGAGTTTAATGCATTGTGTCATGTGAATTTATTCCCGTTCGTTGAAATCCACTAATTAAGATCAAATGCCCCTAGCTGGATAGGAAAAATGTTGGACCTGGGCAAACTTCCAAAATATTACAAAAACTCGGTTTATGCAAGATATATCTCAAAAGCACTTTATGCTTTCCTTTTTACTAGCTCTCAAACAAGATCACATTGGTTTGCCCCCAATGTCTAGCAAGATATAGGACATGAATGATGGATTTGCAAGACGATGGATTAGAAATGGAAAGACCATGATGGATGAAGCAATGTGAATGTGACCTGTAGGACCATCTCTTCAAGAGTACCCAAGCTAAGGAAAAATGATATAGCAATGTGAAGCATGTTTTTGGATAAGCCATGGAAGTCAATGATGTAGTGCTAGATAGCCTATATGATAACAATCTACTATCATGAAAATGAGGGATCCAAAAGAAGTGGACATGTCAAGAAGTTCTTGATAACAATTTTTGTACTTTAAGTTGTTCATTTTGATCAAGACCAAGGATCAATTTGGGTAAGATGTGGATAAGATAACACAATCAGGATAAAGGGGTGATGAAGGTTATGAAGGGATGTTTTGGGATTATGGAAAGACTGTCAAGGAATAATGAAGGTGAATTTGGGATAAGAAAGATCATGATAGGGTAACATGGATGCAATAAGTACATAAGCTGATGGAAAGAATAACAGATGTCAAGATACTTAATGCTCATGGATGTGTTCAACCTTGTCAAGATGAAGGTGAGAGAGGAAATATGGATGAAACTTGCCCCCAAGTGTGGAGTGCAAGAAGGAGGAATTATGCATGACGCCTATTTGCCAGGTTTTCATCATGGTACATAGATTTATTTCTCTTTACTTTTGGCACCAAGGTGCCTATTGCTAGGTTTTCACCAAGGCACTTTTTTCTCTTTTTTCTTTTTTCTTTTTTTTTTTTGTATTTTTCAATATTTTCCCAACATCTGAATCTTTGGATAATGCTCCTCTAAAAGATACGCTATAATAAACCATGGGTGTGACTAGGATTCTCAAATATATTGATAAGAGGGATGGAAGTATGGAAAGTAAGTATTGGAAAATGAATATGAAGATAAGAAGAAGGTATGTTGTAGATGAAAATGTTGGTAAGATCAACTTCAACACACACTTTGAAGAGTGGTGGAATGATGGAGGAACAATAGATGAAGGAGGTAAGGATATTTTTGAGGTAGTGGATTTTGGGATGTTGGAACCCAAATCAGACTTGGAAAGTGGAAGATGTTTGGAAGGGGATGAAATGGAAGCCTTTGGAAGCTTGAATGTCAATTTTGATTTTTCTTTTGTGTGCAAGTCTTTCAACAGTGATTTGGGAATCCACATATTCTTTGATTTTCCTTTCTTTTATGATGCTTTTGAATGCATTTGTTCAATAGGGGATTTAGGAACCCACATTTTATTTGATTTTTATTTTTTCTTGGTGGACCTTTACGGCCTTTTGGACATTTCATTTTTCTTTGCATTCACATGTCGATTAGATGGGACATTGTGATTTTTATACACATATGGATTCTTGAATTTATGATTTTTGTGTTGCACATCAAAATTGCTTCCAAAAGACTTAGGAATTGTAGATGAATAGGAATAATATGGAGGGTTCATATGGATTGGTGTTTGGACATTCTTCAAGTATGTGTGCCTTTGTTGATCTTGATACATGGTAGGGTAAGTGAATGGAGAGCTAGGGATGATAGGAATGGAGGATGGAGGAATATATGGACCTAATAAAGATGGAAGGGATGAAGACTTTTGTTTTGGGACATAGGAACCCAAAATGGATTTGGAGGATAGTGGAGGCATGTGGTTGTGTTTTAATGGAGGGATATAAGGTGTGAAAGGGATATCAATATATTTGGAAGGAGCTGCATTTCCTAGGTTCTCATCTTTAAGATTTATCTTTATACCAATAGGCTCATGAGTAGTTTTGATAGGAACACATTTGATAGAATCAACTGAAGCTTGAAGGGATTTATTATCATGCAAGGGATTTGGAAGAATGATGGTTTCTTGAGATGAACATAGAGGAATATGACAAGGAAATGATAGGATACTTTGATCTTGACAAGGATCTTCAAATGGTGTAGATAGGGTATTTTTCTCTTGATTTTCAATATGCTCATTGGAAATTGTGGATGAGATATCTTGAGCTTGCTTGGGAAGTGGAGAAAATATGGAACTTGGAAGGATATTGGGTTCTTGGAATGGAAGGATATCATCTTGGAAGACATGAAAGGATGCAAGGGGATCATCACAGGGTTCTCTGGATACGGGACCTTCATCAAATATGGGAGGGGATTGTATATAATCTTGATCTTGATCTTTATAAATATTTATTTCTTTTCTCTTTGGATTATCCTCTTGACATGGAGCCACTTCTAAGGACAAGTTAGATGTTTGGATATGTGTGGGGGATGTTTAGAAGAATGATGTAGGATCCTTTTGAATAGGTATAATAGGCATTGAAGCACATGAAGCTTTGGGGTCCAAGATCTTTGAAGCATGGAAATGATCTGCAACAAGATGTAAATTAGCTTGGGTTTCTTTTAGAGGTAGCCCTTGAGGTTAGACATAGTTAATGTGAAAAGTGTCATCATTAGGCTCATTCTTTGATGGAGAAATTTTGGATAGTTGTGAAGCTTTGTGAGATGAATGAAAGATGAAAGGAGTACATGCTATGGGAGAAGATGGATGAAGGATGAAAGGATTACTCTTGCTATATAGAGGTTTGTGCATTAGATCTTGCTTGAGAGTGATATCTTTCTCTTCACACTCTTTATTATCTTAATCACAAATAGGATGATCCTGCAATTTCCCTTGATCCATGATAGGTTTGTTTCTCTTAAATGCTTCTTTTTGTGAGGAAGATGAAGATACAGATGACCCATCATTATAAAGAAAAGGCCAAATTGATCTTAATGATAGATTTTCAAATGATTTATCTTTTAATTTTTCCTCATTCTTCCTCAAGGTTGATGTATCAAAATTATGAGGAAGCTTAGCTCCTGATTAAGCTAACTTTATGAAATATGCTTCTTTATCCCTATTCATAATTAATCCCATTATTTCCATAAACATGGGATCTTGGATTGATTCTGAAACTTCTTCTTCAGACACCTCATCATTTTGATTCCAATGGAGATTTTGATCTTGATTTTGATAATTATGCTCCATAATAGGATTTATTCATTTCTCAAATAGTTCCATCATTATAAATCTTTTTCAGGAATATGATCTATTTGTTGCATTGATAAGGAATATCTCTAAAAAGGGTATCCAAAAATGATGTCAAAATCTTTCCAAACCTTCGGGAGATGTTCACTATTTTCCCTTCTTTATTTCTGGGCATCACTTGCCAGTGTGTAGGTGTGACTTAAAAATTAGTACACGGTTACTAGAATATTCTTAGGTAGCACTCTGCAAGTCAGCAGGCGGTATTTTCCTATTGATAGGTGTTATTTAACTTTTTCCAGGCGTCACTTAAAAAGTCATAGGCGTAACTTCCCTGTGCATAGATGACACTTTGTAGACTAGTTTGTAAATTTTAGATTTTAAAAATTGTAAGATCAGGTCTATGGAATTTTCTTGTTTGAAAATGGAATACAAACTCAACACACACCTCAAATTTTAACCATGTCCCTAAAACCACACTAAAGTGTATGTTCTTGGTCATTTTTCACAAGTATTGAACAAGAAATTATTCCACGTAGTCTACCTATAGTCAAATTTGGCTTTTAAATTTTTTTGGATCTATAAGGTAGCTTGCTAATTTATCAAGGATTTAATGAATAATCCATTCTAAACCATGCCAAGTTCTTTTTCCCACTTGCGGGCTTCCCACAGGCACAAAATCATGATTTGGTGCAATCCCCGAAAGGACTACTAGAGGAAGTGAAGACACTTGCACATAATCTAGTCACTTCCCTTTTAAGGGAAAGTGTATTTTTTTTAGAGTGGGTTGGAAAGTACCATAGCTAAGGTGATTGTCTCCCACTTGGGTCATTCCCTCTCACTGGCCTCGTTAAGGCAATTTCTCAGGAGGCAGGCCCTTTAATGTTCTAGCATGTTCATGTAAAGCAAGGAAATAGAGTTAAGAACAAGTTTTTTGGAATTTGTTTCACCTAAAAGGTGAAGAGCATATCCCTAAATTTTTCTTAATTTCCCAAACACAATAAACAATGTTCAATTATTTCACCCACTAACTATAGAGAATTGAGTATTTCTACTCTCTTCTACAAACAAGGGGCTTTGATCTTATGTGCTTGATTCCTCAACCTTTCTTCTTAATTAAAAAGTTTGACACCTTTGACATTTTGACTCACTAGAAGAAGTGAAGAACATAGGCCTAAATGCTAAACTTTCCAAACAAAGATAGGCTGTTTTGTAATTACTAGATTTTTAAATGCACTAATGCCACAATTTAAGGGAAAATATTCACTAGTTTGAGGCTTACCTTTCCTTGTAGCTAGCATAAGCTAGGGGCATTTTTGAGTGATTTTTGTCATTTTTAGCTTAACTTGGCTACAACTCCTTTCCAATGTGCTTTCCTCCAACAAAGTTAGTCAACACAAACAACAACAATGAGGGAAACCAAAATAAATTTGAAGAAGCAAATTTATGTATTGAATCTTAAAGCCTTATTTGCAAATTTTGAGAAAAAATTGAACTAAGGAGAAAATATCCAATTAAGTGATACAAACTTATTTTTGTAAGCTTCTACAATTGTGAGATAGTTCTGATATACCTAATTTTCTTCTTCTTGTGACTCCTCATGAACAGATTTGATGTGAGCAAATTTTTCCTTCTTGATTTTCCTAGCCAAAGCCTTCCCTTCTTGATTGAACTTGCTCTCTGGCTTTTGAACCTTTCTGTGTTTGCTCATTTGTAGTAAAAAAAATACAGACATAAAGTAAGAAAAACAAAATCTATAGATTTGACAACAAATTAAAGCAAACAGTAGTAGGCATCATTAGTAAGCTAATATGTGTGATTTAAGGATTAGCAGGTGTAACTTTAAAAATAGCAGGCGTCACTTTCTAGTGACTTAGGTGATATTTAAAGTTTAGCAGTCGTAACACTTTAATTACTAGGTGTGAAAAGTAATGAAAATTGTGTATGATAAGCTATTTAAAGCAGTAATTAACAAATACTAGGTGTTAGTTAAGAGATACTAGGCATGATAGTTTGTAGTAAATTGCACCGTAAAGCTTGTTAGACACGGTAAAAGATAGTGAATATGCAGTACTTCTCAAGTCTCAGGCGTCACTTTACTATCTCCAGTGTAGTAATTTATCTCACATGCGTGACAATTTATCTTGCAGGCATCAATTGATTGTTGTCAGGCATTAGAACAATGATCACAAACATATTTTAATCCTTCATATGCATCATTTCTTTTGTTTCCTACAAAAATTCATAGAAAAGTGACAACAAAAACACACAAAAACTTGATGAAAATGTTAGAAATGAGGCCTAGAGCCCCACGGTGGGTGCCATTTGTGTGTGTATGTTGTTCACCTTCATGAAATTAGGACTATTAACTAACAATTCAAAACAAATACAATGCAAATTTAAACTAAGAAATGCATTTAATATCCATGACATCTCATGGTTCTCTAATTAGATGTGGTAAGTAGAGCTGTCAACTTTGTATTCCCTACAAGTGACACTTCTAAAATGAGAAATATGATACTACAAATGCTTAATCTAGCTCTCAAATTGATAATGTGATACAAAGATAATTCAAATGCTCTCAAATGCTATGAAATTGACTATAAGGGTGATGCTTTGCAAATGAATTTCTAAGATGATTATTGCTCTCAAAATGCCTCTCATTTTTAGTGCATTTTGATGATTTTGAGCCATTTTATTGATTTAAAGCACTTGTCCATTTTTGAGTGTCTACAAATGACAATACAATATTTGTGATAATGCAATATTTGTCAAAATACCATCAATGACTTTGGTCAATGTACCTATGTGTAAATGTGGTGTTGGCGCATGCATGTTGAAGACGTCACCCACAACAAGTAATCCCGAGCATCAATTTTGGGTTTGCCCAAATAGGAAAAAGGTCTGGATACATAATTATATTTTATGTTTAAAAATAATGTGACAACTAATCATTTTATGAAGAACTGATGTACATTTGGTATTGTCAGGGAAATACTGGATGTCAATACTTTTGGTGGGTCGATCAAACCACATTTACATCTACCCCATCTACATCTATACTTGATGTAGGAAATGAGTACAACTTGTGCAAGGCTCGAGAGGCAGCTAGTGCCACCAAGATTGCTTCAATGGTGAAAGCAGAAATCATATTTCTATGATGCCTTCTTTGTGTAGTTTGTACAATACTTTGTTGGGACCATATGCGTAAATGTGGTTAACAGAAGACTATTGTAGATACTAATTTTTTTAAAAGAATTGCTAGTAGATACACATAAAGAACATGCACATAAACAAGAAAAATGAGAAACATAAATGTAGATATCACAACAACTGACAAACATAAATCTAAGCATCATAATCACAATTTTTTGGAGACACAACATAATTGAATGGTATACCCAGATGATGCAACACAACTATATATCACTCCTCTGGTTCCAAGTTTACACTGCGGTAAACAAAATCCATAGACAAAAAATAAATTTAGAGAGCGGAGGAGAGAGAGAATGACCAAAGTAATATAGGTCCCTATATTATTTTAGTTGTTATCATTCTCCTCCTGCACTCTCTAAATTTATTCTTTATCTTTGGGTTTTGTTTATGCAGTGTAGACATGGAACTGGAGGAGTAACTGCATTGCATCATCTGGGTATACCAATCAATTATGTTGTGTTTCCAAAAAATTGTGACCATGATGCCTACATTTATGTTTCTCAGTTGTTGTGTCCTAGGACCCCTTATGACCCTTTACAACCCTTTACGATCCCTAAGAATACATCTTAGAGATCTTAAAATGTCGTAAAGGGTCATAAGAGGCTCCTAGGAGGGGTCAGATGAGCTTCCACCTTCACGTGGTTGGCCCTAATAAGTAGAGAATGTTAAACTATTCTTGAAACAAAGAGAAGCTCAATAATTTAAGATCTCAATCCACATACGACAAATATATATCGATCCATCTCAATGACTACCAAATCAATAGATCTCTTTCAAGAACCTATTCACAAAGAAACACCATAGACCGCACCGTGAAATCATTGTGAAGAGGCATTCAATGTCTCATAAGTCACATCAAATGATCCACTTTTTGTAATCTAAGTCTCTTAGCTTGGCTCACCAAGAAGAAGACTTCTCCCAAGTCATCACAGACACCATAGTGATCTACAAATCTCTAATGTGCAAGTTCTGGACGTTGCTCTTGACATCACACCTAACTCATTTGAAATTGTGGAAAAAATGGTAGACGATCCCAGTGATCCATCACAACCTGATCTCAACAACAACACAAAGAGTAGTTTGATTCTATCTTCAAGCCGATCAATGCACAATCTACTCAAACTCCAAGTCAAGTCACTACCACACTCTATAGGAACAAAGGACATCAAATTCAGACCAAAGAAGTCAAGAAGTTGCTCAAATCAGATCTTAATGCAATCAGGTCCACATATATCCCATGAACACATTAGGAAGAATGCATCTCTAATCGCCACACTAGCTTCTTGTGCTAGAGCCGTCACTATCAGAAGTTTTGATTTAGTAGGATCCATTCAAAATCCAAGTCTCTAGACTCAACTCAATAATCCATGAGCCGCTATCGAATCTACTACAAAGTTATCTCTGAATGATTCATAACCAAATCACAAGCAGGAACCAGATCTGCAAGAACACCATTCTGAATTGACACACACACACACACACACACACACACACACACACACACACACATATATATATATTAAAAAACTTGATTGTTGTCATAACTACAATAGCCTCACAACAGCGACAGTTATCTGTCGTAAACATCTGACATCCAGCCGTCGCATTAACAACATCGCTGTAAAAAAAAACATAAATGACGGATATCCATCATAAATGTACAATGCATGTCCATCACATGTACAACATAGTCATCATTACAAACCATAAATGATGGATATCTGTTGCATTAATAGCATTTCCATTGGTGAACAAGTTACAAATGACGGCTACTTGTCAAAATATTTTGATGGGTCACTATTGTTTATATTTGTTGCAATAGATAGGTGTCCCAATTTCAACGGCCACAAATAGGTCCAATGATAGGTTCACTTTGTTGGCACCCTCTTTTTGTGATGACCATGGTTGTCTTAATTATGATGCCTAACAAAACCATCAATTTTTTTGACTACAAAACTGTGACGTCGGGTGGTGTCGCTTAATTGACAGTATACTGTCTAAATTTAGACATTCGACCATCAGAAAAAGGTCTCAAATGTACTAGTGTTACCCATCATGGTTTGAAATGATGATCAAGGTCCCATTCAACTTCCTCTCTTTGGTGTAAGAATCTTTGCAAATGAACCATCATGATCTAAGAGTGTGAACCAAAGTTCCAATTAGGATTATGAGGAGGAAGAACTTTAGGACTTCTAAGAGGATACTCCTCTTCATCAGAGACAACTTGAGAAGGAGGAACCACAATGGGTTCAATAGCTAGATGGTTTGGATTGGTCTCTAAATCATGTTACGTGTTAGGGCTTCCACTGACCTCAAAAGTTGAAATAGGAGCATACTTATGAATCACATCAATCTCTATGTCAATTGTAGCATCATAAAAATGATCCCATTCATATTCATGTGAGTCAGTTCTACTACTAGAGGATCTCCCCAAGTACTAAGCTATGGTCATGGGAGATTCCTCATGATGGCACTCTAGATTATTAGCATGTCTTCAATCTAATCTAGATTGAGGTCAGCTATGATAGATTAGATGTCTTGAATGTTCATTTCCTGAATAGGTGCTTGGGTATCTATAGCATGAGAGTAGTATCCATAACCTATTAGAGGTAAACAGGGTAGTTTGGGCTCTCTAGTCTCCCTAGATGAGTCAATGAATCTAGGTAGATCAAGGATATGTGCAATGTTGACAAGATTCCCCTAGTTAGGGTGTCCTTCCTTGGTGGAGGGTTCTTGATTCACTTTAGCTCCTTGTGAGGTATTTGTCTCATGTCCACTAAGATGTTCTTCAGGTACCTCCTCTTGATTTGTAGGGATATGTAATAACCTTTCATAAGTTTTCAAGATGACATCCTCATCTTCGTCATCAAAATCCCTAATTTTGTCAAACAATAGGAAATTTGCAAATGATGGTGTGATCTTTCATTCATAATATACCACTCTATTTTTGTCTCTAGGATTGCAAAATTCAACATGTATGGGTTCAACAAGGCCGTTAAATTTTACAAGAGGAATTTTCCCATCATATCCCATTTTTTGCATGAGCTGATAGCCATTGTAAAACAAATTTCTCCTCATTTTATTTTTTGAGAGGGAATTTTTCTTTAACCATACCAGTGCCTTCATGAATTGTCAGGGCAAAAGTGCTAATTGGATGAAAAGATGAAGATGGATTTCCATAGGATCTAGGTGATATAGGCAAGTTGACCATTGAGTACGAGGTATGCAGTCAATACTCTCCCATTCCTCTCTCTTTTATACTCAACTTATTTTGAAAGGAATCCAACGTTGCTTGTCTAGACCTCTTAGTTTCTTGCTTTTGTAGGGCTTCCTTATTGTGGGGAACCATGTTTTCAGTACATTTAAGGTTGTTACAAGTGTATGTTGAGTCTATAGGAATAGTAACCTCAATTCTGTTGTGAGAGAATTTAATGCATTGGTGATATGTGGAAGGTACAACCTTCATTTTGTGGATCCATGGGTGACCCAAAAGTATGTTGTATGCTAGGGGAAGGTCTAGGACTTGAAAAAATGGCATCTCTTTTAATATGACCCATCTGAATGGGAAAGAACACCATGCCTTTTGAAGAAAATTCCTCCTCATCACATGATTTGATTGTTATTTATTTTTTCTTGCTTCAAGAAACCAAGAGCCTTAACCAAGTTAAAAGTATAGATATTGAAACCCATGCCTCCATCTATTGAAAAATGCTTTATCCTATGCTTGTGTATGAAGAATTTGCTGTGGAGGGGATGGTTATGCGTGTGACTAACATATTTATCATCTTCTTACAAAAAATTCAATTGATGAGGAGAAGTGAGAGTACCAACCATGAACTAGAACTTATATATGTCTAAGTCATTAGGAACGTTGGCTGTGAGAAGGGGTTGATCTAAAATCTCTCTATGGATAGGAGAGATTTTAAGCAGTGCAAGGATTGAAATATGAGCTTACGTGCACTGAAGCTGATCAACTAGATTGTAATCACATGTTGTGGATGAGGTAGTTGGTTTCGATGCTTGAGTTGTTATTTTTTTGGAAGACAAGGAAGAGGATTGGCCGACCCCTTGTAGAGTGACTTTACCTTAAGAGAAGGTTACTACGTTAGATGATTCAGCCCAAGGATTGCCTTTGATCTTCATAACATTGATAGTATGTTTATAGGACTCAAGCATGTGGATCACATTGTCAGTACTAGGGTATGTGTAACCAACTTTATTTTCTTTTTCCTTAGATGACTCCCCTTTCTCATATTTAGGAAAGGGCTCCTTAAAAGCCTTATGTGTTGGAAATTTGGCTGAGTTGGATACATAGATTTTGTCATTATGGAAACATATGTTCTACATGAAGATCACACAGGTCAGAGAGCAAGTATGACAGAGTGCAATGCAAATTGTCTAAGTATGAGACAATGTGTTTTTGCCAGTGTACCCGATGACAATTTTGTTTAGCAATGTTGATTGGAGTAATTTCAGTGCTTGCACACTTGAACATAGATACTATGGTGACTATTGAAGACTCACCTAAGAGCACAAGTTAGTATGACATGTATGGAAGAAGTTATGATAGTTTTACTAAAGACAATGTTAAGCTGACAAGACAGATTATGAAGACAAAATTGGTGAAGAGTTAAGGGATTATTTTGTTTATCAAAATAATGACTTAACAATATAAAGGGATGAAATCCTAGATGTTAACCCTTGGCTAAAGATATTTTGTATTATGTAAGCCAACTGGAAGAGTTATTAATCTTAATAACTTGTATAAAGATGTAATGATGTAACGTAGAAAAAGAGACATATGATATGTATGTAATAGCGATAGTGAAAGAGCAGTGAAGAGATATTGATGTGAAGTTGCAAGCAGTATAAGGTTATGTACCTTGACCTATTTTTGTAATTAGTGAATATTATATATTACTTTTTTGGGCAGTGGGCTCATCTGGTAATCATATTTTATATATTACTTGTTTGGGCAGTGAGCTCATCTGGTAATCATTTTTTGTACTACCAACTCCTAACAGGGTTGAGGCTTCTAACAAGGTCTATAGTCCCTTAATCAGGACTTAGACACTATATACATGTAATAGACTCCTAACAGGGTCAACATCCTTAACATGATACTTTTGATTAGTGGATCTTTGTTGGTGCCATCCCCACCGGGGTTTTCCCTTTACTAGGGTTTCCTCGAGAACAAATAATGTGTTACGAGTTCTTTTGTTTTATTGCTATGCATGTTGTTTAGTTTCCTATGTTATGCATGCACTAAGATAATCTGTTATATCCATAATTGGGCAAAATTAAAAGTTTGTAGAATACTAATTCACCCCCCCTCTTAGTATTCCCTATTTCTAACATTATGATTTTTTTTTTGTGGGGGATCAATCACAATTATTTCATTATTGATCAGATCCTGGATGATATATTTAAGCTTCATGAAATCATTAGTATTTTGGCCTTTGTTATGATGCTAATCACAATAGTGGTTATCATTCCACCACTTAGTCTTTATCTTAGGATCGTATGGTTTAGAGTTATCAAGAAAAGTGATGATCTTGTTGGCCAAAAGCATCTTCAAGGAATTCTCAAGTGATTCTCCAAGAGGAGTGAAGTCTCTCTTAGGCCTAGGAACCCATGGCCTATATCTGTCAACCTCAGTTTTAGAGCCTATTTGGTTTCTATTATTAGCTTTCACATCTTGGATACCAGTGGATAAGTTGAAGGCTAGCTCCTTGGGCTTGGTAGTGGTAAACATTGAGGTCATACCTATGATTATGTCATTGATGACATATTTGGTTTTATTCTATATCTTGTGCTGGTCCTTGTTATGTTGGATATTGGAAGAGGATTTGTGTTCTTTATGCTGAAGGGAAATCTTTCCCTTTTGAACAAGGACATCCTCTATGCATATAGATGATTCAACCAACTTGTCAAATGAGGCATGTGTTTGCATCTACAATGCATAGTTCATTTCATGAACCAAAGTGTTGATGAATATATCAATTTTCTCAGTCTTAGGAATCTGCCAAGGGTATCAAGAAAATATTAACCACCATCACTGGAGGAATGTGACAAAGGGTTCTCCCACACACTGCCTTGTATTGCATAAATTGAGCATGCTGATAGTATGAGAGATATTGTAGGAATATTGCTAAATGAACTGCCAAACCAACTCATCAAAGGTATTAATGCTAGGGGAAAGAGAGGTGAACAAACTCATGGCTTGGTTGTCGAGACTTAAAGGAAAGAGTCTCATCAGATAGGTCTCTCCATGCATAAATTCCATGCTTAGAGAACCACATTCATGTACATGATCTCGAGGATCCTTATTACCATTATACTTGTCATATTTAGGGATCTCCACCTTGGATGGGAAAGGTGACATGTATAGATTTATGTCGAAGGGGAAAGGACAAATTGATTTAAGAAAAAAATTGTTATAGGGTTGGTCCTTATCCTTCTTTAGTTGTGAAATCTCACATTGTAAACCCTGAAGTTGTTTAGTAAGGGCTATGAGAGGAGACTCTTCCTCTTTTTATAGTAAGTCATTCACATCAAAGTCAGGTGGTAGCTTCACACCCATGGAAGAGAGATGCATAAAATAATGATCTTTATCTTGGCTCATGATGGCTTGCATCACCTTGTGAAAATGCTTCTCTTCTTGGTATTTTTGGATTTCTTCTTGTGTGGGTTCTTCATCCTCAAAGGAATCATAGTCATGTCTTTTGCACGCTCCTGAATCCTATTTTTCTATATTGATGTAATCAAATATGTTAGTGTTAGCAAAGGGTACTGACTGATAATTAGAAGCCTGATGCAAAGGTTCTTCTCAAAAAGAAGGCCTAACAGTGTTGTAAATGGATTTTCCTCTAGGATTAGCTGTAGCCTTATAGAAATGACTATTAGTTTTGACTGTCATGGAAGATGGGATTAATGAACTGATAGTGACAAGGTAACTTAAGCTTGTGATAAAAGACCAAAGTAATGATAGGACTGTCTCAAGAATAAGTAGTTGATAATGAAGCAACTGGAACAAGGTGCAAGGTACCAAGATTGAGGCTTGAATATCTATTGAGTGGAACTTGCGACCAAGTTGATGTAGCTAAGAGAACTAAGTACAAGGTATTGAGAGTGTGACCTAAATTCCTAGTGAGTGGCACTTGTGATGAATTTTTGAGGAAGATGTAATTTTAGATAGGGTACTTGAGACAGGGCTAGAGTACTTCCAAGATCTTAAAGAAATAGAAAAAAGATACTAAATTACTAACAAAATGTCAACCAATTAGGAATATGATCTTGCAGATAGATAACTACTGATCAAAATAATAGAAAAATCTAAGAGGACTCCTGGACCACTGAGATCTAAAAATATAGAAGCAGGTTGTGACAATCAGTCAGACACAAGATCGTACGACAATATCCAGAATTAGGTGCGATGAAACTCAACACTATGTGTGATAATATGGTGAAGATCAATATTTTTATATGATGAAATACAACACTGCATGCGATGAAGCACTCGTATCATACAATATGATGCTATACAAAATGACAGAATATAGAAAAAAGAATAATTTAGCACTATTTTCAAAATTTTTGACCAATTTGGAAAAGTTTGGCTTTGAATTTGTGATGAGTTTGAGCATCCCTAAATCAAGTCTAAGTATTTCCAATAAAGCAATAGTGTGATCAAACAATAGTATCCAAATAATCCACCAAAGGACAAAGCAACTTTGGGGACACAGACAATTGTGAGGTCTAAAGGAATGTTGCAATATGTGAAGAACGTCAAGTGTATATTCCGTAATGATTTGCATGGGTCTCAACACATTCAAAGACACATAAAGAAAAAACTACCTAAGGTCAAGGCTAGTATAAAAAACCTTTCCCATAACTTGGTATTCCGTCTCCTCACACAAAGTGATATTGGATTTTTGAGGATAGCATCTAAGGGAATAAATATGCTGAGTAGTCTTGGGGTGATTTGGGTAAAGTCCACTTGGATCAATCCTTGCACACAAATTATGATACTTTTAGAGGTGAGTCCAGAAGCTTCTAACCAATGGTGTCTAGTAAGGGAATCCATTTGAAACTATCCCTTATAGTTTCACTTAGTGGAATTGAGGCCTATAGCCCTACAAGAACTTCAAGTAAGGTAGTCTTGCAAGAAAGAGATCTCTCGGCCCTACACATCACTCTCGTGTGTGTTCTTCCATTCAAACAAGTGACCCAACATAGTTAATAGCTATGTCCTTGTGGTTTTTGGCCAATAAGGCATAAATTTTATAGTCAATTGGATGAGATGGCTTTGCTTTGTCCCACTTGGGTTGTTCCCACAAGATTTTTACCTCAACGATAGGCCATTGAAAGATAAAATAAAAAGAAAAGTAGATAGGCTAGTGGAGGTCTAGATTTATGATTTTCCTCAAGGAAAAATAACATACTCTCCTACTCCATAGCTTCTCCCAAGAACATCAAGCATATGTTCATTTACCCAAGATTACTTTTACAAGTAACAAACTAGTAGGTCAAGATTTCTGATTCATCCTCTAGGAGGTGAAGAGCATACTTTCCTACTACTCAACTAATCACAAGAAAAGATGCCTTTCTAGTTAAAACTAGGTTCCTAGAAAACTAAATCTATGAAAGCACAATGTTTAATTGTATCTCCAAGGCAACCTGCAAGGTAAATAGCTTTAATAGTCTCAAAATAAGTCTTTTGCAAGCATCCTAAAACCATAAATCATTAGTAGTCTTGAAATAAGTAAATGTTGATGTCTTTGACAAGAGATTTCTCTATCAAATACCTTGCAAAAACTCGTTAAAAATTACAAAATAGAAGTTCAAAGCCAAAACAAAGATGAATCAAGCATGAAAATAAAAAAATTTCAACAGCTGGACCCTAAAAAATGCTCACTACTTTTGATACGATGAAACAAAGTCAGTCACCATATTATCATATGATAGAACACAAAGAGCCATGTGATGAAATCTAGGGATATTGTATCCTATAATGAAAGCCAACACTACATGCAATAAAACACCTTATACCATGTTATCGTACGATAATTATCACCACTATAGGAAATAAACTTGAGTGTCGTATGATAATCTGGACCACTGCATATAATATTTGTCATAGTTTCAAAAAATAAAGAAACATATCCTCCAAAAAATGAGGTAATATTTTGATTCAGGCCCCACGGTGGGTGCCAAAAATGTGTGGTTAAATATTGGTATTCAATTTGGAATGCAACCAACTGATGTAGGACAGACAAAGAGGATCTAATTAAGGATAGTCCACAAAAGCAACTAAACACCACAATGCAAAATTACTCAATAAGACAATGTTTTTCAACTGAATTTTCATTAACATGCCTGACTCTAAGGCCTTCCGGGTTATGGCCAATTACAATTAAGAAACAATTTTGCAAGATCAATAAAGATCCAATGTAACTCTAGCTAGTCTAGCTCTGAAAAAAATCAACTAATGGAAACCCTAAGGAAGATCTAAACTTGAGCTCACAAGCCTCCAAGAAATCTCCTTCTCTCCAAGCATGCAAACCACTAGCTCTACTATTACAAACTATCAGATAACAATTTGATCTTCAAGATCACGCAGGATCCAGATCTAATCACCCTCCAATCTGATCTAATAAATCTGATGCCTTAAACAACTACCCAAACTCTCCTTAAATACTAATCTTAAGCCACAAGTCGGCTGGATGACATAATTAACTCCTAAGCCAAGTCAGCTCCTATTACAAACAAATATTAAATACAGCAGTCGGCTCACAAATAGCCTTACAAACATTTAATTCTCCATGCCGGCCTCAAGATCTACATAGGAGAATACAACAAAAGCTACCAACAATAAATGCACCAAGTCGGCCAACCAACCCCTCAAGAACTCTAGTCCGTAAACTAGAACTACCGAGTGTTAGAGAAACAATTGAGCACCATTGAAAAAACCAACCTATTAGAATAACTGAGAGGGGGGTGAATCAGTTATCCACAGTCCCAAATCAAAATGTATAATCCAAAACAATTTACTTAAACTTCTGCAGCTTGGTAACTTAAAATACTATAATGTCTATGCTTTTACCAATTACCAGTCAATAAAAAATAATAATTACCGACCAAATCTAACATGTAATATGTAAAGTATGATAACAAACAATCACCACAATGAACACATAACACAAAAGATTTAACGTGGAAACCCTATGAAGGGAAAAACCACCTGGGACCAGTAACCCAAAAATGTTCACTCTTCTGAAGTGAGGTCGGTGAAGACCCAACCCTGTTAAAGGTTACAAACACACTATTAGGTGTGACCTTGTTAGAGGATTTTAGACCAACCATTATCGTCCAACCAACACTCATTATGGGGTTGACAAGATAACAATGTTCATTCTATGAATGATACATAAAAGACTTTCAAGTCCACTCGGTTAAGAGATTTCTCTGTTTACAATGGTTAAAATGTAATAGTAGTTGATCTGATTACAATACGACTTCAATTGCAGATTATTAGATCTATTTTAAGCTCATTCAAATCCTCTGATCAGTATAAATTTTTTGTATCAACAATAATCAATGACTTACTATTGCTCGGTAATAGCTTTCTGACACTCGGTAATCTCTGCAGTTCGGTTCTCCTTAACTAGTTTGGTTAGGCATACATAAAGCTTGTTCATGTGATAGTTCTGTAGTCTCCTTCTTCTGGCATAAGTTTCATAATGAAACCTTAGTCTCTTAAATAGACAAGTAAACCATTTTCTTCTCCTCCATAAGATTTTTCCGCTTAAACCTTCCTCGACTGATGTGTCAGCAAAACATTTTGATTTCATCCTTTAGATCTTCCTTGAATTATGCTAGCCATTGATCTTCATAACAAACATTATCTCCATCACTGATTTTGATGTACTTTACAACTCATCAATCCTTATTAGCTAAACTAATCATTTAGTTCTTTTCTCCTTCTCGGTTAACAAAGAAATGCATTGGTGAACACAAGCTTGGTTTATACTGTGCTCGGTATACACTACATTGCTTAGTGTATATTGTGATGCTTCATCAACCAACCACACTACCTTGTGTCTTTTAGTTCTTTTCCTCATCATAGATGAATGAAACATAATCAAGTTAATAACATAAGGTCATAGAATCATCAGCAAGTTACACAATGTATCCCTTATCCTCATTTGTCATATACATCTTCCTCAAATAGATATTTTTGTTCTTCATCTCTTTTACTCCTTTTCTACATATGTTTAGTTATTGTAACTTACAAAATAAGTGCTATCAAACTAGTTGACATCAATGACAACAAATTACATATCTAATCAACAACTCAGTGATCTCTAATCACATATCTTCAATTAGGTTCTAAATCAGTTGTAGTTCATCACGACCAAGCCAAGCAACACCTAGCAACACATGCATCGCCAAGCACAAGTTCCACTGAGCATAAGAGGTTTCATCGAGTTCCTTCAGTGACTGAGCTTCCTTCAATAACTAAGACCATCAGTTAAAGATACAATTGAGTAACATAGAACCAAAACAACACACCTCCATGCAGATTCAGTGAGTACTCTAGAATTCCCCTGCATCAGACACCCCTGGTTTGAAAAGATGTTCTCATAGGCTGGAAGAACATCTTCTGGGATTCAACACATAAACCCTGAATTGGTTCTTCACATACAAGTCCTCCAACTTTTCACCTTGCATACTCTTCCACTTCAGCTTCCTCTATCTTTTCAAGTCTTTCCTTGTTAATACATAGGCTTGTTCTCCATACTGATCATCATTCCTCTTAGGATCCACCAACTTAACTCAGCTACTAATACTCAAAATCCTCCTACTAAGTGTTGTATCCAACCAAGGCATCATGGAAAACTTCTTATCATCTTTCTCAATAGTAAAAAAATTCTTGATGCAATCGTACATAGCTCTATAATCATATTGCCAAGGTCTACCAAGCAATATATGACAACTATTCATCTCCACAATATCACAAAACATAATATCCTTATATTGGTCAATCTGAAAATCAACAAAGCACTACTCCCTCACTTCCAGAGCATGATCATTTTGTAACCAGCCAATCCTATAAGGATGAGGATGCTTCATTCTATTCAAACCAAGTTTCTGAACCATGTCCTCAGCAACAAGGTTATTAGTACTACCACTATCAAAAATTATATCACAAAGTTTACCTCTAGACTTGCATCGAGTCCTAAAGAAGTTACTCCTCTGGCAAGGTTTGTCCTTTGTACTGAGCAATGTTTGCCGAACTAGCAAGTTCTCAGATTCAGGTTCATTTTGAATGTTCTCATTTACAACAATAGTTCATCAGTCACCAAGATTATTTTGTGTACACTCAAAAGAATGGTGTCCTTCTTCAACACAATTATAGCAAGCACCCTTAAAGATAACCCTACCTATCTTCTTCTTTGGTTCTACAGGTTTCAGTTCATCTTCAACATTTAGTTTATCCTTCACTGAGTGATCAATCTTTTCCTTCCCTTGGGAATTACTATGTTGTCTCCTTTTCAACTTATCTTCTACCTTCAAAGCATACTGATAAGCATCTTCAACCAAATCAATCCTCAGCATACCAAGCTCATCTTGAATATTAAGTCTCAAACCATTCACATATTGAGCTAATTTTTCTTTACCAAGTTCTCTATGTCCATACTGAATAGTCAACTTATAGAACTCCTTGGTATAGTCCTCCACATTCAAAGATTTTTGCTTTAGATTCTACAACTTATTAAATAATTCAAGCTCATAGTCAGTAGATATGAACTTAGCTTTCAATTTAGTCACCATCAACCTCCATTGATTGATCTTTATTTCACCTTCATCTTCTCTATCTCTTTGTAATTCTTTCCACTAAAGAGTAGTATGTCCTTTCAACTTAGTTTGTGCCAATCTTAATCAAAGAGGATCTTCAATTTCTTCAAGCTCAAATAAGTATTCTAATTCACCAATCTAATCAATCAAATCCTTAGGTTTCAAAGTACCAGAGAAAGTAGAAACTTCCATTTGATAACTAGTACTTAACTGAGCTCTAGATCTATGTAACCGACCAGTTCTGCCTTCACTAGATATGTCTCTCCAGTCATTACCACTAGATCTAGTAGCTTCAAAGTCTTCAACAACTTCCTCATAACCATCATCAGTACCAAGATTCCTTGACATACCAGTAACAACTCTCATGACCTCATCGATCATGTCATTCTTCATCAATTCCATCTCAGATCCAAAATCAGATTTCACCTTCTCTGTAATCTTCAATTCCACAACATCATAGAGATCTATAATCACTCTAGGGTTCAATCTTCTCAGAGGCATCCTTCAAGATTTTTGAAAACTGAAAGCAATAAGTCACCAACATCTTGGTGCAAACAACCTCAATTGGTTTACACACTCAAGATCTTCAAGCTCTGATACCACCTGACGCAGGACAGACAAAGAAGATCTAATTAAGGACAGTCCCCACAAGCAGCCAAACACCACAATGCAGAATTACGCAACAAGACAATGTTTTTAAACTAAATTTTCATTAAGATGCCCAACTATAAGGCCTTTCAGGTTATGGTCAATTACAATCAAGAAATAGTTATGCAAGATCAACAAAGATACAATCTAACTCTAGCTAGTCTAGCTCTAAAACAAATCAACAATTGATGGAAACCCTAAGGCAGATCCGAATTTGAGCTCACAAGCCTCCAAGAAATCTCCTTGTCTCCAAGCATGTAAACCACTAGCTCTGCTATTACAAACTATCAAATAATAATCTAATCTTCAAGATCATGTAGGATCTAGATCTAACTGCCCTCCAATCTGATCTGATAAACCTGATGCCTTAAACAACTACCTAAACTCTCCTTAAATACTAATCTTCAACCACAAGTCAGCTAGATGACATAATTAAATCCTAAGCCAAGTCGACTCCTATTACAAAAAAATATTAAATGCAACAACAGTCAGCTCACAAATAGCCTTACAAACATTTAATTCTCCATGCCGGCCTCAAGATCTACATAGGAGAATACAACAAAACCTACCACCAATAAATGCACCAAGTTAGCCAACCAAACCCTCAAGAACTCCATTTGGTAAACTAGAACTACCGAGTGCCATAGAAAAAATTGAGCACCAGTGAAACAACTGACCAAGCCAAGCAACAATGAGAATATAGGCATCAGCAACAAAAGTTCCACCGAGCATAAGAGGTTTAATCGAGTTCCTTCAGTGACCAAGCTTCCTTCAATAAATGAGACCATCGGTTAAAGATGCAACCGAGTAACACAAAAGAAAAACAACACACCTCCATGCAGATTCACCGAGTACCCTAGAATGCCCTTGCATCACCAACACTTAATAAACCATTAACTCAAGAATTTAACTATAGGAGTGCATATCAAATGAACAAACTAAACCCATAAAAGTGGCTTATTTCTTCCTAGTTGAAGCAAGTTTAATCTTTTTATGATGCTGATCAGTTTGACATGAAGGATTAGTGACTTGAATACTCCAAAATGGAAGATTCAAATGCAATGTAAAACTAGAAATGAAACTAGAATGCAATAATAATTCTAGATTGAAAGAACTAAGCTATAATGGATGAAAAACAACTAGTATTCTAGAATGAATATGCAAGAAACTATGCTATGACAAACAATGAAAGAAAGTAAACTAGATTAAAAATGAAAGAGAGCTATGAGAATATAATGAAAGCAACTAAGAGATAATAATTCAAAATAACAAGATTAATAAAGAATGCAAATCACTTAGATGCAAACTGATTAAGATTGGGACCCTTGAGCCAAGGAAGAGATTCCTTTTAAAGGAATTGCCTCAAGAATGAAGGGTCGAGATTAAGAGGAAAAATATGTTAGGAATATATGAGTGGTGCGAGAGATCAATCCATGTGAGAGGATTCAATAATTTTGATTGTTCAAGCTTGGTGGGAGAATAAGACAAAATAGAAAATCCCCTTTTAATTGTCATTTAATCAAGATTAAGTTTGCACGAAGTGCTCTTTTTAATAAAAGTGAAAGGACTTTATATTACAGGCAAGTTTTGGCAATTAAATGATTTTTAAAGTTTAGAAATGACTTAATCTATGATTTTAGAAATAATTTAATTATGCAAGGAGGATTATCCAGGGTGCTTACATAATTATGTCTAGTTTTGAGGCAATTTAATCAAAATTAGGGGGCTTAGGTTCTACTAGACAAATTTTAGGTGGTTACAGATACCTCCACATAACAACATAACAACCAACTAAAACACTAATACCATAACCAAAAATAACATATTTGTTAGTATACCACATATTATGCTTAGACTTCAAAATCAAAATACACTTTCAACTAACACTACCTAAAATACTAATCCCATGGATAGTTTCCAAAATAATGTTATAAAAACATCTTACCAAATCAACAATCCACATAGCTAAAAATTAACCTAATCACACACTGAAAAAACCACTAGTTTAACCAAAACCAATCATACACCACATCAAAACCAAACATCCCAAGCCATGCTATACAAGAAATACTGAACAAATTCAGCCATAGCCAAAACCTTCCACCATGAAACTGACAAGACATTGATGAAAATATCATTATGTTTTCAAAATTCACTTAGTATATTCTATTGTGCTTGCAAGTGCATCTATATATGCATGTCCATACTATGACAATCAATAATAGTCATCCATAGTATGTTGATCAACATGGGTATGATCCATAGAAAAATAATTTTATTTATAGATGCATTAATGATATTGATATGATTTACAATGATGGTTAACATAAATATTCAAATTTTGATTATGGAGAGCAACTAAAGGATTACCTCTATCATTGATAGTGTTATGGTAAATCAATGTTGATGTATTAAATAGAGGAGATGAAAGTTTCTTAAATAGATTTACAAAGATGATGTTTCTAAAAGAAAAAATTGTGAACTATATACAAAAATAGAAACTACCTAATAAACTAAAGATTAACTAAGATGACCATTAATGAAACATTATAATATTATAATACCCTCACTTAATGTTCATCATCAAATTGCTATCTTTTGGTCACAAATTCTTCAGAACATTCTCCTACTGCTGAGACCCTACTTGGATTTGTAGAATGTCAATGACCAAATGTAGCCAAGAAACAATAGATAAGGTGGTCCCCTTCTTTAGAATGATTTTCCATAAGAGAGTAGAGCTTACCACAAACTCTTCCAATGAGCCTCCTAGAATCAACAAAAATCATTGACTAGAAATCATCACAAAAACACCCAACCTGATGTGGGATAACTAAGGTGCTCTTCTCTATAGACAAAGACTCACTGAGAAAAACTGGGAAACCCTCCAAACTATTGCAAATGAGTAGGATGCCCCAAAATGGACTTCAAAATATAATGATTTAAAGAGTACAAAGCATCATTTTTTCATAAAAAAAGGTAAAAACCCTAAAATAGGAACACCTGCCATAAAATACCACATGAACTTCACGTATTACAAAGATTAGAAATAATTTTTGAGGAGAAAAATTGACAATAACCCAACATAATTTTTGAGGTGAAAAGTCGATCAAAACCCAACATGATTTTTGAGGTGAAAAATCAATCAAAACCAAACAGAATTTGAGGCACAAATCAAAGAATACAAAGCTTCTTTTTTGAGGAAAAGCAATAAAACCCAACATATAATTTTTGAAGAAAAAAATACTAAAACCCTTCAAATCATTTTTAAGGAAAAATTATTAAAACCCACTAAATAATTTTTCTTTTTAGGAATTAAAAAAATATTAAAAAACCTTCCCAAAAAATAATAAAACCCATTTCTAAAATTAGGAACTTGGATTAGGGTTTTGTGCCCAAAAAACCACCACTTTCTTGGTTGGACATCGCATCATAAATCTTGTGTGGGCTGGATAAAAACAATGCTGCTGATAGAATGGGTGGTCGCAGGTGAGAGAAGCAACTAGGAGGGTGTTTGATCATCACTAAGTGCCAAAGAAATACCTAGCTAAAGATGCGTGTCAGAGGAAAATAACACAGGAGGTCAAAAAATTTGCAGAACATAGCAGCCAAAAAAGACAAAATCTTATCCAAGACCAATCATAGGTGGACTACCAAAAATCATGAGCTTAGAAGAATGACACGAGTTGGGAAAATAAAAAAAACTAGGGACATGCTAGAATAAATCACAGGGCTGAAGAAAAAAATGCTAGCATACAAAGACGTGGGTGTTCTGAAATCTTTGGGAGAAGACAAAAATTTCTGGGGTCTTGAAAATCAAAATAGAAAACCCTCAAACCTTCTCTTCAAAACTTGGAAAAACACCTCCAACAAATTTTTTATTTTCATAAAAAAAATCCGAAAAACTAATTTTTGGAATAAATTCCAGATCAGAAGAGGCTACAAATTTTTGATTAAAAAAATTGCCAAATTTTTTGAAACCCCTTCGACTTGCTTTGATACCATATTATGGTAAATCGATGTTGATGTATTAAACACATGAGATGAAATATCTTTAAATAGATTTAAAAAGATGATGTTTCTAAAAGAAACAATCATGAACTAAAGACGAAAATAGAAACTACCTAGTAAACTAAAGATTAACCAAAAATGACCATTAAAGAAACATTATAATATTCTAATAGATATAACTCTCTATAGAAATTTCTTAGTAGGGTGGTGTGGCCAAGGTTTGAATACAACCAATATTCATGTTTTCCAATGACTTACCAATCAATCTTTACCACTAAGACACTATATGAGTCATTATTATTGATTAGATCTCACACAATGTTTTAAATAAATACAACCTTTTGTATGGAGACCATTAAGTTTGAAGATGCAAAATATATTCTCATCATATTTTTAAAGGAGTCCTTTGGTTAAATGCAATGGTCTACTATGAGGAAGAGTAATCAATTTAGAGCTTAACAAACTTTGAAGCATACTGTCCAATGAATCTTGTAACTTAGTAAACTTCCTAAACAACAAAGATTGAAAATGAATTGGAAGTACTAGGTACATTCTATACATTATCCTTTGTTTCTATAGAATAATTAGTTGTTTAAAATTTATTAAACTTTTCAAACCTAGGATTGTAAGAAAATGTAGAAGATGATGCATTATACTTTGCCCATTATAGAGGATAGGGGTCGATGACCTATTTTGTATAGTAGAATCACCTTAGCCCATTCTATAGTTGATATCAGGGAAGAAGACCATTTCCTAAAGTAGTGGGTGGTCGGGCCTTATAGGTAGAAACTATAAGAAGTTGGCATAATGAATTTTATTACTATTTGTAAAATGATAATTACTCAAAATTTACAGTAAATACGAACTTGAAAATCAAATACCAACAACAATGCATGATAATAGCAAAAGAAAATGCATAACACCAACAATATACCAGTGACACTTCAATAGAGGAGTACAATTCCCATTTTTGGCTGAAAGTGTATATCAACACTATAAGTTGTGTTCATAAACACAAACACTCGAAACCTATTGCCTTGCAATTTCAAAAAATCTAGCACAACAAAAACATTTCCTCACACTTATAAAAAATCTAAAATGAATTCACAAAAAATGATTTGAAAGCCTTGAATGGTAATGGGTGAACTTAGTGAGGATAGATTCCTCATATGTGTCAAAAATAAACTAGAAGAACTCCTCCTCCTCATTGTTTTTGTATGAGGACCTCACACTTGAAATAGAACATGCAGAGGAATAGATTAAACCATTTGAAACCTTGAAAAATGAATCCAATTCTAAGGAGACCCATTTCCATAATTTCATAATCGATGCATTTGCTGGTGATGAATAGGGAAAGTTCTAGTACCATATCACAATTGTAGGGGTCACAATCGAATATGTTTCAGTCCCAAAAAAACTTAATACTCTAGAAAGAGGGGGATAGAATGGAATGAAATTGGGCTCAAGTTGCGAGGAATCAGGAGTATTGAATTTGATAGACATCAAAATAAGAAAATCGACAAGTGGAAGTAAGGAGAGGTGACACATTGTAAATGCGACTTCCCATTCAAGTGTAAGGTGTCAATGAGAATCAATGGTGGTGATGTTGTTAGATTGGCTAGCCATGTGATAGAATACCATGTAAACACCCTCTACACTTCAAACATTAGGGTGCACATATTTTGGCTGTGGGAATGCACACATTCCCGTTGAAAAACCATAGCATGTAATTTTTGATACATTGGATGGTAGGTGTTTGATGATGTGGAAAATCACCCAACCATGCAGTAAATTTTTGATTTGGGGTTCCCAACTTAGCAAAGTAGGTGGCAATGATTTATTTTTACTTTAGGTCCACGTGTTGACCCACGTGGATCCTGGAGGTTAGGGTGTGCATGTTCTGGATCCTCTTGAACCATTAGAATGTGAATTTGATGTTATTCATGTTGGGGTGAAAGCACAAAGTTGTGTTGCGCTAAAGCATAAACATGATGTTTCAGCCGAAACTAGTTTTGGCCATAACAGGTTCAGCTGAAATATGTTAGACTGAACATGCATGGTGGCCAAGTGGCGCCATGGGACACCGACGTGGGAAGATAGGTTCAACCGAAACTAGTTTGGCCAAACTAGTTCTGGTTGACCTTGTTTCAGTCGGAACCCCATAAAACTATACAAACCAAAAAAAGTCTTTTAGTAGCTCATTTTCACTATAGTTGATTCCAAATTTTGTGGAGCGATGAGGAGCTTAGGAGATCTTTGGTAAAAAATGGTCAGATTTTTTTTAATGTTTTAATATGTTTTTTTAATATTTTTATGTGTTTTAAGTAATATTTTATGGTTTTTTTGTAATTTAGTTAGTTTAATTGTAGAAAAATTAAAAAATATTATAATTTTTAGTTAGCTTGTAATTGTAATGTTCATTTTTTTTGGTAATTCAGTTAGTTAACATTGTAATTTTTAGTTAGCGTGTAATTGTAATGTTCATTTTTTTTTGGTAATTCAATTAATTAACATTGTAATTTTTAGTTAGTATGTTTTAAAACATTACAAAAACTCTAAAAAAATGTTGCAAAATATTATAAAAATAGTAGAAAAAAAAACATACATTAGAACATTATACACAACATTTAGGATGTTATAACCATCAAGATATTCAAGACATTATAACCACTTAGGACATTCATACCTAAATTAAGCCCTATTATTAAATGAATTCTAGAACATTAATTAAATTTTAACCCTAACCTTAGTAAATAACCGTAATTATAGTGATACGTGGAAAACAAGTTCTAGTTGAAAACTTTGATGTGCATTATGATTAAAACATTTAACACAGAGTCATTGTGTACATTATCTAAACACGAGAAAGGAAAATCTTTTAAATCTAACCAAAATCTAAACTATACAAACATCTCCTATAACTATACCATCAAATATTAGTGAAGGAAATAGCTCCATGTGTCAAATATTGCTATTAAAAATAAAGTGCCTAAATGCAATGTTACTACACACTTGAGAAAAGTTACACTTCAAGGAACTACATCAAAGCCTCCTAATTGTAACTAGGTAAGCTGCTAACCATGCTTGAAACATAGTTAACTTATCTATCCATAAATAATGATTCATCTCAACCCTAATCATAATCCAATACTAGCCATAATTAAGTAGAAATTGTAATTGAATTAGGATCATAAATATAACCAGGTAACTTAATTGAATTTTAAGTTGTAAACTTAAAAAAAATTAGATTACATTTTAGGCTCATTACATCTTCTTCTTCTTCTTCTTCTTCTTCATTACATTTTATTTAAATGCAAGTTATTGAAGAGGTGTATAAATGTGGTTTATGTGTACACATGTGTTAATATGCAAGTAAATTATAAATGCCATTTCCTTGTCATGTTTCTTAGATTTGCAAATTGAATATATGTGTGTGTGTATGTGTCACAAACTAGATGAACTTATTTGTATGCTTTTTTATGTAGATGTTACCTTGATCATGTAATGTATGCTTTACTATACGCATATGATTAGATCATTTTTATATCAAACATGTTGATAAATTTGAAATGAACTTTATTTTAAATTCTTTATTGAAGAGGTGTATTAAATTATGTGGTTTATGATGCACACATGATGTAAATTTGCTTAAATTATAAATGTCATTTCTTTATCATGTTTCTTAAATGTGTAAATTGAATATATACATGTCACAAACTAGATGATCATAATGTATTCTTTAGATTGCTTTAAAAAAAATGGTATAGATATGTATGCATATTCAGATGGATATAGGTCCATACTTTCATATATATTATCTATCACATGGCATCAGGCACATGGGTAACACCCATAGATTCAGGAGAGGCTAGTGTTCAGGGGGTAGTAGTGACCGTTCCTCATGCAAATCTGCTATTTCTAGAGAGGACAGTGAGTAGTTATTTGCTGATATTGTTGATAGATTAAGATGTGTTATAGCCATTCTTGATTAGACCCTTTAGAAATCCACTACCCTTTACAATAGGGATAGGGTTCAGAACATTAGAGATGAGTTGGTGCATATGATTGACACAATTAAATCATATAACCCTTATGATAGTATTAGTGTTGATGCATTTTATACAACTCTCTCCTGTAACATTACTAGCATTGTGAAGTATAGTGAGAGGATAGATTTTTACTAGGTACGATGATGACCTTGTCGCACCATTTATATATCCTCGATGGTTGGATACTCATCATAGGCGACCCTAGAATGATGAGCTTCCACTTTATTTCTACAAACAATTATTTGTAGAATTTTATTTGCATTATGAGGTTGATTACATAGATTTACCAGACCATGTTGGGAAGGGGAAGGGGTGATTAGTTGACATATTTAGACAACTTGATGCCCCGACACCCACTAATAAGTGGGAAAAGGTGGGTCCAAACCTTTTGGTTATTCCAAAAGGTTTGGAAATAGCCGATGCATGATAAATTATACAAGATGACACTAGGAGGGATGTCTTTTCCAGTATCGTTAGTATCACGACACAGGTTCATGAGACGTCATATGATTTCTTAGGGATATACATGTTGCATTTTCATTCTAACATTCCTCCACCTATACATGATGCATCCTCCAGTGATGATCCTTATCAAATAGCAGACATAACATCTCTTGAGGTTGTAGCTTTGTCAGAGGTAGAATATTTGTGTAGCATGGGTGTATATTTATCAAGTGATCTAATTTGTGCATATCAGACTATACAAATACTCAATGGGGTCCCTCTTAGTGAGGTCTCATCATATATCACCCACCTTCTTCATAGACCTTGCACTGGATTAGATTCTTACGGTGGTGCACAGAGACAAGAGGATATTTTTGCACCACATACAACTCCTTAGAAGATGGATTTTGATGAGGATGAACCTCTCCCTACTCAGGTAGCATTAGTTCCAGCTCGTTAGTCACTTTTTACCAACTTGATTATGGATCCTCTTGTTGATCCCATACAGGTGTTCTTACATGATTCTGACTTGAGCGATATTGTGAGGCATTACATGCTTCTACAATATATATTTTTTAAAATTTTATTTTATTTAAAACATACATGTGCATGTATCTAACTTCCAGTATAAATAATTTTATTTTAAATTTTGATATAAATAAATAAATAAATAAATAAATAAATAAATAAATAAATAAATAAATAAATAAATAAATAAATATATATATATATTCAAGGTTGATATCGAGAGTATGACACCTGGATATGGAGATTTAGGAGCACCCATTGATCCCATGCATCATGACAGGTAAATTTAGACATCTAGTTAGTTAATTTTTGTTAAATACTTGTATTTAATTTTTTGTATGTATGCATGACACATATATATTTCTTTTATTGCACACATGGATCCAAAGGATGTGGAGTAGCATCATGTCATGGATCAAGACAGGGCCTTAGTTGAGATTTGTTTAGACTTGAGATTTATTTTATGCTATAGATACATGCACATGCATGTATTTTCTAGACTTATTTTATACATGTTATGTATTTTCATGTTATTCTAGATAGTTCATATACATGTTATTCTAGACATTTCATATATATATATATACACACACACATGTTATTTTAGATATTTTATATGTACATGTTATTTTAGACATTTCATATATACATGTTTTGTACATTAAATAGACTTATTTTTATTTTATACTTAAATAAATTCTAATAAGTTTAAAATGTTAATCATTTTTTTTTGTCTTCATCTAATTACAAGTTGTACTAATGGTGGATACATACATAAATACATACATAGAAGTTACAAGGTCAATTTATCTTTAAATTAATGTCATGCATATTTTAGATACATGTACAAAAATATGTAAGTTAAAATAAATTAATCTTTAACTAATGTCATACGTATATTTTTCATACATGTAAATTAGAAGAAATTAATCTAACTAATGTCATACATATTTTTGATACATGTACATAAATATGTAAGTTAAAAACAATTAATCTAACTAATGTCGTACAAAACAATCTAAAGTTATGATGTCTTAATTATCAAACTAATGACATATAAGCAATGTATCTAAAATAAAGACATATATGCAATTTATCAAACTAATGACATATAAGAAATGTATCTAAACCAATGTATGCAATTTATCAAACTAATGACATGATAAATTTACATCCTCTTAAGACATCCCTTTAAGACATTGTAACTTTAGATCAGACCCTTAATACATCCCCTTAAGACATCATAACTTTAGATAGAACCCTTAAGAAATCCCCTTTATATATCTCCTTAAGACATCGTAACTTTAGATCCCCTTAAGACATCATAACTTTAGATCAGACCCTTAAGCCATCCCCTTTAGAAATTTCCTTAAGACATCTCCTTAAAACATTGTAACTTTAGATCAGACCCTTAAGACAACCCCTTAAGATATCCCCTTTAGACATCCTCTTATGAAATCCCCTTAAGACATTGTAACTTTAGACCCCCTTGAGAAATCCCCTTAAGACATTGTAAGTGGTCCAAGGACCCCTTCGAACACATTATAACCCATTAAAACACATTAGGACCCTCATGACCATAATGGGTCCTTAGGGGTCCTAATGTGTAATAAGTGTTGTAAGGGGTCCTAGGACTTATTAATATACATTATGACCCCTTATGACATATTAAGACCCATTAGAACACATTAGGACCAATTAAAACACATTAGGACCCTTATGATACATAATGGGTCCTTAGGGGTCCTAATGCATAATAAGTGTCTTAATGTGTTGTAATGGGTCCTAAGGGGTCTTAATGTGTCCTAAGAGGTCCTACAGGGTCTTAGGACCATTTAGGACCCATTATGAACCCTTGTGATACATTAAGACCACTTAGCACCCAATATGTATCATAAGGGTCATAATGTCCTAAGGGGTCATAATGTGTCCTAAGGGGTCCTAATGGGTCCTAAGAGGTCCTAGGACCACTTAGGACCCATTATGACCCCTTACAACACATTGTATCATCTTAAAATGGAAGCACTTCCATGATAAGAGCATTTAGCCCTCTGAGTAAGTGGTCTGGGGTCATGTTAAGCACCTTGATCAGGTCTTTTCATGTATTTGGCTTTTCCCCTTATTCTGCTTCCCTCTGCACCTATTTTCCACTTCCTATCTGCATTTCCTGGTATTCTAGGCTGGGGTCCTAAGGTTTTTGACCTCAAGGTCAAAGTCAATCATGAGGGTCAAAGTTGACCTTAACTCTAACCTAGGTTAGGGTCAACCTTGAATCTGACCTATGGTAGAGTCAACCTCATCCTTGACCCCCAATTAAAATTTCAAGTTTTTATGATTTCTGGGTATTGGGTTTCAGAAAGATTCTTTTTCCCACCTCCGGGTCAGCCATTTTGGGTTTCAGAATGGTAAATCCTTAAATTAAATTTAATATGGGTCCATTTCTAAGGGTTAAGGTTAATTGAGATTTAATTCCCCAATGTCGGCCTTCTTTAGAGGTTTGTGCCCTAGTTCACTATAAAAGGAGGCCTTCCTCTCTCATTTTGATCATCAAGTTTTGTGAAAACACATCCATTCTCACCAAGCAAGCTCTCAAGTGCAAGAAAGTGAATTCAAGCATTCAAGAAAGCCTTCAAGAATTCAAGTGTTCAAGCATTCATTCATCAAGGAGATCCATTGTTAGCCATTGAAGGATTCAATCTCTTTGGAGCCCCCTTGAAGATCCATCCTTCTACATTCATCCAAGCCTCCTCATATGCAAAAATCCATTCAAGATTGGTGTTGAAGATCAAATTCCATTGATTTGAGACATCCTAAATTCATTCAAAACATCCATTGGAGCATCCCTACTTGTGAATTTGAGGATTCGAATCCTCTACAAGGACTTCAACATAAGCAAGGTGAATTGTTTCATTTGCTTTGTTTATGCACATTACAATTCAATTCAATTTCAAAGTTAATTCCTAAATTGGGGTTTGACCAAGGCAAACCCCCCATACAAACAACAAAACCCCCTTTTTCTTGCAGGTGCAGGTGCCCAACTTCAGATCTAAGATTGGATTTGGATACCCTTTTTGGCAAACTTTCAAGATCTGCGAACAAAGTCAAAGTCAACCTTTAGAATAAGAATGTAGCCTTTGACCTTTTATGAGGGTCAAAGACTACCTGCTATCAGAAAGATAAAAGTTTTCTAGGTTTTCTTCGTCTTGGCGCTTCCAGTCTTAAAAAAGTTGCAGAATTGCCTGAAACTGCACATATACATCAGAAATTGGCATTTTCCAGATTTTCCCTATTTTGAAGTTAGTATTTTCCTTTCAATTATTTCAGATTTCAAGTACAATTCTATTATAGGGAAATATAAGGTTTTCTTCCTCTTTCATATTCTCCATAGATTGATTCGATTGTGCATTAACCTTTTGGTTGATCAATTTGGATCTCTCCTTTGGGAATTTGGATTTAGAAGTGGATCTTATATTTCCTCCATACATACATTCAATTAGGTGATTCCATTTTACCCTTGTTCACACATTAAGACACTTATTATGCATTAGGACCCTAAAGGACCCATTATGTATCATAAGGGTCCTAATGTGTTTTGATGGGTCTTGATTTGATTTAATAGGTCCAAATGTGTTTTAATGAGGTCTTAATGTGTCCTAATAGGGTCCTAAAGGGCCCTAAGGGGTCCTAGGACCACTTAGGACCCATTATGACCCCTTATGATACATTGCAACCACTTAGGACCCATTATGTATCATAAGGGCTGTAATGTTTCCTAAGGGGTCCTAGGACCACTTAGGACCCATTATGACAACTTAGAACCCATTATGTATCATAAGGGTTGTAATGTGTCCTAAGGGGTCCTAATGGGTTATAGTACAAATGAGGACCCATTATGACCTCTTATGATCTACATTATGGCACATTAATACCCATGAACACATTAGGACCCTTATGATAGATAATGGGTCCTAATGTGTAATGTATTAATGTGTCATAATGGGTCCTAAGGGGTGTCAATGTGACCTAATGGGTCCTAGGACCACTTAGGACCCATTATGACCCCTTATCATATATTACGACCACTTAGGACCCATTATATATCCTAATTGATTATCTTAAATTATGCATTGGAGAATATTCCTAGCAATATTCTTAATTATTTTAATTATCTTTAATTTAATGATTATTTGACGATAAATCACATTTATCCTAAGTTTGATTAATTGAATATTTTCATATTTAATTAATTAGATTTAATATCTTGCCACTTAATTGTTTAATTAAATTTAATTCTATCTCTTATTAATTGTATTATTTAATTTTGACAATAAATCTAATATCCTATGAATAATTGATTAAATTCTTATTTAATTAATTAAAGCAAGTTGTCATTATTTAATAATATAGTTTTTAATAAAAGTTTGATAAAATAGTTAATTAACCCATAAATTAATTATTTTATTTCAAAAATCAGTTAAGTTGAGCATAAATCACTTTATTTATTTATTAAATCATAATTATCCATGTGCACATTCAAGGACCAGTTAAACTCAAAATTGGAAAATCAATGCAAGTTGTTAGCTTTTTGAAACTCAACATCTTTTTGAGTTTTAAAGTTGATCTAAACTTCTAATTCAAGTTGAACTGTGCTTTTGCATGATTTTTGTGACTTAATTATCTTTATTTAAAAATAACTCAAAAATCAACCTGAGTTATTTGAGTGATTTATGGCTTTTTCTCATGCACCTCCAAAGCCCTGGATTTCTATAAAACCAAGGCTCAGCTCTTCATAATTCGTATCTCGCAAATTGCAAACTTACT
The DNA here is from genome assembly GCA_027943335.1 of Chamaecyparis obtusa. Taxonomy (NCBI): domain Eukaryota; kingdom Viridiplantae; phylum Streptophyta; class Pinopsida; order Cupressales; family Cupressaceae; genus Chamaecyparis; species Chamaecyparis obtusa. The sequence continues at coordinate 1,878,920 of BSBK01006287.1, read as the reverse complement.
CTACAGGAATCATAGCATATCAGATTTGGAGAATTTGCACAATTGGAGAATGAAAGATAAATTTGAGGATTCGAAGCTTTGTGAGATCAATTTCAAATTCATAGCTTTCATATTATTGTTATAATTTTCATTCTCATATCATATCATTTCTAGATTAGCATTGCATATCAATTTACATATTAGTATAGATTCATATCATTGTTAGATCAATTTCCATATTAGTATAGATTCATATCAGTTTTCATCATATTATTGCATAGAAAATACCAAAAAAAAAGAAGATTAATTGCATTCATATTTCATATCAGTTTGGCATTCAAATCCTTCATTTAGGTGTCGTCTAGGTCACTGATCTCGATAGCAATCTGAGAACATTAATCTCGCACCTACTAGAAGGCAGTAAATCGCTTGGTTAAATTAGATTTCAATTTCACATGATTTTGATTTTTGCTAACCTCTAATGTTTTACTAAAGTTTTGTGTCTATAGATCAGGTATAATTTTCACACACACATTTCTGGCACCCACCGTGGGGCAACCCATCTTTACATGCTGGTTTTGATTTTTTTTTTGGAGCTAAAGCCCTAAAGTTTCAAAGATTTAATTTTATCTCTGAAACAGCTTGGAGTTTTGGATTGAAATTGTTTTTGTAGGTTGGAAATATATCAGAGAAGGTATAATAAAAAATTTAGAATTTTCTAAGATGTTTTTAATTTTTAATAATTTTTTCTTGAAATTATGGAAAAAATTAATATCTGACGCAAATCAACATATTTTTTGGAAATTTTTATATTTTCAGAAAGCTCTTTAAATTATACATGGGGTCTATTCTTTGTATTTTAAATTTGGATAAAATATAATAGCTCAAATAGTCAATTTACAAAAACTGGTCTGTTTTGATAAAATGGGTCTCTAGAGCACAAATGAAGAGATTTTTCTAAAATTTTTATATTTTTGGAAAGATCTCTATTTCTTAGCAAGGGTCTCTATTCTAAATTTCTATTTTTGTACTAAAATCATATCAAAAAAACTAGATCTTGTTGACTAGGTCAAATGCAGCAAAAAAAATAAAGTTTTGTGATGGGTATGCACTTATTTTTTTTACATGGTTCAATGAATGATATAAGTTGTCATTTGGGTTAATTGCTGGTTATTATTGCTGATAATAATTGATTTTTAGAGCTAACCCTATGGTTTTCATAAGTTGAATATATTTTGCATATCTTATTTGCTTGTTTGCTTGTTGGAGAGTTCGTCACTTGCTTGCATGGAAAAGCTCAACAAAAATTGCTAAAAATTAGGTAAAATTTACTAAGCACGTTGCAAGTATCCCATGTATTCTCCTTCATCTAATAAAATTTCAATTTGGCCTTAAAATAAATCTCTCGTGTGTCTAGCTTGGGTGATTTTTTTCATGCTTTTGTTCTACACACTTGCATAATTGATACTAGGTTGTGACCCCTTAAGGATTCATTAAGTAGTTTCAGATACTTGTGATTGATCTTGATTTCTATCTTGGGTTATTGGACTCGCTAATCTACTGGCCCCTCATTCCACCCTGTGGTTGCAATCTCAACACCATAAAGGGGAGGGGTCAACAGGATAGAAGCATTAAGTGTTCCACATGGCAACCCTTTTGTGCTTTTAGGAACTCACTCATTTTCTAAGTTGGGGACTCATTTTTAGCTTGTGTGAGGTGTTAAGTGTTCCACCTTGTGGACTCATCTCATATTCGCTTTAAGTGTTCAGTGTTCCTCTTTCTACTTTTTGGGTACTTTTGGTAGATTTGCTTTTGGAAACATACATCTGTGCTCACATAGTAATTAGGCCCTATGAACACTATTCGGGATTCTTGAGAGATTGGATTTCCAGCAAAATTCATCTTGATGATAGAATCCTTGTAGGTAGGGAGGATACTTAGTGCATTTCACATTCAACTTGGTTAGTGCATCTTCTCTTATTGATCGATACATTCTCTGCTAGGAGAGGTTGATAAATCACGTGGGGTAGACATCACACGCTTTGGTGAATCAAAATTGGTTAGTGTGTCTTCCCTTATTGATTGATATATTCTCTCTCTGGAGGGGTTGATAGATCACGTGGGGTTGATATCATAGACCTTGGTGAGACAAACTTTGTCTTAGCGTGTCGGATTAATCTGCTTGCTTTGTTTGGGTTAAAAGTGAAGAGGCATCAAAACCTTGGATCTAGAGCCAAGTCCCCTTGTGGTATACTATTGTGAGTCACCTTTAGAGAGGGTTAACCATAGCGGACACTCCTTTCACAGGGAAAACTACATTGATGGAACCTCAAGTGGTAATAGCCATTTTCACCGTGGTAGTGATAGCCGCTATATAAATGTCCTTGTGGAAGAAATCTCCATGGGTATGGTTCATTGTTGGGTTGTCAGATCTCCCTAGCAGCTCCTGAAGATTAAGTTCTCAGACTGTGTCAAAACCCTGGTGCGTCGGGATTGGAGTTCACCCCTTTATATCATAAAAGTTGCAGAGTCAAACCATTACTAAAAACCCTAGCGAGGCCAAATTTTTATTTTATAGGGTATATGTGCGTTATTGTAAAACATTTTTGGAACATACACAATTAGCGCTTCTAAGGATTAGAACAAATAAGTCACTTGATTGTTCATGCACAAGGTTTCTTTTGCCCTTGTTCATTGTTTTCAGATATGCATTGAAATCACATGCTTGCTGTTTTGCATGCTTGTTTATCTATCTAGTTATTGAAAATGAACAAATCTGTTACAATCCTCAAATCTGGACATTAAAATTTACAAACAATTCAAATCTGAAAACTCAAAATTTGTAAAATTTGAAGTAAAATCCTTTTCTGGAGTCAAAAGTCATCTCAGGAGGTCAGAAAGTCATACGAGTTTCCATCAAGTGTCATTTCATTGCTACCCAACTGTTGTATGATAACCAACCCAGTGTCGTACGAGTTTTGATGCCAAAAAATTCTAAGAGTCAAAATCTTGCTTGCAATTATCGTATGAGTTTTGCAACTGTCGTTTCACAGCATACCCACTGTCGTACGAGTTTGCAGAGTGTCGTTTGGGAAATTTTTGAGAGTTGTCAGAAAATTGTCAGAATTGCTAAATATTTAGCTTTTTCAACCTATTTCTAGAATCTATTAAACAAATCACTGTGTCAAGAACAGAGCAATAACTATTGAGAATCAGTACACATGTCTCAAAGAATCAGTACACAAGAGGAAGAAGCTCTAATCTCAGCTATGACAAAATAGATCCACGCTATGCAAGTCAAACTTAACAAACTTGAGAAAGAAAAGGAACCTAAAGAGTTCTCCATGGAAGCTTTGTGCCCTTTTCCATTTGATAAAGACTTGTCCATGTCACCATGCCCTTGGAAAAAATGTGAGCAACGTGACAACCCTTATGATACCTCTTCCACAAAGAGTGACACATCCAGCTTTGAAGACTATGATGACTATGATGATAGACAATGTAATGATACCTATGACACCTCTGTTCCTAAGAATCCTCCTCGTTATTCATTCCTGCTTACTACAAATGGGCCATCACATTGGATAGATCATGATGGTGATCCATATGATTCTGATTTTGAAAAAGACTTTGATGTTTTTTGTGAACAATACCTTGATTATGATCCATCTACTATTGCTGAGGACTATAAAATGTACCGTGCTGATTTGAAACATCAATACTATAAGGATCTCTCCTCTAAGAACTCTCGGGCTGAAAATAAAGATTACACTCTCAAGAAAGATCATGTTAATGTTGGACCTTTGTCTTGTGATGGTTCCCTTCCATCCCCTACTTCCTCCAATACCCATACATTTTCTAAAGCTTCTAAGTCTTCCAAATCTTTCACAGAACCTTCATCCAACACAAGCCTTGATACTTTTCATACGGCTCCCTATAGTTATCCTCCAGGGCTACCTCTTAAAGAAACTCAAGCTAACCTTCACTTGGCTGCAACTACTTTGAATAATGATAAACCTAAAGAGCCTAAGCCTTCATATGCTAGAATGCCTACTTCAACTAGTCCTCCACCATCTCTTCCAAAGTCTTCTATACAATCCCAACATGCTTCCTTGTCCTTAGAAGTGGCTCCATGTCAAGAGGACTCTAAAAATGATGAAGAAAAGAACATAAAGAAAGATCAAGATCAAGAACTCTCCATGTCATCCACTCCTTTTCCCGATGTCTCTTATCCACTTCATGGTTCTTTTGATCCTGCACACCCTTTTTCATGCATTCAACCATGTCTTAAGTCTTCTTCTAAGAAAGATCAAGCTACTACTTACACTATTGAGCTTATTGACAATCAAAATGACCTTACTACACTTGCACTTTCCAAAGATGATACTTCCATTAAGGTTGGTAAAAATGGTGTTGTTACTTCCAATGTTAAGCCTATTGAAAATCAAGAAAAAAATTATATGCTTGTGCTATCCAAAGATCTTTGTCAAGATCAAAGTCTTCCATCTTCTTGTTCTACCACTCCATGTTCATTTCCACTTTCTACTCTTCCTAAGTCTTTGCAAGCTTTGAACAATCCTATCAAAGAAGGTGCTCATATTCAAGATGTCCATGATTCTATTGAAAATTCTAATGCTCACTCTAAAGATGCTGATATCCTTGGTTGTCATATAGATGCTGATGAACTTATTGATTATCTTTTTGTGTCTTCCACTTCCATCCTTGGACCTCCTCCACCACTACTAAGGGCTTCCTGCCTTCCTTCCATCTTGGGTCCTTATGTCCCTTCCCTTTCCCCTCCTAACTCTCCTAATTTGCCATCCATCTTGGGTCCTTACATCCCTCCATCTCCCATCTTTTCTCAAGATCAACATAGATGCATACCCTTGAATCCTTTTCATCCACCCACCCATCTAAACTAGTCATATCCTCCCTCTTCCACAAGTCCCAAGTCTTTTGGAAGTAACTTGAATGTTCAATACAAGAAAAAGATGCAATACAAGAATCCATCAAAAAAATAAGATCACCATGTCTCCTCTAATAGACATGGAAACATAAAGTCAAAAGAGATATCTAAGAAAAAAACTACAAGACAAGTATGGGTTCCAAAATCCATCATTGAAGATATTCTCTCTAGATCATCAAAAGGAAATAAAAAGCCTATGACTATATGGATTCCAAAGTCTCTCTTGAAAGAGTCTGGTGTTCAGAAAAAAGTGAAATTGACATTCAAGCTTCCAAAGACTTCCACTTCATCTTCTTCCAAAAGCATTCTTCCATTCCATGTGCCTAAACCACAACCTCTACTATCCATTCACCATATTCTTTCACGTATTCCTTCATTCACGTTTCCTCCATTCTCTCACCACCTTTCAAGGTGTGTGTTGATGTTGATCTTGCCTTCTTTTCCATCTACCCTTTCACAATCTTTCCATTCATTATCCTTCTACCTTCTATCTTTTTTCCTCATTTGCCTATTCCTCCTATCTTCCAACCTCACTCCCTTTACAGAAAACCTTATCCTCCATTTTTCTCTTCCATCTCCCTTTCCCTATCAGCATCTTTGAGCATATCATTTGAATCCTTGGTATATCATGGTTTATCCTTTTAAGGAGCACTATCTAAAAAGCTTGCCTTCTTCCAAAAATTCAAAGAGAAATGAAAAAAAAAATTGAAAATGTGCCTTGGTGAAAACTTGGAAACAGGCACCTTGGTAGCAAAAGTAAAGAGAAATAAATTCATCCTATGGTGAAAACCACTCCCTTGTGGCACCTTGGATAAGTACCATGATGAAAACCTGGCAATCAGGCATCATGCGTAGTTCTTCTACATATTTCATCCATTCCATCTTTTCTCTTTGATCTTGACAATGTTGATCTATACACGAACATTTGGCTATCTTGTGAGCTATCTTATGATGATCTTGCTTTCATTTCCTTCCATGTTTAGCCTTCATATCCATTTTCCTCCATTCATTTTCACCTATTGCTATCCTTTTCCCCTTTGGTCTTGATCTAATAAAAAAAGAAAGAAAGAGTAAAACACAGTGCTATGAAGCCTCTTGACATGTCTACTCTTTTGGACTACATCCTTTCCTTCTTTGGCATTATGCTATTGTGACTTATCCTATGATGGCCTTTCATTGCTTGTCCAAATGCACTTTACATGACAATTTTTTCTTAGCTTGAGTATTCTTGAGGATTTTTCCCTTGAGGATTTCTTCCCTTCATTAGCTTTCATTCTCTTGTCTTCCATCTCTTCCACCAGCTTGCCAATCCCTCTTGTTCTCCACCTTGCTAGACATTGAGACTACATGATATAATCTTTCTTGGGAGTTTGCAATGGAAAAAGATGCTATCAAGTATACCAAGTATCAGAAATAGTATCAGAATAATTATCAGAATCATTATCAGAATCATTATCAGAATCAGTATCAGAACCAGTATCAGAACAATTATCATAATTAGTATCATAATTAGTATCAGAACCAGTATCAGAACATGTATTAGAACAAGTATCAAAACCAATATTAGAACCAGTATCAGAACATGTATTAGAACAAGTATCAGAACCAATATCAGAACTAGTATCAGAATAAATATCAGAACTAGTATCAGAAAAAGTATCAGAACAAGTATTAGAACCAGTATCAGAAAAAGTATTAGAACTAGTATCAGAACAAGTATTAGAACCAAGTATCAGAACAAGTATTAGAACACCTACTGGGGCTACACCTTTTGCTTTAGTTTATGGGTCCAAAGCGATACTGCCTATTGAGGTTGAAATCCCATCACTAAGAATCAAAATGCATGGTCTAGTAACTGATGATGACTACAGAGTGTCTAGGTTGCAAGAACTTGAACTACTAGATGAGCGCAGACAAGAAGCATATGATCATCTCAGAGTATATTAGAAGAGAATGTCTATAGGCTACAACAAGAAAGTCAGACAGAGAATTTCAGGTTGGCGATCTAGTCTTGAGAGAAAATCCTAAAAATCAATCCCATCGAGAATGCAAGGGGAACTTTGAACCCAACTGGCTGGGTCCCTTTGTCATCATTGCTACTTTTGGCTCTAGTGCCTATCAACTCTCAACGATTGAAGAAGAACAGCTCTGAGAACCAATCAATGTTCTCCATCTGAAGAAATTCTATGCCTAAGGCATTCAGTCTATGGTAAAATATCCTGAAAAAATTATAAAAATTAGAAAAAGTCCTGAAAAAATGAACATCTTGGTGAAAACCTAGCAATAGGCACCTTGATGATTCACAAAAAAATAAAAAAATATCAAAAATTCAAAAAAAAATTGGAAAAAATGAAAAAAAAAAAGTGCCTTGGTGAAAACCTAGAAATAGGTGCCTTGGTAGCAAAAATAGAATCTCTGCCAAGATGGTGAAAACCTAGCAGATGGGTGCCACTTGTTTCAAAATGCTCCATCTATCAGTGCAATCTTGGTCTTTCCCAGCTTTCAGTCTTGCTTTAGTTTGTACATATCTCCCGGTTTGTTTCTGCATTTCTAGTTTTCAATAAGTCAGTCTGTACACCAATCAGCTCCAACATCTGTATCCTATCAATGCTTAACACTTGGGGGAAATCAATGTCATATCCTATGGTCTCCAGTATATCTTAGACATATCATATCTAGTCAGAGTCCTTAGAAGCTTCATTTGAGTTAGTCAAGTTTGTCTCATCTCCAGAAAGGATTTTGCATCTACAACAACATCAAACACAAACTGAAAACAATCTATGCTTTTTTACATGCTTTTATCTCCTTATATGCTTACTGATTTGCATTGAGATTTCTACATATTATGTCCCTTCGAGCTCTTCGATGATGTCCTTTACAAGATTTAGAGAGTGATGACTGGGGGCATAATCTTTTCTTTGTCTTCTACTTGTATGTGAAAATTTAACAACTTTGGAAATTTTGGATTGAAATGGTGTCGGACTGTAAGAGCCTTTATCTCAAATTTGATGGCCATGCGTACCTCGACCATTGATACCCAAAAAATTCAAGGAAGTTTGATCTAACTATTGTCTTTTTGAGTGAGTTCTTTCTCCTACTGTGAAACACGATCTTACCTAAGGATGTGAATGATAAAGGGTCACTACAGGTAATTCACATTGGATTTAGAATGATCTCTTGGCTGTTTGATGTGTTTGTCATGCAAGGCATATTCAGGTCATCATGATGTTCATGTTTTGATGCTTCTACAAATTGCTATATCAGAATGGACATGATATTCAGGTCATCTTAGCATTTGTGCCTTGGTGCTTATATCTACTTCGACATTCCAAAAACAAAATCAATATTCATATGCCCATGGTTTCATAATTAGTGGGTGTTGTATTGATTCTTGTGCATACAAATTGATATTCATATGTCTATGGTTCCATAGCTAGTGGGCATTGTATTGATTTATCCGGTTACCTAAAAGTTCAATGATGATAACAAATTGACATATGATCAGTGAGTAGGTCCTAGATCTTAGGTTGCATTTCATTTTGCATGTCTCTTTACATTTTGCATGTTGCATGATCTCATAATGGCTAAACAAACTTCAATGCTTAAACAATTCTTCAATCGCATCTTCAAATCTAACAAGAGCTGAATCTTACACGAAGGTCCATCCAACCAAATAGTAAGTAGAATCCTTTTTCGGGATTAAAATTGAAATCTGAGATCATTTATATTATTCACTACTTGCATAATCAACCTTCAATCATCATGGAAATCCAGTATTCAACTTAATTGATTATCTTACATCAAAAGTTATCAAAATTTCAACTTGGTCAACCATGGTCAACTCATGGTTTAACCTAGTCAAACTTGGTCTCCAGGACCTACAAACGATGCAGTATGCATTCCTGAATGTGTTTAACCACTTCTCAAATCAATTAACATGCTTCTGAACTATCAACACTGACTTTTCTTGTCAGATTTCAATTTTAATCCCGAAGGGGGCATGGTATTGCACATCATTCAAAGTCTGTAAATCAATTTCTATCAATATCTTTCATCAGTAATCAAGACAACAACCATGTCTAGTTACTGATTCATCAAAAGTCCTCATCGCTCAAGGCAAATCTATCATCACTTGGGGCATATCAGATTCATCAAGATCCATATCAATGTGGTATCCTCCTAATCTTGTAAACGGTATCAGTTTTTGCAACCATTGGATCATAGTGTTCTTTCCTTGGTTCTTTAGCAACTGAAGGATTCGGATGTGATACCTACTAGTTCTGCTAAGACAATCAAGTCTAGAACCGGTCACTCACTTCTTTGCAATCCTAAGGTTTGGAATCAGGCGTTTTGACACTTTTTCACAATCATAGGTTCATTTGCTATTATAGTGAACATTATCTTTGGTCATTCAGGACCTATTATCTTCATATCAAATCAATACCAATCAGCTTCTGTCTCATATCAATTATCAATTTCGAATCTGTTTCATAGCTCTATCAAACACATACTATCTTTGAACCACTGCGCTTCGCACAGTAATTCAAAGAGGGGCAAAATGTAATACCCCAAAAATGGGCTATAAGTTCATTAATCTTCTATATCAACAATTCAAACAAAATCGACATCGAAGTCCTAATCTAAGGCACATCTAAACATCATCGAATCCTAATTGATTATCTTAAATTCTGCATTGAGGAATATTCCTAGCAATATTCCTAATTATCTTAATTATCTTTAATTTAATGATTATTTGGCGATAAATCACATTTATCCTAAGTTTGATTAATTGAATATTTTCATATTTAATTAATTAGATTTAATATCTTACCACTTAATTGTTTAATTAAATTTAATTCTATCTTTTATTAATTGTATTATTTAATTTTGACAATAAATTCAATATCCTATGAATAATTGATTAAATTCTTATTTAATTAATTAAAGCAAGTTGTCATTATTTAATAATATAGTTTTTAATAAAAGTTTGATAAAATAGTTAATTAACCCATAAATTAATTATTTTATTTCAAAAATCAGTTAAGTTGAGCATAAATCACTTTATTTATTTATTAAATCATAATTATCCATGTGCACATTCAAGGACTAGTTAAACTCAAAATTAGAAAATCAATGCACGTTGTTAGCTTTTTGAAACTCAACATCTTTTTGAGTTTTAAAGTTGATCTAAACTTCTAATTCGAGTTGAACTGTGCTTTTGCATGATTTTTGTGACTTAATTATCTTTATTTAAAAATAACTCAAAAATCAACCTGAGTTATTTGAGTGATTTATGGCTTTTTCTCATGCACCTCCAAAGCCCTGGATTTCTATAAAACCAAGGCTCAGCTCTTCATAATTCGTATCTCGCAAATTGCAAACTTACTCTACAGGAATCAGAGCATATCAGATTTGGAGAATTTGCACAATTGGAGCTTGAAAGATAAATTTGAGGATTTGAAGCTTTGTGAGATCAATTTCAAATTCATAGCTTTCATATTATTGTTAGAATTTTCATTCTCATATCATATCATTTCTAGATTAGCATTGCATATCAATTTACATATTAGCATAGATTCATATCATTGTTAGATCAATTTCCATATTAGTATAGATTCATATCAATTTTCATCATATTATTGCATAGAAAATACCAAAAAAAAATAGATTAATTGCATTCATATTTCATATCAGTTTGGCATTCAAATCTTTCATTTAGGTGTCGTCTAGGTCACTGATCTCGATAGCAATCTGAGAACATTAATCTCGCACCTACTAGAAGGTAGTAAATCGCTTGGTTAAATTAGATTTCAATTTTGCACGATTTTGATTTTTGCTAACCTCTAATGTTTTACTGAAATTTTGTGTCTATAGATCAGGTACAATTTTCACACACATAGACTACAATTGATTTGGAATTTGATTGAAGGATCTATGATTGCAAGATCACTAAGAAGTTGCTAATTAGATATGGACTATGATTACATCAGTATTATGTTGTCATTGATGTCAACTAGTTTAACAACACTTATCTTGTAAGTTACTACATCGAGACATCTGAAGTAAAGTGAAAAAGAGATGAAGAACAAAGAAATCTACATGAGGAAAGATGTACAAGACAGATGAGGATAAGGAATACATTGAGTAACTTTTTGATGAGTCTATGACTTGATATTGATTTTATTATGTTGCATTCATCTATAATGAAGTATAGAGCTGAAAGACACAAAGTAGTGTTGTCGGTAAATGAATCATTTCTAGTACACACCGATGGAGTGTAGTGTATACCGACCGTAGTATTAACTGAGTAGTGTTCACCGACGCATTCTTTGTTAACCTAGGAGGACAAAATAAATTAAATGATTAGTTTAGCTACTAAGATTGATGAGCTGGCAAGAGTATAACATCGAGGTAACAGATAATGTTTGTTACAAAGGTCGATGGTTGACAAAATTCAAGGAAGATCTAATGGAGTAGATTGAAATGTGTTATTGACACAAGTACCGAGAAAGTTTTAAGCGAAAAAATCTATGAATGTGATTAAGCAGAAAAATTTGATGGTGGAGAAGAAAATGATTTACTTGTCTATATAAGAGAACAAAATTTATTTATGAAGAGAGCTGGAAGAAAAAGAAGCTACAAGAATTTTGTGTGAACAAGCTTTCATGTATTTTGATCATATTGGTTAGTGAGAACCAAGCTGCAGAATAGTTACCGAGCTACAAAGAGCTATTACCGATGGATAGTAAGTTGATATAGTATTGAATTTGAAGTGAATTATTGATTAGAAGGATTTGTATGGACTGAATATTGATCTGTAATTTGCAATTGAAGTTGTACTAAGGCAGGTCATTTTACTGTTACATATTTAACTATTGTATACAGTCTAAATCTCTTAACCGAGTGGACTTTGAAAGTCTTATGATGTATCATTCATAAAATGAACATTGTTATCCTGTCAACCCCATAGTGACTACTGGTTGGATGATAACTTCTAGTCTAAAATCCTCTAACAAGGTCACACCTGACAGTGTGTTTGTAACCTTTAACAGGGTTGGGTCTTAACCAACCTCACTTCAAAAGAGTGAACAATTTTGGGTTGCCGGTCCCAGGTAGTTTTTCCCTTTACAGAGTTTCCACGTTAAATCTCTTATGTTATGTGTTGATTATGATATTTGTTTGTTATCATTCTTTACATGTTACATGTTAGATTTGATTGGTAAACAGTTATGAGTATTAGACTGGTAATCGGTAAAAGCACAGATAGTGAGAGTTATTATTCCTTACTGACGAGTAGAAGTTAAAGAAGATGTTTTGAATTATACATTTTGAATTGGGACACTAGATAACTGATTCACCCCCCTCTCAGTTATTCTAACAATTGGTATCAGAGCGTTGGTTGCTTGGAACAGAGTTTTGAGGACTTAAGCATAAAGGTCTCAAGATGTATAAGAGGGAAGTACCGAAACTAAACAAAGAGAACTTCATAGCATGGCAAAGAAGAATGAAGCTACACATATCTAGAATTGGGAACTCAACACTAGATCTGATGGAAAATGGCTACATACAACTGCCCACTGGTCCCCTAACTATTGATCAACTGAAGGATAAGCATGCACACAATGTTACTATGATGGAACTTGCTATTGCTTGTACCGACATTGAATTTGAAGATATCAAGACATGCACAACTACTAAAAGAATGTGGGATAAATTAGTACAAATCTACAGTGGAGATCTGAATGTCAAAAGAGCTCGAGCTGAAAGTCTGAGAGGCAGATTTGACAATATGAGAATGAAAGAAGGTGAGAATATTGTCCAATATTCAAATAGACTCAAAGAGGTGGTACATGCTATTAGAGCATCTGATGGAGTAATTGATGATGAAACAGTGATAAGCAAGATTCTCAGAACTTTTCTACCAGTTTATGCAATTAGGATCTCTGCAATTCATGAAACAAGAGCTACATCCAACCTTACTCTTGACACTCTAATTGGTAAACTTCCAACCTTTGAATTAAATTTTTTTGATAATAGTGTTGTTCCTTCTGTTGAATCTGCTTTCATGTCTTCTCTGAAGATTGGAAAGTCCAGAAGGAATGGTAAGAATTGTGATAGTGATGATAATACCGATGATGAACTTGATGAGCTTGAAGCACTTATGGCCTGAAGATTGCCCAAAGGAAAAGGAAGGTATAGAGGCAAGCTACCTTTAGCATGCTTTAATTATAAAGAAGTCAGTCACATCATTGCTATATGTCCTCAGAAGAAAGATGATGATAGATCCAAAGACCGATCTGAAGGAAACTATGGAAGAAGAGTCAACAAAGGTTACTGACACAACAACAGAGACAACCGAGATGAAAAAGGCAAAAAAGTATGTTACATAGCCGAAGATATTGAAACTGAATCTGATTATGATGATGATATAGAAGTTGTATTTGTTGCTATGAAAGATGACTTAGAAGAGGAAGAGAAACATGAAGAGACAACACTGATCTCTAAAGTAAGCAGAAATGATACATGGATCATAGATAGTGGTTGCACACATCATATGACCGGTGATGTAGAGAAGTTTGATCATCTTGTTGAATATAATGGAGGATCTGTGAGAATGGGAAATGATGCACCTTGTATGGTAAGAGGCAAAGGCTCACTGATGATTAATGAAAGACTACAATCTAAAAATGCATACTGGGTAGATGGACTAAATTATAATCTGATAAGTGTGGCTTAGTTGAACAAATCAGGCCACTGATTGGCTTTTGAGAGCAAAAAGGTGAAGATTTATGATGATGGAGGAAGACTTGTCAGAACTGGTACACAATCCAGAGGTAATCTATTCTATCTTGATATGGATCAGTCTTCTTGTTTATTAATAAAGGATGAAGATGCTTGGTTGTGGCACCGAAAGTTATGCCATGTGAACTTTGACAACATGATCAAAATTAGTAGAAAGAAAAGAGTTAGAGGAATGCCTAACTTAACAAAACCTGATCATGCTATGTGCCATGAATGTCAAAGAGGTAAGATGACTAAGTCTAGTTTTAAAAGCAAAGACTATTAAACAAAGAAGATACTTAAGTTGGTTCATACTAACCTATGTGGTCCTATGAGAACTCAGAGCTATTATGGTGATAGATATTTTATTCTTTTTGTTGATGATTAAACTAGACTGATGACTGTTATGTTCTTAAAAGAGAAATCTGAAGCCTTCAAGATGTTTAAGTGGTATAAAGCTAAGGTAGAGAAAGAAACTGGAAAGGAAATAAAATGCTTAAGATCTGATAGAGGAGGTGAATTTATCTCTGATGAATTTACTAACTTTTTCAATGAGCATGGAATTAAAAGGCAGGTATTAGCACCAAGAACACCTCAACAAAATGGCATTGTTGAAAGGAGGAATAGGTCTATAATTGACTATGCTAGAACATTGATGATACAGAAGAATGTTGCTCAGACATATTGGAGGGAAGCTGTCAGCAGAGCTGTATATGTTCTTAATCAAGTACAACTAAAGGACTCCAACCGAACACCTTATGAACTATGGTTTGGACAAAAACCTACTGTAAGTTATTTCAAAATTTTTGGAAGTAAATACTTTATCTTGAAAGATGAAAGAAATGGGAAGTTTGATTCTAAAGGAGATGAAGGGATATTTCTGGGATATTCCACTACAAGTAAAGCATACAAATGTTTGAATAAGGCTACAAATAAGATTATTGAAAGTATGAATGTTCATGTTGATGAGTTTGATGATAAGTACATAGAGGAAAGTACAAAGGAACTAGAAAACTATGGTAGATTCACTTATATTGAATATCTATAGTATCTACCAACACCACAAGCAGTATCAACTGGTCAGCAGGGAAACAATGCAGTACAACAGGCATCACAAACTGATGAACATGAAGAAGCTACCGAGCAAGGAAATGACCCTGAGCAGGATGAACAAGAAAGGAGAAATCAAGTCTTGGCTAGTTTTGTCAGAAGACACCATCCTGAAACACAAATCATTGGAGACAGACATGCTGGAATGCAAATCAGAAGCAAAACAAGACAAGGTACATGTTTAATTTGTGAGTTTGAACCTAAAACTGTGAAAGTTGCATTAGAGAATGAAGAATGGGTTAATACAATGAAAGAGAAAATATAACAAATAGAAAAGAACAAAGCTTGGTCCTTAGTACCTTGACCAAAAGATAAGAATGTTATCGATACTAAGTGGATATACCAGAATAAATTGAATGAAAATGGTGAAGTCACAAGAAATAAAGCTAGATTAGTATGCAAGGGATATGCATAGGAAGAAGGCATTGACTATGGTGAAACATTTGCACCTATTGCTAGATTAGAAGGAGTTAGAATGCTACTTGCATATGCTACACATAAGAAATTCAAAGTCTATCAAATGGATGTGAAGTCAGCATTTTTGAATGATATACTTGAAGAGGAGGTCTACATTGAACAACTTGAAGGATTTGTTGATCCAAACAATAAAGACATGGTATGTAGATTACATAAAGCTTTATATGGACTAAAGCAAGCACTAAGAGCATGGTATGAAACACTGTATACTTATTTGTTAAGTATTGGATTGTTTAGAACAAGTGAAAACAACAATCTATATGTGAAAGGTGAAACTGATGATACTATTATCATTTCTAAAATATTTGTTGATGATATCATCTTTGGTGGCTCAGATCTTGTCTGCAAGGCATTTTCTGATGAAATGCAAAAGGAATTTGAAATGTCTATGTTCAGAGAGATTAAGTTCTTTCTTGGACTACAAGTGATTCAGCAGCGTGATAGAATATTCATCACACAATCTAAATACATAAAGGAAGTATTGAAGACATTTGGCATGGAAGGTGCAAAACTTGTAGGAACACCGATGGCTACTGGATGCAAATTAACAAAGGAGGATGAAACTATTGAGGTAAATCAGACACTTTACCGATCCATGATTGGTAAGTTAATGTATGTAGTACACAGTAGGCCAGATATAGCACATGCTGTGGGTATAGTTGCAATATTTTCTGCTAATCTTAAAGAATCACACAAGATAGCTACAAAAAGGATCTTAAGATACTTGAAGAAAATAGAGAATTATGGATTATGGTATCCTAAGGAAGGGAAGTTTGAATTGAAAGTTTACACTGATGCTGATTGGGTTGGAAATGTGGATGACAGAAAAAGCATCATCGGAGGAGCATTTTTCTTTGGTGAAAGACTTGTAACCTGGAAAAGTAAAAATCAGGCTTGTATTTCTCAGTCTACAGCTGAAGTAGAGTATGTTGCCGCTGCTACTAACTGTTCAAACATTTCATATATCAAACAAGTGTTGGAAGGAATGAATGAGGTAATCACTGACCCGGTGATTATATATTGTGATAACACTAGTGCTATTAATATTTCAAAGAATCTTGTGATGCACTCTAAGACAAATCATATATCTATTAAGTATCATTACTTAAGAGAACAAGTGCAAGAGAAGCAAGTAAAGATAGAATTTGTTACATCTAAAGAACAACTTGCTGATATTTTCACAAAGCCTCTACCGAAGGACACATTTGAATACTTGAGGACTAGACTTGGGGTTCGTCCCTTGTCTATCGGTCACTAAGGTGATCTGGATGTTGCATCAGCCTACTTTTATCAGAAGATCATTCATGTTGATGCAGTATAGTTCACACTTTGAATCATGTTCAAGGTTGTGATTAAGTTTGAGCACTTGAATCGATGAGATATCAATATACAGAGATACAGAGGAAGTACTAGACACCACAAAGAGTTACTTGGCTACTACAGAGCTGATTGTTTATTTGTTTCTTTGGCATTGTTGTCAAAGGGAGAGATGAACAATATGAAAGGAATGTACAACAATGAAAGGGAGAGAGAACTATCTAAGGGAGAGACAATTTGAATGGAACAGAAGAACTAAAAAGATCACAACTACAGAAAGGTAAAGCTATATTACTTAATGTTGGTTTAGTAACGTAGTGATTAAACATATTAAGTCTATTCGACTTACAAAATTTGTTCACAAAGTTGTAGAATGTATATTTGGTATGTGTATGGTACATTTCATATTACTTGAGTTGCCATCAACGCCAAAGGGAGAGATTGTTGGACTACAACTAATTTGGAATCTGATTGAAGGATCTGTGACTGCAAGATCACTGAGAAGTTGCTGATTAGATATGGAATATGATTAAATTAGTATTATGTTGTCATTGATGTCAACTAGTTTGAAAAAACTTATCTTGTAAGTTACTACACCGAGACATCTGAAGTAAAGTGGAAAAGAGATGAAGAATAGAGAAATCTACATGAGGAAAGATGTACAAGACAAATGAGGATAAGGAACACATTGAGTAACTTTTTGATGAGTCTATGACTTGATCATATTGACTTTATTATGTTGCATTCATCTATAATGAAGTATAGAGCTGAAAGACACAAATCAATGTTGTCGATAAATGAAGTATTTCTAGTATACACTGACGGAGTGTAGTGTATACCGACTATAGTATTAACCAAGCAGTGTTCACCGACACATTCTTTGTTAACTGAGGAGGACAGAATGAATTAAATGATTAGTTTAGCTGATAAGATTAATGAGCTGGCAAGAGTATAACATCAAGGTAATAGATAATATTTGTTACAAAGATCGACAGTTGATAAAATTCAAGGAAGATCTAACATAGCAAATTGAAACATGTTATTGACATAAGTACCGAGAAATTTTTAAGCGGAAAAATCTATGAATGTGATTAAGCGAAAAAATCTGATGGTGGAGAAGAAAATGATTTACTTTTCTATATAAGAGAACAAAATTTATTTATGAAGAGAGCTGAAAGAAAAAGAAGCTGCAGGAATTTCGCGTGAACAAGATTTCATGCATTTTGATCATACTGGTTAGTGAGAACCGAGTTGCAGAATAGTTATTGAGCTACAAAGAGCTATTACCAATGGATAGTAAGTTGATGTAGTATTGAATCTGAAGTGAAATATTGATCAGAAGGATTTGTATGGACTGAATATTGATCTGTAATATGCAATTGAAGTTGTTCTAAGGCAGGTCATTTTACTGTTACATATTTAACCATTGTATACAATCTAAATCTCTTAACCGAGTGGACTCTGAAAGTCTTATGATGTATCATTCATAGAATGAATATTGTTATCCTATCAACCCCATAGTGAATGCTGGTTGGACAATAACTTCTAGTCTAAAATCCTCTAACAAGGTCACACTTGACAATGTGTTTGTAACCTTTAACAGGGTTGGGTCTTAACCGACCTCACTTCAAAAGAGTGAACAATTTTGGGTTGCTGGTCCCAGGTGGTTTTTCCCTTTACGGGGTTTCCATGTTAAATCTCTTATGTTATGTGTTGATTATGATTTTTTTTGTTATCATTCTTTTCATGTTACATGTTAGATTTGATTGGTAAACAGTTATGAGTATTAGACTGGTAATCGGTAAAAGCACAGATAGTGAGAGTTATTATTTCTTACCGACAAGCAAAAATTAAAGAAGATGTTTTGAATTATACATTTTGAATTGGGACACTGGATAACTAATTCAACCCCCTCTCAGTTATTCTAACAAGGACACATTATGACCCTTATGATACATAATGGGTCCTAAGTGGTCCTAGGACCCCTTAGGACACATTACAACCCTTTAGGATACATTACTACCCTTATGATATATAATGGATCCTAAGTGGTCCTAGGATCCCTTATGACCCATTATGACCCCTTAGGACCCCTTATAACACATTACAACCCCTTAGAACATATTACAAACCTTATGATACATAATGGGTTCTAAGTGGTTGTAATATATCATAAGGGGTCATAATGGGTCCTAAGTAGTCTTAGGACCCCTTGGGGCCCATTAGAACTCTTAGGACCCATTAGGACATATTAAGACCCCTTAGGACCCATTACAACACATTAAGACACAAGTATTACATGCATTAGGACCCCTAAGGACCCATTATGTATCATAAGGGTCCTAATGTGTTCTAATGGGTCTTAATGTGTTGTAATGGGTCCTAACATGTCCTTGTTACCAAAATGGGAGCTTTTTGGATATTGGTTGGAATTGTTGCTGTCCAAGTTGTTGATATTCATGTTTTTTCATTGATGTCAACAAATGTTTTAGTTCTATGTTGGTTTCATCAGAAAAACTGTGTTTCAAGTTGCTTTAGGCAGTTAGACATAGTTGTCCAGACAATGTATGATAGGTCAGAGTATCTGGGCATAGAGTTTTAATGTTAATTATGGGAAAAACTTATGTCTTACGTCATGTGGCTTCATGTTATGATTCGTGTCAGTTACAATTGTTTTGGTGAAGATTGGTCATAGGAAATACACATAGAACTACGCTAGATATGGTTGCTAAATTTTGAGTATAAGTTGCTTGTGAGCTAGAATCATAGTATGAAAGATTAAGGAATGGAAGAAGACTCATATTGGAGTACATTGTGGGATTTATGGATTAATTGGTTCATGCTACTGTCAGAGATAGCGTGTAGAATTCACATTTTTATATTTGGGAGCCAACTAGGTGATGTAACGGATTGGCAAGCATTGATTGTGGATTTGTGTAATTTGATATTTGTAAATGTTGTATATTTGTATTAGGTACCATGTGTACCTTAGCACTAGTTGATGTAATGATTTATACATTGGGGAAGCTCTAACAAGCCAACCTAATTAGTTTTGTAACTTGTATAAAGGAAAGTAATTTACTTGATGTAGAGTGAGGAATGTAAGGGATAAGTGGATGCAATCATTATTGATGGTTGTCAGAGCATAGTTGAAAAGTAGGTCAGATTCTTTGAATAATGCAAGTACTAGTAGAAATGATAAATATGAAAGTCTCGGAGAATATGCTAAAAATTGGGCATAGATAGAAGAAGAGGAGAGGAAATTAGATGAGCTTGTAGCTTTGGTCACCAAAATAGAAAACATAGGTAAATGGAAATATGAAGGAAAGCTACCTTTGAAATGTTTTTCATGCAATAGGATAGGTCATTTTTCTTCTAGATGTCCTACCAGAGTTCCAAATTATAAACCTAAGCCACACAAGTATAAATATCCTAAGACATGTTATTATACTAGTGATGGTGTTTCTAATGATGAAACTATGAATAGTGAAGACGAGCTTGGTTTTATTGCTATCAAAGATGAAAATCCTATTCACAAAGAAAAAGCTTTGGTCTCACATGTGGAAAAGAAATCAAAATGGATTATAGATAGTGATTTTTCACATCATATGATAGGTGATAAAGAAAAAAATATGCAGCTTGACAAGTATGATGGAGGTGTAGTCAGATTTGGAGACAATACTTCTTGCTTGATCATATGAAGAGGATCTATAATTATTGATGGTAAAACTAATACTAATGATATGTTGTTTGTTGATGGACTAAAACATAACCTATTGAGTGTTGGGAAGATTTTTGACAAGGGTTATCATATGTAATTCAAAGATGCTAAATGCACTATCAGAGATCAATCATGTAATTTGATTACATTAGGTACAACTACAAGAGGAAATGTGTTTCAATTGAACTCAATAAAATAAAGTTGTTTTGTTGCGAAAATAGATGACAAATGGTAATGACATAAGAGGTTTTGTCATATAAAATTTTATAAAATTGTGAAGATCAGTAATACTAATGAAATCATATATTTTCCAAAGATTTTAAAGCCTAGTAACATGATGTGTAAAGAGTGTGTTATGGGAAAGAAGATCGAGACTAGTTTTCAAGGGAAGGCTTATTCTACAAAAAGGGAGATTGGATATGGTTTATATAGATCTATGTGGTCCTACAAAGACAAGGTCATACTATGGTGAGAGATACTTTATGATTTTTGTTGATGATATTATATTTGGAGGAAATGATGAAATGAGTAACAAGTTTACTGATGAGATGAAAGATGAATTTGAGATGTAATGAAAAGGGGAAATTAAATTTTTTCTTGGTTTACAAATCACTCAGAGTAAGGATGGAATTTTCATATCTTAGACTAAATATCTTAAGGAGTTATTGAAAAAGTTTGGAATGGAAGATTGTAAGCCGGTAGGAACACCTATGGTTATAGGTTACAAGATAACTACTACTGATGATTCACCAAACACTTTTTAGACAAGGTACATGTCCATGATTGGAGGATTACAATACTTAACTCATACAAGTCTAGATATATCCAACACAGTTGGAATTGTTGCTAGATCTCAAACTGAACCTAAAGAAACTCATCTTATGGCTGTAAAAATAATTTTTAGATATCTGAAAGGAACATTGGATTTTGGTTTGAGGTATGCTAGATCTGATGATTTCAATTTTCATGCTTTTACTAATGTTGATTGAGAAGGAAATGCAGATGAAAAAAAAAGTACAAGTGTTGGAGAATTATTTATTGGAAAGAGACTAGTTTCTTGGTTAAGAAAAAAACAAGATTGCATATCACAATCTACTGCATAATTATAGTATGTTGCTACTACTATTAATTGCACTTAGATTATTTGGATGAAACAAATGCTGAAGGATATTGGGGTTAGCATTGAACATCCTATCATTATTCATTGTGAAAACACAAGTACAATTAACATGTCAAAAAATATAGTACTGCACTCAAGACAAAACACATATGAATTAAGTATCATTTCTTGAGAGATAAAGTTGCAGCAAAGGAATTCAGATTGGAATACATAAGTATAAAGGAGAAGATATTAGACATCTTTACAAAGCCTTTTAAAAAAGAGACCTTTGAGTATCTCAGGGGTATGCTTGGGGTGACGACCCTACCTTACGACAACTAAATGATGAAAGAATGCATCAATCTAGTAGTTATCAAAGCATTATTATTCACTCAGACTGGATACCTTTTACTACTCCTCATAGTTGCAATGGTTAGAGATAAGTTCAAGAGCTCCATGAGTCATTTGCAAGAAGATTTGGAGAGTAGAGCGTCTAGTATGTTATAGATTTGAAGATTTACAAAAGTAACATTATAAGGAGGGATAATTGCTTGGGGAGAGAGTTATGTGAGATGTTAACAGAGTTTGGCATTTTTAGAACCCTTTTCCATTGATTTCAAAGGGGGAGAGAGTCATGTGAAAAACCTCCTACTATCTTAGGGGGAGTTCTACTGAGGTTATTGAGAAGATTGTATTGAGATGACTACTTTTGGATTGAGAGTTTTTCACACATATGTTGCCATCAATACAAAAGGGGGAGATTGTTACCAAAGGGGGAGGTTTTTGGATATTGGTTGGAATTTTTTCTCTTCAAGTTGTTGAAATTTGTGTTTTGTCATTTATATCAAAATATATTTCAGTTCTATGTTGGTTACATTAGATAGACTGTGTCTCAGGTTGCTTCAAGCAGCTGGACAAAGTTGTATGGACAATGTACGATAGTTCAGAGTATGAGAGCATATATTTGTTATTTTGAGTGCATTTAGACCTTATGTCTAAGGTCATGTGGCTTCATGTTATGATTTGTCTAAGTTTTAGTTGTTTTGGTGAAGACTGGTCGCATGACAAAGACAAAGAATTATGCCAAAGACGGTTTCTGAATTTTGAGTATAAGTTGGTTGTGAGCTGGAATTGTGGTATGAGATATTAAGGCATGTATAAAGTATCAAATTAAAGTACATTGTGGTATTTATGGCTTATTTGGTTCATGCTTCTGCCAGAGCTAGCATGTGGAATTCATATTTTTATATTTGGGAGCTAACTAGGAGATGTAACATGTGTAATGGATTTACAAGCGTTGATTGTGGATCTTGGCATGTAATTTGATATTTGTAAATGTTTTATATTTGTATTAGGTACTATGTGTACCTTAGAATTGGTTGATGTAATGGTTTATGCATTGGGGAAGCTCTAACATGATGACCTAATTGGTTTTGTAACTTGTATAAAGGAAAGTAATTTCCTTGATGTAGAGTGAGGAATGTAAGGGATAAGTGGATGTGAGCATTGTTGCTGGTTGTTAGAGCAAAGTTGAAAACTAGGTCAGGTGCTTTGATATAGGTAGGAGTGGAATCTATGATCATTCCTTGTGCATTTCAATGGAACTCTAAAGGAAAGAGAGTTTTCACCAATCAGTTCATTGGACAATAATTCATCTTTTCCATATTCAGATAGTGAGTCTTTCTGAAGGTGGATTTAACCTTCTCTTTGAGTAGTGTTCTCTTGACAATGTGCCTTTTGTTCTTAGCAACTCCTAACATGGTTGAAGGACCTTTTAACATGGGTTTTGTACTTTAACAGTGACTTTTCATCTATCAGGGACTGATGTGATAGATGTATTGTATCAAATCCTAACAGGGACATTATTATATTAGTACATGATCTTTGTGGGTATCATCCCCATGAGGTTTTTCCCTTAACAAGGTTTTCCTTGAGAACATAAATCTTGCGTGTTATGGTGTTGGAATATATCTTGTTCATCTTATTTTTAATTGTTATATTCTTATATGTGATTTGGTTGAAAAACATAAAGTTTATAATTATAGAACACACAGATTCGCCCCCCCTCTCAGTTGTGTTGCATGTATTGTTATTTCTAACAATAGTACTAGGACCTAATGGGTCATAGGACCCCTTAGGACCCATTAGGATGTGTAAAGGAGATATCTTAAGGGTTTGATCTAAAGTTATGATGTCTTACAAAGATCTAAAGTTATGATGTCTTAAAGGGATCTAAAGTTATAATGTCTTAAATAATGGCATAAATAATAGCATGTACATAGAAATATACATAAAAGCATTGAACCAAGCATGCATAACTATATATCAAAACCATTGAACAAAATGTCAAAATAAATAACTATATCCAATATTAAAATCATCTCTACTTTAATATGGTCTATATATATATATATCCAATCCTAGTTCAAGTTAAATATGAGTTCAAACTCTAGTTCAAATACGAAAGTATGAGCTACAAAAATAAAGTTTAGCCTAAAGATCCTGATACATATAGTCTACATCCTCTCTATCTTTTATTATCTCCAAATTTTTTTCATGTTCTTCAATAGGCAACCTCCATTTTTGGTTGCCACGTGCTATGTTTGGCAATGTCTCAAATTGTATCTTTATAACTATAACCAAGTGACTACAATGTAGAACATTTTGTTAGGCATGTATTCAATAAATTGAACACCATTTTTTTCTATCTTCATTTGCTGATAATAGATGCCTTCAATAACAACTGAACCAATTGGATATGACTGCCCATCACCATCTACGATTAGTTTTGGCAATTTATATTTTTTGTTTGTGCATCTTAGTAGATAATAATCTAAACCTTCCACATTGTAAGGATTTGCAACCACAAAAAAAATATCACCTATACACATCGATCCCATAAATTAAAAGTACAAGTAAGATAAAATTTGAAATCACTTGTCATAAATTAAAATTAAATAAAAGAACATGTATGTCATGCACTTGTAACAAATAAATTAGAAACATGTTCATAATTAGCTGAATATATAATATCATAAATGTCTATGTCATTGTGATCATCTTCAAAATGAGACATTCTGATTAACTCTTTCATATCCCATTGTGAAACATATCCATTTACAATATTTTTACATTAACTCATTGCATTGTCCTCAATGTAGTCAACACAAAAGCATTATTTTTGTCTTACTTGAATCAATCAAGGCTTGTGGTTTCCTTTAGTCATCACTTGATGTAAAGTTCTATTATCAACAATTGTTTGACAATTGTAAGGATTAGAACAAAAAATATCTATTACAAATATGAAATAAAATTTGCACATTTTTAGATCAACAATTATGATAAAAGAAAAATGCATCTAATGAAATTTCAAAAGGATTTGAACAAAATATTTTACCTTTCACTTCCCAAAAATAACATTTGTTGCATGTTGTGTCCCGAATAACAAAATGACTTTGGCACCATTCAACAATTTTCTTTGAATTCTCTATGCTATTACCTACATAAAAGAAATAGATATAAACATTGAAAACCATTTATGTGCATTTCTTTTAAAATTATATTAAGAAATATCTATATAAACATTGAACACCATTTGTACTTGCAAGTTCATGTTGGTGAAGTGCACACATCACACATGCTCCTACTCCATCGTACTCTCCTTTTCTATGTCCACTTTCAAAGAAGTTCCAAATAAACTTAAGACCAAATCTAGTGTTGTGAAACATTTATTCTGTGATTCATAAGATCTTCAAAAAAACATTTCAAAACAATGAGCTACATAGCTCCTATTATGAACCTTATCATTACTGATATATAAATGAACCTCCTAGATGATAATGCATTTATTTGGATCAATACTTTCTACACCATCCAAATCAAATTGTGCATGTCTATAGGTCACTTGCATAAATATTGCAACTTGATCAGAATGATAATATTGAGCTTGAGTATGGGATTGAGGGGCAAATGTATAGTTCTCAAAGAAATCTACTATTGAAAGAACACAACTAGATAAAAAATAATTTTTTGAATCACAAAACTGTTTAGCTTTCCATCATGCACCATGCCAATGTTGCATATGTGGATAAATGATAGCACATAATCTGTTTATAAGCTCAATGTAGGACAATTCACTCTCCTTCAATGCAATTTTTTTGATTCATCTCCTGTCTTTGTTCAATTGTATCATATTCAAATCTCTTCCACAAAACTGACGTTGAAACAATAATATTATCAAATTACAATGAAAATGTCTATAAATCTCCATAATCAATGCACACACTTTTTATACACTATACATTGAACTCATCTGAATCTTCTGATCTATTGCTTAAAATAGACTTAAAAAATTGTCATACTTCTAGGGATGACCACATTTGGATTAAGCATTGCAATAAATTTTTTATACGATTACAAGTAAAGATAAAACTCAACGTGATTTTGACAAAAAGTTTTACGTATGTTATTTATGCATACTAGGCAAGGACACAACCTCTCAAACATTCTTTGACATATTTTCTCATTCTAAAAATTCTTGCTTGAATGATTTAAATAGTTCACTTTGTGTTGTATCTACAAAATGTTTTAGATGTAAAATTTTCATATCGGTCTCTTCATCTTTGATCTATATAGTGTCCCTACTATTGGAAGAAACACAAGAGTGGCTGGTCCAACATTTGATGACTTGTATTTTTACATCTTGAGAAATTTTATCTTTTCGAGGAAGTCTAACATCTAACATATTTCTCCTCATGATATATATTTGAACAGTTCTTCTAGATACATTCAGTAATTAAGAATTTTCTTGAACTTATTTTCTCTGAGTCAACCTTCTACTAGAAATTTTATTCGTCAATGCTTTGTGTGTGCAACACTTAAATCAACTTCTTGACTTGTGCTATTAATACTATTCAATGCATCTTGCAAATTTTTAAGTATTGTTCGCTTTACATTGTCTGTTGAAATTTTCCTATTATCAACACTCAACAACTCCAAAATAGGAGTAATTTATCTTTTCCTAAATAACTTGGCAAATAATTGTGCTCTTCCAAATAGAGTATTATTTTCAAAATATTCCTTCCAATTTTTTTTGCAATGCAATTTAATTGTTGTTTCAGGTACCATGTGTTCAAATGAAATTTGTCTGGAAAGAGAATCCTCATTCATCTCCATCAAATTTCCCATGCTAGAAGAAATATTTCTACCTTGACTACTACCAATTTGTTCCCCTACTTGAGTGCATCTTCTTGAACATCAACAGGTTCTACTTGAACTTCAACTAGTTGCTCTTGATTACGTTTTGTACAACTTTTCATTTTGTCATCCCTTTTTTGATCATACAGTTTTTTCTCTATTCATTTTGTTCCCCATTTCACAAACTATTCAAATTAAGAGCTTCAATTCACTCGTACATATATAAAACTAGATATACCCCATAAAAAATCACAAATAATATTTATAAGTTCATAAATCTCACTAATTGAATAATTTTTTAATTATAAAATAAAAAAGTATAAAATCAACTTGCTAGGAAAAAATCAAACCTCCTTGATGATAATTTCTTATAATCACCTTTGAATGCAAAACAACTCGTTACATACACATGAAAAATTGATTGTATTTAAAAAACCAATTTATATTTCATATTAAATTTATTTGATTTTGATTTTAAAATTAGAAAAAAAGCCTCTAATATATGACGCTTAAGCAATGTGGTTGCTCATGTGACTTGCGTAGTTGACCCTTGGTTTTAGTCGAACCTGATCTAACCAAAATTGCTTGTGTGGCATCCTATGTGGTAGCCAAATCAATACAATATTTAGAATTGTAGAACTTATGACTTCTGCAACTTATTTCTCCATCAAAACCCAACTTTTTGAAAAATTTGAAAATACCCTTTTATGGAGCTTGGACTTAAGAATATCCTCATATAACTTTTATAGTGTCTTGATTAGATCTAATATATTATAATTACATAATACAAGTATGTATTTTAACATTCAGGAAGACGTTGATTTGGAAAAAGAATTAAAATAGTGAATCATATCTAAATTTTTAAAAAATTATATGGTTCACTAGAGGATAGAGTGCTCTTCGAGAATGTATATATATTTTTTATTGGTATAGATTTGATAGGGAAAATTAGGTGGGCGATGAAAACTATCGATTTTAGGTAAGTCAGACTTTTAATTGTTATGACTGAGAAAATATACATAACAAACTAAATTTTCTTTTTTCATTCATTGGATATATATGTCACCTAAAACATCGTTTGAAATCAGAGGAAAAAAGGTTTATTTACATATAATTTTTCGGTGGGAGCTAGACCCCCTAATTTGCAGTATTTTTTAGCAATTGAAAAATGGGCATTAAACATTAAAAAACATATCAAATTTTCTTCATTTAAAAAAATAAAATAACCTACATTAACTTCATCCATTTTTACATGTTTCATTAGTTTACATCATTATCAAATTCTAAACAAAAATGCCACTTTTATCTCGTTGAAGTTGAACAGTTTTGGACCTATTAGATTTTTCATTTATAAAAGTGTGACACAGGTTTATACTTTTACCTATTTTTGTCATTAATGGTTGTGATTGATGTCGACATATCCTATGAATTTTTATATTCTAGTTGTATCAGTTGATGTGTACCGATTGTCTTGGTGGTATTAGTAGTTGTACCAATAGTTTACGTGTCTCTGTAGAAGTGTTCACTGAAAGATGTGCTTCAATTATCTATCCTTATTCTCTCTTGGTGTTGGTTCTACATTAAGTGCAATATTTGGTGAATTGGTTATTTGGGGTCAATCCTATTTGGAGTGTGTTCATGTTTGTTTTAATCCCAGTTGTTGTTATGTAACGTGTTCTTCATATCTGTTGGAACTAACAGCTTTGGAGTTTGTGTTGCATGTTGGCATGTGCGAGGAAAGTGTATTGGTCAAGATGGTTCACATTTCATTCCTAACCACTGTGGGAATGTCTTGGGGTGACCTATTTCAAATTGTGTTTGGCCAACATGGTTTGATGACATAAAGTAGTATAAGAAGGGAAATGATTCACGTTTCTCATGTGGCTTATGTTTTTCCTATATGCAAATTGATTGCAAGTCTATTTATGGGGATATATGTGTCATTGATCATGTGCATGGAAGAGTTTTGGTGACAATTATCTTCATGGTGGATTCAATTTTATTTCAAATACTTTGGTAGTGAGCTGGTTTGTATTGGCAATAAACCTCTTTGTATTGACAATGAGACTTTTCATATTTAAGGGTAGTTATCCTGATTGATTGTCAGCCTTACCTATAGTGAGCACAACCAGTAATGAGCCTTTGTGAAAATTACCTAATTGGTGTCACCTTAATAGGTGTTTTCATTTCATGAGAATTAACTTCACAGTTTTTCCAAGTTTGAGTTTTCCATGTAAATCTTGGTGTTCTTTGTGTTTATAAGTTTACATTTTCTGTGGATGTTTTATGTGCTTAATCGATAAATTAGAAGTTATTTCCTTTGTTTAATAGTTTACCGATAGAGTACAAGTTTTGAAAAGTGTGTAGGAATAACTAATTCAACTCCCCTATGAGTTATTTGGCCTACTCAAGAATTTGTATCATAGTTTGGTTCCTCAGTGAAGAGCTTAATCGCTTGAGGAAGATCCAATGGCACATCAATTCAATATTCCCACATTTGATGGATCAAACTATAGTTCATGGAAATATTAGATGAAAGGATATTTAGTTTCAGTTTCTTACAAGATCTGGAAGCATGTGGAGACAAAGTACACATTTTGACAAAATGAGCTTAACACTTTGGATGAAATCAAGGTTTACGAGGAGAATGTAAAAGAAATGTATGCTATCACTAGTGCTTTAGATTGAATTAGCTAAAGTTGTATGTGGTTGAATGTGGACCTCTAATCCAACTACACACACAACATAGTCATTACTCACATGATCAAATTATGAGAGAGAGTATGAATTACTCAATTCGAAATTCATGGTGAAGCGACCTGTTGCCTCCTATGTAGATGGAATGTTTAATTACTCTCAGAATGAGAGACAACAACCATAAGACCAATACTACAATGGAGGATTTGAAATCTATGAAGATAAGCAAACTGAAATTAAACTAGAATGAGTGCAATTTAGTCTGAAATGCTTTGAAGGAAATATGATATTAATCTAAATAGCTTTGAAAGAAATATGAAGTGCAAATTTACTCTAAAGAACTTGAAAGAAATAAGAAGATTAAACTAAGAGCAAATAAACAAACTAATTATAATGAAGATGCAATATTAAACTAAATGAGATTAATCTAAAATATGCAATGAAAGCTTTGAAATAATTCAGACAAAAAAGTGCTATAGTTTAATTACTCTCAAAAATTGCTCTCTTTTGAATGAAGAATGAGGTTCATTAAATAGACAAGCTTGGGGAGAGAATGAAGAGGTTCTTGATTTGAAACTCTTGACTCTTCATTCCCATTTGAGACAAAAAGACATGAATTACTAAATTAAAAGAATGGAAATTGCCACACAGGGTGACCTTTCGAATATTATGAATTATTAATTCAAAAAAGAGTGTCCATTCAAATAACAAGTAATAATTAATTCCTTTTCGTGTATATTAGCCAAATGGGGTGGGTTTAATTTAATTTAAAGCACTTAGGGCTTTTAGAATTAAATTAATTTATCAAAGGGGTAATTTAGCTAATAAAAGTTGAAGACTTTAGGAATTAATTTTGATATTTGATTAATGCAATTTAGGGTTTTTGCAATTGACATCAAGTCAAATTAAGTTAGGTAGGAGAGAGAAAATTGCCTAGGAAACTAGGACTTTGAAGATGTAAAATTGATGAAAATACACCAAAATTGATTAAATTTATTAGGTGCCAATTTTGGGGTATTACATTTGCCCCTATTTGAATTGATGTGCAAATAACATGTTGATTCAAAGAATAGTCTGAAGTGATAGATGATGAGAAATTTGAAAGTCTAGGTTAGGTTGCCAAGACACCGAATAGATCAAAGCATGATTTTCCAAAGTCCAAGTTAGATTGCGAAGACAACGGTCTTGAGAGAAGTTGAGAATCAGGGTTAGATTGCCCCAATGCCTAGAATGAGATTCAGATGCAAAATTAGGATTGTCTCTAGAATCAGGGTTAGATTGCCCCAATATGAAGCTCAGCCCTCTGAGACCCAGGTTAGATTGCCCAGATAACAGTCTAAGATAGATTTTGAGAGCCATCTCCAAAACAAAGCTTGACTCCTAGGAATTAGGGTTAGATTGTCCCAATACCTAAAAGATTTTGAGAACCATCTCCAGAATGAAGCTTGATTCCCGAGGATCCAAGTTAGATTACTTAGATACCTAAAAGATAGATGACCAGATAGCAAGATGCGAGGCACCGAGATGCCCCTAGCAATGAGAACTAATGATTCAAATCAGACTAATTCAATAATTGTTTTGACAAGATTCAAATGATGCAATCATCTTGCCCCCTCAGGAGTGAAATCGAAAGATGACATATTAGAAGGATGATTGACAACAAGAGGTTGCAGAGCAGAAGCAATTATACTAGATTCAAGAAACTGCAGAAGCAAATTGGAGCAAAGCAGAGGTCCCGTTGACCAAGTTTGACCATGGTTGACCAAATTTGACTAGAGTTGACTTTGATGAAAAGAGAAAAGATCTTGACAACATGATGCAAAGATGAGGGTCTGGTAGGAAGATGATGCCAGAAGGCTGACTACACAAGCGTATGATCCCAAAGGGTCCCAGAATTTAAAACATGATTTCAAGCTATCTAGAGATGTCAGATTTTGATTTTGATCTCGAAAATGGATTCAGAGTAGTCAATTTAGTTAAGGGTGCAATTTTTGTGCAAAATAGAGTACTTTTGAAAATTAGGTCAAAAGCTATATAAGGCCCGGAGGGGTCATTTTCAATTCATTATTCACTTTTGTATTCTTGCTGATTTTGAGCTCTAAGAGAGAAATGGAGGTCTTCCACTGCATACGCATCGATTTGAGCACTCCTGATGACACGCCCAGCCAAAAAAGTATGACACACCTATAAGTAGTCGATAAACCTCCTTGCATTTCAATTTGTACCACTTTTTAGGTCAATTTAGGATAGATCTAGCAAGTTTTAGGACATGTTCTTCCAATCTCACGTGAGGAAGTAGTTTCCTCACACCGGCCTAGATCTCCCTTCATGCGAGGAAGTAGTTTCCTCACACGAGTTAGGGCTTCTTTGCACGGGCTCTATCTAGAAGCTCACATGAGCTAAAAGTTGGTCCCGCATGAGATTTCTCCTATTCACGCAAGGACAAGTCCTATCTCATGCGAGGAAACAATTTCCTCACGTGAAAAGCTACTGCAGAGTTTGAATGCTTTTGTCAAAATTTGTCAAATTTGCATAAAATCAGCCAAGTAGAGCATCGCAGAGTCATGTCTAGGATAGATGCCTTGCTACATTTGTTGTTGTTGTGTTGAAAACCATCATGTTGAGATACTAATCCAATGTCATCACTTGCTTTGTAGGTTGACTTCCCTAACATTACCTTCAGGACACACCATCCTATGATTACTACATTAGTGCAAAGAGTGACAAATGTAGAGAGTACTCACATTGAGGGACTTGGTTTGGGATACTTGTGTGATCTACCCAACATTCAGGTAAATCATAGTCTTCTTGGGGCACTCATAGAGCGTTTCCATTTGGAGATGAACACTCCATTTTTCGATGGGGGAGATGACTGTGACTCCCGAGGACATATACAGGATTCTGCAGATACCCGTCCATGGTGCTCAAATAGAGTATGACACACAACCATGACAGAGTACAGTAGCCTTGAGGACTATCTTTAGGGATGATCTAGTGATGGGCCGAGCCATCTCCTGGGAGTATTTGATGCACAGATACAACGGTGCTCACCCGTTAGCCATTTTACTTGCTATGTTATTGAGCTACTACCTTGTTCCAGATTGAGGTCAGCATGGTCTAGAGTGCAGTTGGGGCATGATGCTGCAGAGGATGCTGGCCAGACTAGTAGTTAGATTCAGATGGGGTGAGTGCATTCTCACATAGATGTACCATGAGCTTCATGAGATCATGTATCAAGGTGCGAGGATGATGGTGACAGGTGTCTTTGTCTTGCAGATCTGGGCTTGGGAGCATCTCCCTTTTTGCAGGCCTATATATCATGATACACGGTAGGCTCTTAAGCATTATATTTATAGGTATGCAGGCCCAATGACTCAACCTTTTTTGGGTAAGATAGAGCAGTGGAGAGGATAGCTGGATGACATGGCAGCTATAGTTTGGAGACCTTGGGTTACCACTGAGCCCTGGGATGATGCTTGTCAAGAGCTTTCCTTCATGTTTGTGTAACGTCCATTGATTGGATAGAGTGTCACCATCATTGAGAGATTTCTTGTCACATGTGTCCTACACCAGTTCGGTAGGCAGCAGGACATATCACATGAGTACTGCCCCTATGCATGCTTCACTGATGAGGAGAAGGGGTGGCACGCAAGACTGGATCCAAGGCGGTGTGCGATAGAGGCACATATTCTAGTTGCATGATGGGACTATATGGTGGATGTCACCAATGCAGGGGTGATGCTTTCATATAGGGACCAGTTGATAGCATGACCTCATATGAGATTTATTGATCCTGTTGGTATGGGAGCACAACAACAGCCTATGCAACAATAGTAGGTACCAGATCAACAGCCACCAGTTTAGTAGGTTGCACAGCAGGGACCACAAGGACAACAACGAAGAGTGTTGAGACCTCGATCAGGATAGACTAGCATCCCTACTAGGATCATGGGCTCAGATGCAGGAGCTATGAGCAGTGGGGCCCAATAGAGGTCTACTAGGAAGTAGACAAGTGATACATCATAGTAGGCACCTCTGGATGATGATACTGATATGCCTGATATTATGGTAGGAGTAGGTACACCATAGCTATAGGAGGCTCTTAGGAAGAGCCATGAGAGAGTGAGATAGGTCCAGCAGGAGGAGGATGAATACCACACCTGAGTCATTAGGGAGGAGACTTGCATAGCTAACAGGGACGTTGAGATCAGATAGCTATGGGAGGAGCTAGCACAATCAAGGATTGAGATGAGATATGAGGCTGCCTAGGTAGCTTATTACTATGTAGCTTACTACAGAGTCATGCCAGATCTATCAGACCAGGTGTTGCCATTTATTGATTATGCTGGAGCTCTGCAGGCACCTCAACCAACACCTCCATAGGCACCACAGCAGGCACCACCACAAGCACCTCCATAGAAGGCACCTCCACAGTGACTGATGCCTCTTCCATAGAGACCATTGCCACCACCTCCTCTAGGTGGTGCAGGACATAGTTAGCACATTTTGACATACTTGTACATTGTAGCCCATTTTTGATACTGTGCTCGAGTAGCACCTTCTCTTTTGTACATGACATTGTTTGGAGATATATATATGAGATCGATAGTTTTGATATCATCGTACTTGTTGACATATTTCTTTGATATTGATGTTTTATGAGATGTTTCTATATGCTTAGATGTATGGATAGAAATGTATGAAATGCACATGTTTCGTTTTATGAATATGAATATGCACATGGTTATTTTGATGATGATGCAATGTGAAATGTATTGATAGATGGATAGAATGTATGCATATGTGTAATGTGTGATTTGAGTTATGCTTATAGTTGATGCACATGTATATGTAGATGCAAATGAATTTATGAATGAAAATGGAAATGAAAATGCAATGGATATGTAATGTATATGGTACTAATCATCTCATGTAGGATTGTCACAATATATGATAGGTACTATTCAAAAGAAATATGTTTTGAAGATCAAGAGCAAGGACTAGACACTTGTGCAACCAAGATGAAACTGGGACAAAAGATGAGAACCTTTGATGAACATAAAGCAATCAAGAGAGTACCAAGATATCATCTCAAATGCAAGCTTAGCATGAACATGCAAGCCTAAACTAAAATGCAAGCCTAGAATGAAAATGCAAACCCTAGGACTTGGTTGTTGGACTCACCGTATTATCATCATCGAGTTCATTTAAGCATAGGACAATCACAAGATGCCATACAATCCTCACTAACATTGCAATCATGGGAATATGAATATAAAAAAAGTCTTAGATTTGTCAGAATGAGGTGTAAGCATTAAGGCACGAGAAGCTAGAATGACTTGAACACCTATTCCTTTTGATTTAGCAAGTTAACATAAGCATCAAAGAATAATTTCTAGAATGACCTAAATGTTTCTTGTGAACAAACATGCTAGACATGTGAGAGTTCCTTCTTTTACCAAAGAGTGCTTGCAGTGACCCTTACGTTCACTTAACAGGACGAGCGTTAGCAATTTTACTTGCAGTAGAAAGAAGTCACTCAAAATAGACAAGGAGAAGAACCAACCTCACCAAAGCATCCATATAAAAGGAGTCAAGGTATGCATGGCCATCCAATACAAGATGCAGGCTCTTACAGAAAAACACCCCTCTTATGTGAATTCATTGGATCATTGGAACTAAACCAGCAAACATAAAGCAAAGGAAAGATCATGCCCCCAATCTTTGCATTTCTCAATCAAGAAAGACGTCTTAGATTCACCTGAGGGGAAATGATAAAGTGAAAAAACAACACGCAAGAAAAGCTCAGCATGCTTCAAAGGAACACAAAGTCAATTTTAGTTTTAGTTTACATTTGTGTTCAAGTAGATTGAAGTCAAATTGGAAGTGTACAACATTCAAAGTCTCGACGGGATAGCGACAGCATGCAGACACAGTGAGAACCACTGGTGACTGTCGTGAGAGATGAAGTCTCAAGAAGATATTAGAGCATGAACCAAGTATCAACAAGCAAACACAGTGAGAACCACTGGTGACCGATACAAGGAAGATTCTCAAAAGAGAGAATAAAATGCGAGCGATACATCAGTAGGTAGATGCATTGAGAACCATTGGTGACTGATGTAAGTAAGAGATCCCGAAAGAGAGGGGTTCAAATGAGAGCTAAGTATTAGTAGGTAGGCACAGTGAGAACCACTGGTGACTGATACACAAGAGATCCTCAAGGAGAGAAATCTCAAAAGTAGCTAGGCATCAGCAGGCAGATGCAATGAGAACCATTGGTGATTGATGCATGATCAAAACTTTCAAAAGTGATAGGACAATGCCCCCTAGACCAGGAAGGTGCCCCCAAGTAAGAACTAGTTCCAATCCATGAAGAGTTGAGGAAAATATTGAAGACAACCGAAGGCAAGTGCATGAGCTAGCAAACTAAAGCAGGAAGCAAACTAAAAGCAGGAAACAAACTAAAGTAGGAAAATAGGAAAGCAAACTAAAGTAGGAAACTAAGAGCCAAGCGATGCTGAGATGAGATGTAGCTTTAGTAAACAAGAGGCACCTGTTTACTAGGTTTTCACCATCTTGGCAAAGATTCTATTTTTGCTACCATGACGCCTGTTTACCAGGTTTTCATCAATGGCACATTTTCTTCTTTTTCAATTTTTTTGTACTTTTCTCTTTTTTGATTTTTTTGTATTTTTGAATATTTCATTTTTTTTGTATTTTTTATTTTTCCACTTTTTTGTATTTTTTCAATTTTCAATTTTTTTTTATTATTATCAAGATGCATGTTTACCAGGTTTTCACCAAGATAATAGATACATCAAAGCACCTGTTTACCAGGTTTTCACTAAGATGATCATTTTTTCAGGACATTTTGCAATTTTTAGGATTTTTTGCAATATATTATTTTTTTTTTGGATTTTTTCAAGACCAATAAATATGTACATGAGCACACAGGAAATGCCTTAGCTGTAGAATTTCTTCAAGTGAAGAGCATTGATAGGATCTTTGAGGTGTTCTCCTTCAGTGGTGGAGAGTCGATAAGTGCCAGACCCAAATGCTGCAGTAATGACATATAGACCAAGCCAGTTTGGTTCAAATTTGCCTTTCTAGACTCGCTGCTACTGATTTTTGGGGTTCTCTCTCAGGACGAGATCACCCACTTGGAATTCTCTTTATTTGACGTTCATCCAGTAACTCAAGCTCTTGAAGCTGGGATATTCTTTTTTCTTCATCAGTGATGAGGCCCCTTAGAGAGATTCGTAATGTCAAAATCTCAACCTCAATAGGTAATACTGCATCTGCTCCATAAACCAAGGTGAAGGGAGTGGCCCCCATTGGTGTTTGAATACTTGTTTTGTAGGCCCACAAAGCTAGATTAATCTGGAGATGCCAATCTCTACTAGATTTATGAACTATTTGGTGCAAGAATTTTAGAATTGTCTTATTAGAAGCTTCTACTTGTCCATCACCCTGATGATAATAGATAGATGACCAATGCTGAATAATTCTAAATTTGGTGCATAAATCTGTCAGGTCCTTATTCTTGAATTGTCCCCCATTGTCAGTGATAATGGATGAGGGTATACCATATCTACAGATGATATAGTTTAGTATAAACATGGCCATAAACTTTCCATCAGCTACAACTAGAGGCACTGCCTCAACCCATTTGGTAAAGTAATCAGTAGCTGTAATGATAAAATTATGTCCTCTTGAAGGAGAAGGATGTATCTGACCGACCAAGTCAAAAGCCCATTGCTAAAATGGCCAGAAACTGATGAGAGGACTAAGCTCTTTAGCAGGAGCATGAATAAGATTCCCGTGGAATTGGCATTGTTTGCAAGTCTTGGCATATTGAACAGCTTCTTTTTCCATGTCTGGCCAGTAATAACCAGCTCTAATAAGTTTTTGGGCTAACGTCAGACCACTAGAATGAGACCCACACATACCTTCATGTACCTCAACTAGTGCACATTTGGACTCATCAGGTTCTAAACACCTAAGGAGGGTACCGTCTAGACCCCGTCTATACAAGTCATTTTCTATGAGGACATATCGTGAAGAAGTATGAATTAGGTTACGCTTTTCATTCCGAGTATAGGTGTCTGGAATGATTTGGTCACAAAGGTAGGAAAAGATATGGTGGTAGCGGGATGAATCATGTCCAATGACTAAACAGATCATCCTAGATTTAGGAATATCATAGGCAGGGTAGTGTAATGCCTCCACCAGGAATTCATGTCTGAAGTCATTTTTTGACATTTGTAACATTGAAGAAAGAGTGGCCATAGCATCAAATACTTTATTGTCTACCCTCAAAATTTGCTGGAAAGAAATGTGCAAAGTACTGTTTGAGATCATCCACCATTCTTTTGTAAGGTACTAGCTTGTTATCCTTTGTTTGGTACACATCATTGACTTGGTTGATGATTAACTGAGAGTCTCCAAAGACCTTAAGCTCATCTACACGCCATTCAAGGTCTATCTTCATTCCATTAATGAGAGCTTCATATTCAACTATGTTGTTTGTGTAGGGAAACAACATTTTATATGCTTTTGGCAATGAGTATCTTTGAGGTGTCATAAACAAAATGCCTACACCTGATCCTTACTGAGTGAATGACCCATCAAAGAATATGCTCCAAGATTGATGTGTGAGAAGCATGATAGATTCATCTGGGAATTCAATACTCAAAGGCTGGTGATCTTTCAAAGGAGCTTCCGCCAGTTGATCAGCAATTGCTTGTCCCTTAATAGCTTTTCTTTCCACATACTCAATGTCAAATTCACTAAGTATCATCACCCATTTTGCTAATCTACCCATGAGGGAAGTCTTGCTTAGTAGGTACTTTAGTGGATCAATTTTTGCAATAAGCCTTGTGGTGTGAGCTAGCATATAATGTCGTAACTTCTGAGAAGAAAATACCTCTGCTAAACAAGCCTTCTCAATGACATAATAGTTCATTTCATAGGAAACCAATATTCTGCTGATATAGTATATGGCTCTCTCTTTGTTGTTTTGGTCTTCTTGAGCTAGGAGAGCACCCAAAGATGTGTTCATTGCTGAGATGTACAGTATAAGTGGCTTCCCATGAATATGAGGCATCAGTATAGGTGGATTAGCAAGATACTATTTTATTTGAGTAAGTCCCTTGTCACATTCCTCATTCATTCATAGGTCACACCCTTATGCAAGGTTTTAGTGAACGGTTGTGACTTGTCAGCCAATTGTGAAATGAAGTGCTAGATAGATTGTAGCCTTCCTTGTAATCCTCTCATTTGATTGATATTCTTGGGTGGAGGCATGTCCATAATAGCTTGCACCTTTTTAGGATCAACTTCTATTCCTTTAGCTGAAATGATATAACCCAAGAGTTTCCCAAAAGTAACATCAAAAGCACATTTGTTTGGATTAAGTCTGAGACTAAATTGTTCCATGTAGTCAAGGATGGGACCCAAATTTGTGAGATGAGTTCTTCATTGCATGCTTTTGGCTAAAGTATCATCCACATAATACTCCATCATTTTATGCATCATATCATGGAAAATAGTAGTAACAACTCTCTCATATGTTGCTCCAGCATTCTTAAGCCCAAAAGGCATGACATTCCAACAAAAGGTGCCCCATGCACATGTGAAAGTGGTGTTTTCTTGATCTTCTGGTGCAATTTTTATTTGATTATAGCTAGAAAATCCATCCATCAAGGAATATATCTCATATCATGCTGTCATGTCTACTATCATATCAATATTAGGCAGTGGGAAGTCATCTTTTGGACATGCCTTATTTAGATCTCTAAAATTTGTACACACAAGAATGGATTTATCATGCTTAGTGACTGAAACAATGTTTGAAATCGATTCTACATAATCAATAGTTCTTATGAAACCAGCCTTAAGAAGTTTTTCTAGCTCTGCTTTGACCAAAAGCGCTACGTGTGGATGCATCTTTTGTAGCTTTTGTTTAATAGGTTTGATACCTGGTGCAATGGAAAAATGGTGCATGATTAAATTAGGGTATAATCTAGGCATGTCAGAGTAGGTCCATGCAAATTTTATTTTCTTTCTTTGAAAGAAGTTAGTGAATTCTTCTTTTTCTTTGGCAAACAATGATTGTGCTAGATGAATAATTTGTGGAGCAGCCTTTGTACCCAAATTTACTAGCTGTGTCAGCTCAATCAATACTAATGACCTCTCTTGAAAGTGGCTTGGAAGTGTATCAAGTATCTCATCCTTGGGAACCTTAGAGAGGTTTTCACCCTCGGATACATCTTTTATTTTTACTATTTTTGGCTCTGATACTGCCACAAAGTGGTTTTCACCATCAGAGCATCTATTTTTTCTTCTTTTAATTTTTTGACTAAGATACTTGATATCTGCCTCTGTCATGATGACACTACTTTCACTAGTGGAGGACATCATAGGTTTGATAGCATGGAGGTAATAGGCTAGATCATAATCATTCTGGAATGTTAGGACTTCATTGGATGTTAAATGGGAGTTCTAGTTTATTAGATCAGGATGACGGAGTGAAAGGGAAGTAGTGACTAGTTCAACTGCATTCATGGTATAACCATCAAAAGAGTGGATGAGCAAGTCAAGACGTAGAGCGATCTCATCCAAAGAAGTGTTCAAATCCCTATAAGACCTTACATCAGAAGTAGAGGACAAGTTAACACAGATGGCGTCTAATTCATGCTATCTAGCGCTAGACCCTTCACCTACTTTAAGAAGTCTTTCATACATGTGAACAATATCTATGTCTACATCATAAGTAGCATCAGAAAAAGAGTTGAATTCATATTCATGTGAGTCAGTACTTGATGTGGGAATTTCATTAATACTAGCTGTATCACCTGATTCATCTTCATTCCTTGTGGCATTAATAGTTTGCTGAAGTTGTTCTTGTTCAAGATACTTTTGAAAATGTGGTGGTCTATATCGTTCACCTTGAAAATTAGGATCATCATTTAGTGTTTCTTTCCATTCCTCATATGTGAATTGATACATTGAAGAAGTTTTATCAGAATCATTATCAATATTAGTATCTATCTCTACCATATGGATAGGTATGATAGGCTCATTAGGTTCTGCAAAGAGTGCCACAAGATTCAGAGGAATAGGATATGGAAATGTATCTTCATCAGAGCTAGCCTCTAGATTCACTTCTAGAGTGGCATCTTTAATTTCTTGTTTAGGTTTAGGTTCAGGCTTAGGAGCTGACACAAATTTATTGGTCCCCAAATGAAAGGGAGTCTTTTTAAAGCCTAAGCCACTAGTATCTTTTGTGTGGAGACCCGTAGCTTCAATGGGTTTTAGTAAGCCATTATCATTATTTCCTATAGGACCACTCCCCTTATAACTGAAGTGCTTCATGATCTTGAAGGCCTCACTATATGGTTCTTTCTCTAAATCTGGAGGTGGAGTAGTTGTTTCAGCTATTTCTTTTCCCTTATAGATCCAAGCTCTGATACCTCTCTCTTCATCCTCATCTTCTAAAGGCATAGAGGCCCTTACAAAGGTGCCATCATAAACTATTTGAGGAGGAGCATTAGAAAGTTTTTTATTCTCAGAAGGTCTCCCATAAGAGTGTGGAGACAGAGGTAGAGAAGCTAGTGATAGCACAGGTTCAATTCGGTATTCTCCCATGCCTGTATCCTTAAGTCTCAAAGGTTGTTTCATTTCTTTTAGCTTAGCATCATAAAACTCAATGGATTCTCTATTAGTTGGAACAAAGCTATTTGCAGATTGCGCAAGAGTGTTGCAAGAGTAATTGGTATTAGCAAGTACAATGACTTCAACCCCATGGAATGTAAACTTAATGCATTGATGCTACATGGAAGGAACAACTTGCATCTCATGAATCCAAGGCCTACCCAACAAGATATTGTAGGCAAGAGAAATATCGAGCACTTGGAAAGTAACATCTCTTTCAACAGGACCTACACAGATAGGTAGCATAACTAAGCCTTGGGACTTGCGTTCTTCCTCATCATAAGATTTGATGGTAATATTTTTGTGGGGGTCTATGCAATTCTTATCATAACCTAGTTGGGTGAGCAGTTTAGCAGAACATATATTAAGACCAGCACCATTGTCTATGAGCACTCGATGAATGTGTTTAGGACCTATCATGACCTCTATATGCAGTGGAGCGTTATGTGGATGGCTCAAAGAGTGATCATCTTCTTCAGAGAAGGATAGATAGTGCGGTGAGGTCGAATGACCCACCATAGATTAGAACTAGTTAAGATCGAGATACTTGGGAACGTTTTCCTTGGCAAGGGCTTTATCCAAAATCTGCCTATGAGCAGGCGAGATCTTCAACAACTCAAAAATGGTAATATGAGCATTGGTTCACTGGAGTTGATCTAAGATGCTATAACTAGCCGAGCTAGCTGTAGGAATAGATTTCATGTTCTTGTTGGTGGGGCCAACAATAGTCTTATTCGTAGTTTTTTTTGGAGTGGGTGTGGAAGTATCAGGACCCTTATCCATAGTTTGTTTCGGAGTGGATGTAGAAATATCAGGACCTTTCAAAACAACTCTTCCTCATGATTGAGTGACAACATTAGCACAGTCTTGAGATTGTTTAGATTCAGACAAATGAGATGTAGAATTATGCAAGATAAAAGGAGTCTTAGATTTGGGAGCATCGTCGCTCCCTTTGGAAGTGATCACGTCACAATACTCTATCTCAACAGGTTCGATCATACCAATAACATTGTCATCATTAGTGTACATGTAATTGACTTTAGCATTGGTATTCTTGGCATTTGAAGACTCACCCTTCTCATGAGGAGGGAAGGGATCCTTAAAAGCTTGATGGTTTGAATTCTTATTATGGTTCTCCACAAGGATGTCACCATTTTCAATGAGATCTTGAACTTTATGCTTTAGTTGGAGATAGGTAGAAGTCTTATGACCAATGTTTTGGTGATAGTCACAGTAAGCATTATCATTCCACCAATGAGGTCATGGTTGTGGGTCATAAGTATGCTTTTCCAAAGGAGTAAGAACCTGATTCTCTATAAGAGTTTTATATACAACATCAAGAGGCTCTCCCAAAGAGGTGAATTCATGCTTGGGTTGAGAGGCCCAAGGTTTTTTCTTAGCGAATCTTGAAGTTTTTTGATTATCCATTGTGGTCTTTTTGACAACCTTAGTCGCTTGTATACTGGAAGTAAGATTAAAAATAGGCTTTGAAGGCTTTGCAATAACATTATCCACCACTCCATCATTTACTACATCTTTTTTCTTATTGACAGTCTTTCCTTTATCCTTGTTTGTGGAGAATCCTTGTTTATTGTCCTTATTCAAAGTTAATTCTCCCTTCTTGATCATAAAGGTCTCTATTCACACTGCTTGTTTGATCATACTATCAAAAGTTAGAGGACCTTGCAATTTCACTTGGTATCTGAAGTCTAGGACAAGATTGTCCAAGAAAATTTCAAGTCTCTCAGACTCTGGTAACTTGTGAGGACATCTCGTACATAATTGTCTCCACCTTTGGAGAAATGTTAGGAAAGATTCTCCTTGTCACTGTTTTAAATTGCAAAGATCCTAGATGTTGACTGGATGCTAAATATTATGCAAGTAGTGTTGGAGAAAAAGATTAACCATTTCATCAAAAGTCTTAATGCCAGTAGGCAATCTAGAAAAACATTCCATCATGGGTCCACCCAAACTATGAGGAAATAGACACATAAGATAGGTTTGATCATGCATAAATTCCATAGACAATGTGCCAAACTCCCTTAAGTGATCTTGGGGATCGATTGCACCCAAGTATTTGTCATATTTAGGGAGTTCTACACCTCTGGGAAAAAGGTGGCATATGAAGACTTCTGTCAAAAGGGAAAGGACAAATGCTTTCTATTGTGAATTGTTGGGCAGGTTTGTCTTTATTCTTCACAAGTTGACTAATCTGATCTTGCATGTCTTAGACCATCTTTTACAACTTTGCGGTCTTAGTTTCTTCTTCCTTGGCTATGAGTGTTTCAACTTGATAGTCTCAGGGTAACTTGGCCCCTTGTTTAGCTAACTCAAGGAAGTATTTTTCTTTCTCCTCTTGGAGAAGGATCTCCATCATTTTAATAAGACTCTTATTAGCTTTGGTAGCATCTATATCATGTTGAGTTATCACCTCATTTTAATTCCCAAGAATCTCATAAATGCTCAGAATCTAATCTTGTTACTGATCATCTTGGTTTTGATTGAACTGAGGAGGGTGATAGAAATATGTAGGTTGTTGATCACCTTGAGGTTTGCTTCAAGATTGATCATCATTGTGGGACTGATTTTGGTCATGTTGAGATTGACCATGAGGCTACTCATTCTGAGGTTGAGCATGATGTGGGTCATTAGAGGATTGACCATGATATTGATTGTTTTGAGATTGATCAAAGGTTTGATTGTACTTGCCTGGTTGGAAGTCAAATGGATCTCCCATCTTGTCATAGACTTGCACAGTACATGAAGACTTAGTAAAGTGATGTGAACGAGATTGAAAGGGCATGGCTAAGGTAATCTTTGGTGAATAAATAGGATCAAAAGATTTAAAAAATTTAGGCAAGAAGATATCATGATCAGTGTCAATAGATTCAATAATAGGAGTATTCTTAACAGGATCAACAGGTATGATAATAGGATTAGTCTAAGGAAATGGCCTTCCAAAGTTGTGAAACAATGAGTTGTCTTGGAAGAACGAGTTGTCTTGCTCTTGAAATGAGAAACTAGGTTGCGCTTCAAACAACAGATTAAAACACTCTTGAAACACCAGAGGTGATGGTTGAGATAGAATATCTTTCAAAGTATTCAATGAGGAAATTGAGGATATCTCACAAAGTTTAGATTTCGCAACAGATTCAAGATGATCTATTTCTTGATTAGGAGGTTTGCTTCTACCTTAATCAGTATTCTAAATGGGCTAAGTCTTGCCACTTCTAGTCGTGATAGTCATAGATGAAGATGAAATGAGAGAAGACTCGGGATAATGCTAGACTCTATCTCTAAGATAATGGAAGAAGCTAAATGGCTAGAACAGCCAAGATGCGAGATGGACCTGGTATGAATCATCAAAAGAGGTGGCTAGAATAGCTAAGATAAGACTA
Organism: Chamaecyparis obtusa; assembly: GCA_027943335.1. NCBI lineage: Eukaryota > Viridiplantae > Streptophyta > Pinopsida > Cupressales > Cupressaceae > Chamaecyparis > Chamaecyparis obtusa. Next base: position 1,834,461 of record BSBK01006287.1, on the reverse strand, counting down.
TCGCAACATGAGGTACAAAAGGCATAAAGAGATAAGGTAAACCAACAAGAGATGACATGAGTCAAAGAAAAGATTGATTGATTCCTAACTCGAGACAACCAGTTTATGATAGTGAACGACAGTAAAATAGAAAAATAGACCTCAGACAAAAAGCAGATCATATAAAAAGTCAAATAGTCAATGGGATTTCAGTCTCTATTTTTGAAAACTAGGCTACAATCTCACGTGAGAGAGTACCAAGCCATGAGAGAGAACACAAAACCTCACGTGAAATAACAAATTCTCGTGCAAGAAAGTTCTTTGAAGAGTGAAACTTCACGCAGGAAAAGTCTAAAATCTGACAGTCTGACACAATTTTTGAGGTTAAAGTTGAATTCTGAGATACAACTTGAATTGATGTCTAACAAAAAATCCAGTTTCCTGACAGGTTTGAAGAATAGTTTAATCAACAATATCATTTTGAGGTTTCAAGCATTCGTTTAAAGACACAAAGGTTTAGATCAAGCAATTGTGATACAATAAGTAGTTGTTAACAGACCTATCAAGGACTAAGCAACTTGATAGCATTAGGGAAGTCTTTGTTTGATAATGATTGGACAATGTTTAAGACTTGATAACAAACACATATCTTAGTCCTACAAAAAAATGGTGAGAAGACAAAACCTTTGTCCCATTGCTTATGTGCATACATGCACCTCACACAACCATGTCACCCCCTAGAGGGCGCTCATGTTTTTGGTGTTTCCAAGGAATCAATAGTATATGTTCAAAGGTTACCCTTGTGGTAGGGGCTAGTGTCATATACCACCTTCAAGTGTCCAGGTGTATGCCTATGATGGGAATCTACGGGAGAGATTCTTCCCCCTCCCTGCACAAAGATTATGCCTCCTTTTGGAGGTGAATCAGGTAGGCCACTAACTAAGGAAAGTTTTTAATAGGCTTCTGTTCATACTAACCTTTGGTGCCCTTGATATAGGGTTGAGGCCTCACAACCACACCGACACCCGAAAGTCATACACCCCTGCAAGCAAGGCTAGGAGCGGCACTCCTCAGTATAACAGACGTAGCCTCCTCAAGATGATAGTATAAATATTGAGAAGGAAGCTAATATGGTTTTGGAGTTTTTAGACTCAACAAAACATTCTTTATTAGAGTGAGGTAGAATCACTAGCGATAGGTGCGTACTCACTTGGGTCGTTCCCAGATGTTCAACTTCCGGTAGGCCCTCTAAAGGTGACACAACTTGGCTTAGATCCAAGGGTTTGATTTTCTATTTCTCTCAAAGAGAGAAGAGCATACTTCTCTACCTCATCACTTCACCCAAACACATCAAGAAGATTCATCATCGAGTTAGCTTCAATCCACCACATCTACAAGCTTTTGGGTTTCTGGTTCTCTCAAAGAGAGAAGAGCATAATCCCCTGGTGAGTAGAAGCATAAAGATTCACTACCTTTCTCTGCTTCCCCAAGAATTTGTCATATTAGTAAGATCATTAGGTTTTTGGGTTCATTCATGGTCATCACCTCCATGTAATGAAGAGCCAAATTCCCTACTCACTATCAAAATCCTCAAGAAATTTTAACGGAGCCCTATTTAAACTGTTATGTTGTGAAAATAACAGAGAAATAGTAAACAACAACAAATAGAAAACTGTCAGAAATCTGGAACAGGAAAGACAAAGATTGAAAAATTTAAAACACTGTATCCAAATCTCACATGAGGAAGTACTCCACAGTGCGTGAGAAAGTACAGGGTGCCAAGCGAGGATGTATCAGTTTGCACGAGAGAGTGCTACAGGGAGAGAAACTTCACGTGATACGCTCTGGATTCTCATGTGAGAATCCATACACAGACAATACGGATGCACGACAGAGCTTAAATTTCCTATTAGAAAAAAATCAAGAATGAGGCCAAAAATTGATCTTTCTGCCCCACGGTGGGTGCCAAAATGTATGTGATTGAATGTGGACCTCTAATCTAACTACACATGCAACATAGTCATTACTCACATGATCAAATTACGAGAGAGAGTATGAATTACTCAATTCAAAATTCATGGTGAAGTGATCTGTTGCCTCCTATGTAGATGGGGTGTTTAATTACTCTCAGAACGAGAGCCAACAACCATAAGACCAATACTACAGTGGAGGATTTGAAAGCTATGAAGATAAGAAAACTGAAATTAAACTAGAATGAGTGCAATTTAGTCTAAAATGCTTTGAAGGAAATATGATATTAATCTAAATAGCTTTGAAAGAAATATGAAGTGCAAATTTACTCTAAAGAACTTGAAAGATATATGAAGATTAAACTAAGAGCAAATAAACAAACTAATTATAATGAATATGCAATATTAAACTAAATGAGATTAATCTAAAATATGCAATGAAAGCTTTGAAATAATTGAGACAAAAAAATGCTATAGTTTAATTACTCTAAAAAATTGCTCTCTTTTGAATGAAGAATGAGGTTCAGTAAATAGACAAGCCCGGGGAGAGAATGAAGAGGTTCTTGATTTGAAACTCCTGACTCTTCATTCCCATTTGAGACAAAAAGACATGAATTACTAAATTAAAAGAATGGAAATTGCCACACAGGGTGACCTTTTGAATATTGTGAATTATTAATTCAAAAAGGAGTGTCCATTCAAATAAAAAGTAATAATTAATTCCTTTTTATGTATATTATCCAAATGGGGTGGGTTTAATTTAATTTAAAGCACTTAGGGATTTTAGAATTAAATTAATTTATCAAAGGGGTAATTTAGCTAATAAAAGTTGAAGACTTTAAGAATTAATTTTAATATTTGATTAATTCAATTTAGGGTTTTTGCAATTGACATCAAGTCAAATTAAGTTAGGTAGGAGAGAGAAAATTGCCTAGGAAACTAGGACTTTGAAGATGTAAAATTGACGAAAATGCACCAAAATTGATTAAATTTATTAGGTGCCAATTTTGGGGTATTACAAAAGTTATTTATTTGAAGTCTACTTATGAAGTTTGGGAAAAGCTGAAATAAGTCTATGAAGGAAATGATAAGGTTAAGTTATCTAAGAAGCTTACAACTAAGAGACACTATGAGAATTTGAGAATGGAAGATGGTGAGGATATTAGAAGATATTTTTAGAGAATTAAGAATGCGGTGAATGAAGTAAAGAACCAAGGAAGAACTATTATCGATGAAGATTTCATGAGAAAGATCTTGATGAATTTACTAGATAGTTATAGTGATAAGATCTCAATGATTGAGGAGGTGTATTATCCGAAGAAGTTCAACAAAGAATAGTTATTTGGTACCCTGACTGCATTTGAGCTAAGGAAGTTTGGGAGAGCGAAGATGTAGATAAAATCCTGATTGTTGTTGTGTATGTTGATGATATAATTTTTGGAGGCATGGACGATTGTGCAAAATATTTGCATAAGAGATGCAAAAAGAATTTGAGATGTATATGATAGGAGAGGTTAATTTATTTCTTTGATTGCAAGTAAATCAAAGTAGTGAAGACATTTTCATTTCTCAGTCCAAGTATGTAAGATAACTAAGGAAGATGAGTCACTGAAAGTAGATGCAAGTAAATACATATCAATGATTGGTGGATTATTGTACCTAACTACTACTAGACTAGATATCATGTATGCAGTATGTTTGGTAGCTATATTTCAACAATAAATAAAAAAATCACATGTTATGGCGGTGAAAAGGATAGTCAGATATTTGAAAGGAACATAAGAGTTTGGTTTGTGGTATCCAAAGGGTCCATATTTCAAACTCATGGCTTATACCAATGTAGATTGGGCAAGATATTTATATAATCGAAGGAGTACCAATTGTGGAGCTTACTTTCTTTTCTCCTGGTTAATTTCTTGGTCAAGAAAGGAGGATTATGCAACTTTACCAATTGCTGAATCATAATATATTGTAGCATCCTTGTGCTATACTCAAGTATTACAGATGAAACAAATTTTGAAGGATATATGAATTGATTTTGAAGAGCCAATTTTGATCATGTGTGATAATACTAGTGCTATAAGTATGTCCAAGAACCCAGTACAACATTGCATAAAAATAAAATCTATCAAATATAATTTTATTAGAAAGTGCTAGATGGTGAAGTGAAGCTTGAGTATGTTCCTACAAAGGTGCATATAGAAGACATCTTCACAAAAACTTTGTGCTAGGATACTTTTGAGTATTTGAGAGGGAAGTTGGGAGTTCTACCCCTTCCTAGTATTTATTAAATTTACTAGTGTGTGTACATTGGTCCAACATGTTGCATGACTATTCTTTTCTGGATTAGTTTTTAGTGGCTTCCTCTCAGGGGGAGAAGAGTGAAATTTTTAGTGGAAGTTTGGACCTTTGTCATTGATATCAAAGGAGGAGAAAGTAATAAAGTTGGAGAGTTGGAAAATTTGATGCTAACATCATTTGGAACTATTTTCTTTGTTATTAATGAATGTTCCCATCAATGACAAAGGATAAGATTTTTAGAATGTGAAGTTGATGTTATTCATGTTTTTGTCTATAATGGTTGTCATTGATGTCAACATATCCTATGCATTTTCATATTCTAGTTGTATCAGTTGATGTGTATCGATAGTCTTGGTGGTATCAGTAGTTGTACCGATAGTTTACGAGTCTCGGTAGAAGTGTTCACCGAAAGATGTGCTTCAGTGATCTATCCTTATTCTTTCTTGGTGTTGGTTCTAGATTGTGCGCAACATTTTGTGGATCTATTATTTGGGGTCAATCCTATTTGGAGCATGTTCATTTGTGTTTTAGTCTCAGCTATTGTTATGTAATGTGTTCTTCATATCCATTGGAACTGATGGCTTTGGAGATTGTTTTGCATGTTGGCATGTGCAAGGAAAGTTGTATTGGTCGAGGTGGTCCACATTTTATTCCTTACCATCATGGGAATGTCTTGGTGCAACCTATTATAAATTACATTTGGTTGGCATGGTTTAATGACATCAAGAAGTAGAAGAAGGGAAATAATTCTTGTTGCTTGTGTGGCTTATGTCTTGCATGTATGCGAAGTGATTGCGAATCTATTTCTGGAGATCTATGTGTCATTGATTATGAGTGTGGAAGATTGTTGGTGACAATGACTTCAGTTGTGGATTCAATTTTATTTCAAATACTTTGATAGTGAGCCTCTTTGTATTGGTAGTGAACCTTTTCATATTTAAGGGTAGTTATGCCAACTAGTAGTGAGCCTTACCTACAATGAGAAAAATTGATAGTGAGCCTTTGTATAAATCACCTAATTGGTGTAACCTTAACATTTATTTTCATTTCATGAGAATTAGCTTCTCTATGGTTTTTCCTAGTTTGAGTTTTCTACATAAATCTGTGTTCTCTGTGTCTATGTTCTTTTGTTTATAAGTTTACACTTTATGTGGATGTTTTATGTGCTTGACCAATAAATCAGAAGTTGTTATTATTGTTGTTTAATAGTTTAGTGATAGAGAAAAAGTTTTGAAAAGTGTGTGGGAATAACTGATTCAACTCCCTCAGTTATTTGACATGTTCAACACCTCTCCCCTAGCCTAGTAGGAGAATGCGTACACATGAGTTTGTGAGGTCCAAAAGGAGGCAAGTAAAAATGAGAGGGGGGTAGGGGTAAATTAGTTGTGTATACTTAATTACATTAATTTAATTTTAGCCACTTCGATCTGAAAGATAAATAATAATGCAAGATCCACACCACAAAACAAAGAACACAAAGATTTGTTCTTGAGGAAATCTAGTTAAGGGAAAAATTTGGTGGGAGTCAAATCCACTAGACGAATATACTCTATTAAAAGTAATACCCGGTTAAGACCAAAATAGAGAAAAAAGGATGCACTTAAAACCACAAGATTACAACCCAATCTACAGGCTCACTTCCTAGAGCTCACTGCTCACAATACAATCTCAGATCTGGGCCTCATTTGGGTTCACCAATCTAACTTCAATTACAAAGAGGTGGACATACAATCCTTACAATTGAACTGAAAAATAGCATCTCCTACGCCAATATAATTTTGATGAAGTATAAACTTTGTCTTAAGTGCATAACACATATACACAATCATTTCTCTCACACACATCAATTACAAAATGATCTCTCATTTATACCAATTACAAATAATAATCAACCACTAGGTCAGCTCGGATCTAATATAATGAAAGATATAAACATTATACTCAATTCTCAATGTGATCAAAATCAAGTCAACTAAGACATAGATAGGACCCAAATATTCATCCTTGAACACACTATACCATCACCAATGCATCACCAAGAATCACAACACATTACTCCATCAAGTTGTCTAGGACCTAAATGAAGAAACACCAACAGACTACCAAAGTAGAAAATCTGATCACCACAACCAATGTGAACCAACAACATGATAATCAAAGGATCCAAGAACGTGAAAAAGAAACATGAATACCATCTATAACCTTCACATAATCTCCATTACGAAATTCAAACTCATCTTTAACTCTAATCAATAGGAACACTAAAATACCAAACTCAGACATAACAAAAGATAGCTTGATATACTTTGAATCATGAACACTAGCTATGATCAAAATGATAGGGGATAATACAATAACCAACTTCACAACCTCTGAAAAACCCCATCAAGTCATACCAAACCAAATACACAACCACTTTTCACAAGAACACTGTGACACAAGTGACTAGAAACTTGATCACATCTTACTCAAACTGTAAAATCAACCTTTGCAAACCTCTATAGATGATCTATAGACATCCCAAAATAATACCTCACCATTTCATCTCAAGATATTTAGTATAGCATCTAAACAACTAAAATTCACCTTTTTGAACATCCCAAACACACTGTCTGAGATAACAACAAGTATGTTGACATCAATGAAAAACATTAATGTCAGCACATCCAAATCCAAAAATATGACATGCTCAATAATCTTCCAACAGTGTTCACAATAAATAGCAAAGTGCAACATGTGTAATTTAGTACTTTATATTAGTTGTCTATTGAATTCTATAGAAGTCACATTAGAAACAAGTTTTGTTCTATTAGGAGAAATAAACCAATTGATGAGGAAATTTAAATTGATCTAAGTAGTAATAGGTTTACAACTCATAATTAATATGTGAAATAGTTCATATTATGTTTAGGAAAATGTACATTTAACAAATTTTTTGTGTTAAAAAGGAAGGAGAGAGTGATACAATATTTCTCTTGAGAATGTAAGGTTTAAATTTTTCATTTTCAAATATATTTTTTAATTAGAAAAACAAGGATATTATTGTAAAAGTGAATTTTTTGGGTGGAACTCAATATCTTTCTAATAATGTTCAGTTTCATTACATTTTCAAATATTCATTCTTTTGAGGTTATTTATGTTGCACTTGACAAAGTTCTTGAAGGTTTGAATATTACATTGATAAATAACTATAGGTTGAGAGAATTATATCATATCAAGCTAGGATTTTTCTCAAAGATGATACATTGCATGAGAAACACTAGTTTTATATCCACATCTTTTCATGGGGTAAAGGGGCTTGACATTTTAGGTAGAACTTGGGTTATAGTGAATGTATCCACATTGGTTTAGGTTCTTTAGTACATTAGAGAGGGATTGGTTTCTGCAACACATGAGAAGGAATTCAACATTCTTATGTAAGAAATGTGGACACTCAAAGGAGAGTTTCTCTCTCATTGTGCATCATTAAAAGATGCATTTGACACTAGTCCAGGAAATATGATTTTTCAAAAGAAAGTTGTTATCTCATTGTCCATTAAGGATGAGAACATTTTATGTTCTCTCATGTTGTATAGAGGCTTTTTTGGTATGAAATGTGTTGGTAGAGTTAGTTTGGGTAAATGAGGCAAATTAGTGAAGCTAATACACTGAATTCTTTAAAAAAGTCGCTATATTCAATTCTTGTAATGTTCCATCCTTTTGTTCAAGTTGATGTAATAAGGAAATGAATGTTGGATTTATTACATCTTTTATATCTGCATACAATATAAGTTAAACAAATATTAAACAAATATAAATTTAATGATAAATTAATAAATTAGTTATGAGACATTATACTCTTGTAGGTTGGTTAGTTTGATTTTATGAAAAAATGAAAGGATTTATAAGCCATGAAAAATTAATGTAAAATCAAGTTGAGTGAATAAAATCTCCAATTCAATAATATATTATTGTACAATAAGAAAAAGGGATCAAAGGGGAATGATCCTATTTCCTATGGCACATTCGGAAGGAAGATGACCCACTAGACTCAAGAAGACTTAACCAAAGTAGAAATGAGTGCAATAATGGTTGTCTTTAATTGAGGGGTTTTTAGGGGAGTATGATTGGATGATGTAGGATAGAGGGCTAGATAGGCATAAAAGACACGTTTAAGGATGCACAAACTGACAGAGAATAAAAAGCTCAGTATAGACAACAAAAAGATAAACCAAAGGGGGAAAATAATGTAAAAAATTAAATTGAAGGAGATTTGGAGGGACTGGGTTGCCTGGGTTGACCTATTCCCTGCCCTTCTAACTATTTTTAGTTGTAGACAATCTGCAAGGTCTTGAAATTTCTAGATCCCATCGAGTGTGAGAGTCACCTATTCTTGCACACATACAAGAAGACAATTTTTGTGTAGAGAGGGATTTTTCTCAGTCAAACCTTGGTTTGGAATCAAGCTTGAAATGAAATGAAATAAATAAAAACATGCTAACATAAAGAAGATGCTAGATTTGATTCATGAAGTGTATTATACCTTGGTATTGCAAATGCTTCTTCGAATGTGATCAAGAATGTTGATGCAATATATTTGACTGCACACAAAAACCCAAAAGGAAATCATGAAAGACAAGCCTTACACAATGGATGTTGTTTCCCACAACGCATGATGGAGAGAGAAGAATGAAATGAAGTAATGAAGAATTGAATGCTTGAATGAATGTGGATGGATGCTACTGCTTTGATCTTCTTCCTTGATGAAATCCTTTTCTTAAGCTTCAATCATGGAAAGAAGCTTGATCCAATGGAAAATATTGCCTTGAAAACATCTGGAATGGTTGAAAAATCTTCTTTAGAATGCTTGAATGTGAATTTGCAAGATAGAGGGCTTTAATTGTAGCTTGATTCTTGTCCAGATGAGGAGAGGTAGGTTGTTTTCATACCTCTCACAATATTTTCAAGCTCAAAACTCAAAGGATTCCCACTTATTTAATGAGATGACCCCTCTATTTGAATTTCAGGGGAAACCAAGGGGAATAGGTCAGCTTGGCAGACCTATTCCCACCAAAAGTCTCAAAATTTGGTTTGGGAATAGAGATTGCAAAGAAGATGTTAGAATGAAAATTGCAACAAGGTTGGAGTACTATAAATCAATACAGGAGCTTATACATGCTAAAATGGGGCCTAATTGAGCATCTAATTATAGGTGCTCACAATTTAGGATGGTACTGTATCATCAGAAAATGGGAGCACTTCCATTTTAGACTGGTTTAGCCCTCTGAGTAAGTGGTTTGGGGTGATGTCAAACACCTTGAATGGATCTTTGACTTGGATCTGGCTTTTTCCCCTGTCCTACCATGTTTTCCACTTCTTTCCTGCTTGTTTCTGGCATCCTACTATATGAATTTGAGGTTCTTGAATTTAGGGTCAAGGCTGACCTTTAGATTCAAGGTTGACCTCGACCCTGACCTAGGTCAGGATCAACCTCGACCCTAGCCCAGGGTTTAAATTTCAAATTCTGAAGGTTTCTGGATATCAGGTTTCGGTAATATTTCTTTTCCCACTTCTAGGTCGACTGTTTCGGGCTTCAAAATAGTAAAATATTAAATGATATTTAATTTAGGTCCACTTCTAAGGGTATAGGCTTAATGGGAATTTACTTCTCCTATGTCAGCCTCTCTAGAAGTTTGTACCCTAGACTAGTATATAAGGAAGCCTTCTCCTCTCATTTCATTTCAAGTGATAAGAAAGAAAAGAAGCAAGCAAGGAGAGAGAAGGAGAAAGGAAGCAATCATTTATTCTCAAGCATTGAAGCATTCAAGATCCAATTCATCAAGGAGATCCATTAGTAGCCATTAAAGGATTCAAAGCTCTATGGAGCCCTCTTGTTGAAGATTTCTCCATCCATATCCATTCAAGCTTCTTCCTATTCCAAGATCCATTCAAGATTGGTGTTGAAGATCTAAAAGAAATTGATTTGAGACATCCTAAAATTCTACATCCATTTGGAGCATCCATACTTGTGGATTCAAGGATTCGAATCCTCCACAAGGGTTTCAACATAAGTAAGGTGAATTGTTTTATTTACTTTGTTTATTACTGCAATTTCAATTATATTTCAAGGCTAATTCCAAAACCAAGGTTTGACCAAGGAAAACCCCTCATCCAAACAAAAAAAACCATTTTTCTCATAGGTGCAAGTGTAGAATAGTGAATTACGGAGCAAATTTGGATACCCTTTTTGACAAAATTGTGGGATCCGTGAACATAATTTCTGTCGGAGCAACACAGGTCAAGGTCGACCTTCATTTGGGTCAAGGTCAACTTGGTTCAGAAAAGAAAAAGATTTCTAGGTTTTCTCCATCTTTGTGTTTCTATTCCAGTTTCGGTTGTAGAATTTCCAGAAACTCAATATAGACACTAGAAAACAACATTTTCTAGATATGTTATACTTTGAGGTTAGTATTTGTCTTCAATTCATTTTAATCAGGATTTCAATACTCTCTTCCACAAAGGAATGTAAGTTTTTCCTCTTTCTTCATATTCTTCATCGATTGATTCATTTATGCATTGACCATTTTGTGGTTAATCAATTTGGATCTTTCCTTTGGGAATTTGAGGTTAAGAAGAAGATCTTACCTTCCCCAACTCCTCAACACATTAAAGATATTTTATTTTTTTTACATTATAATGGAAAACAACACATTTTCATACCTATCTTACATATACATTTTTATCTATTACATTTTGGTGAACTTGCGATAGACAACTCTTTATTTTATGGTGTTAGATCTTGCATGTATATTAGATTAGCCTTCTTTTATGTGCTTTCATTAAAAAATAAAACAAAAAAAATCATATAATAAAAAATACAAAAACATTTAATTGTTCATGCCTTGTGTTTTCCTAACTTAGTTCATTTGCATTGCATTGGTATATGAGATTTACTACCTCTAGTCCTACTTATAATATCCCGGTTAGAAGAAGTTGTAGACTTATGGGTTCCTTTGATCCCGAGTCTTCCTCTCCTTTCCTTAGGATCCTAGATGACAATTTGATTACTCATGATTCTAATCCTACTATGGAGCACAAATCTTCTCACTCATCTCATGATGAGGATGATCCTTTAAGAGTTCCCCCTGAACAAGTCCAAAAACTTTCAACTGAACTTGATAAAATGAGAAATTGGCTTATTCAAGAAAACCATAATCAAGATTCTATTCAAGCTATAGAGGCTCTTAAGAAAGTTCTTTGGGATAGTGATCAAGGTGTTAATCTCTTGCGTGGTATCACTCATCTTGTGTATTTAAATGTCAAACCTTTAGCTCAAGAAGCTCAAGAACTAGGATTTAGTCCTCCTATCACTAGTGTGGAATCTTCTTCCATTCCTTTACCTAGAATTCCTACTTATACTCCTCCTTTAGTGACTACATCTATTCCATCTCTTTCTATGAGTGTTCCACTAGTGTCTCTACCTACCTCACAACCTTCTTACCATAGTGTTCCTTTTACCTATTCCAATCCTCTTCCAACTGTGGTTCCAAGTCTTCCACTGATTGTGTCTTCCCTTCCTACCGCTTCATACACTTTCCCTAGTGTTTCTAATATTTCTATGCCTCCTATTTCTTCTAATGATTCCACAGTCATTAGTCTGTCTCAAACTGTGTCCTCTTTAAAACAACAACTTGCGTCTTTAACTCAATTGAAGTTCAATATTCTTACATGTGACATGGGTAGTCCTTTATCCCTAGATATTATTCATGCTCTTGTTCCTCAGCAAGATGATATGCCTCATCTTGAGAATTAAAATGGTAAGGGAGACCTTGTCACTCATATTAAAATATTTCAAATCCTTTGTAGTGACTATGCTCATGACCATAGGATTTTAGCCAAGTTGTTTGCTAGAACTTTTCATGATAAGGCCTTGCAATCGTATTGTTCCTTGTCTCCTTATTCTATTGATTCTTTTCCAAAACTTGATAATGCCTTTATCCAATAATTCCAAAATAACATTGGTCTGCAAGTTTCCTTAACTAATTTGATGCATTGCAAACAAAATACTAAATAAAAATTAACTGAATTTATTGGTAGATTTAAGCATTTATATGCTCAAATTTATTATCCTATTCCTGATATTGATATTCAGTGTATGTTTATTTCAAATTTACAAAAGGATATTAGAGATAAGATTCTGCTTACTGAATTTACCTCTTTTCAACAACTTTGTGCAGTGCTTCGTCATTATCAATTACAAGTGAGTCAATTTGAGAGCAACACTCCAATGGCTCATATTCTAGTTGATAAGAGTGATGTTGCTCCTAATCCCAACAAGTTTCAAAAACCTAACAACTATGTCAAGATAAAAAAGAAAGCAAATGCAATTGCTGTTGCATCCAACAATGCCACTTCTGCATCCATTGCTTTTCATCTGAATTGTATGTTTACTCCTCTTTCTGAATCTTTACATTCTATTATGAGTAAATTTTTGAATGTTAATATTATTACTTTACCTCCTATTTGACCTCTTGTACCTACTATGATGATACCCAAATCCTTTGATTCCAAAGCCTTTTGTCAATACCATCGTCATAATGACCATGATACTGAGAAGTGTTATCCTTTAAAGCATATAGTTGAAGACTTAAATGATTCTAATGCTTTATCTGTTGATAATTTTGATGGTAGTTGGAACAAATCTGTCTCTCCTCCTAATCAAAACCTCCAAATCTATACAAATCCTTTGCCTACACATGATACTAATACCATTGTTCAACCATCCTATGTGGATATTGTTTATCATTCAAAGATGAATGATCTCAATCATATTGTTAACCATGCAGAGCATTTTGTTTTGTCTCAACTTGTATCTTCACCCCAGCCTCATTCTCAACCTCAACTTCAAGTTCCACCTCAACCTAAGCCTAAACTGAAACTTCAACCTAAACCTCGAAAACAACCTAAGAATAAAAGACCTAGGGAACTCTTGATCACCTTTGATGATTCTAAGACTATTAAAGCTCCTGATGGTCCCCTCTACATTTATGCTAGGATATCTAAGATACCTACCCATGGTTGTCTTGTTGATCCTACATCCTTAGTCAATGTCATTATTGAATAAAACCTTTTTATGAAGAACTTACAACATGATTGTTATGATACATCTAATGTGTGTATCCAAACTTGTAATGGTTTTCTCTATCCATCATTTGGTTCTATTAACTTGCATGTTGAACTTTGTGGTAAAGTTGTGGACACTACCTTCATTGTTGTTCCTACTTCTGATCAGTTTCAAGTTAAGCTTGGTTTTCCATGGTTGAATACCATGCATGTCATTGCTTCTCCTATCCATAAGTATATTAAATTCATTCATGATGAAGAAGTGAAGACAATTAATCATAGTTTATATCAACCTTCTTAGCCTAGGGAATGTGCTACCCTTGACTTCTTTTGGCCTTCATTACCTAATTCATGTTCTTCTTGACCTGATAACCTTTTTCACTCATATCAAGCTTATAAACACCACAAGATTGTTGAGTTAAGCATGCCTTAGATGGATCTTAACCTTGGTCTTTCTCCAATGCCTTCCATACCTTCTTTATCCATGGCTTCTAGTTCTATTAATCAAGCTTCTAGTGTTTCTTTTTAGCCTACTGAGAATCCTACTAATCCTCCTATAGAACTATGAAGGAACTGGTGGTTGTCCCTCCTAGTTCTCAACATATTTCAAACGAGACAAAATGTAACCGATCTGCCAATGAACATCGTAAGAAGCATCAAGCTCAAGTTAAGGCCCATGGCTCTATTCTTCAAAGTTATTTACATTCTTTTTACCAACCTATGCCTGAGGTGTTAGAAGAAGCTAATGTTAATAATGATGTTAAGATGAATGATTATGATGATTCTATTTGTATCTTAGATTCTATTTCAATTAATCTTGATGAAGAAGATACTCTTGATGATCCTAATGATGCTAATGATGAATATGAGACTATTGACATTGATATTGATTTACCTAATATGATTTCAACATAATTGATAATTACACCTAGTATCAAATATCATGATTCTCAAGAGGATCCTTGTTTGGAACTGGCTATTATTGCTAATGTGTTGGATATAGTCCCTCTTGCAAGTATCCCACCTTCCCTAAATGATACAGATTGAGATGGGGAGAGTAGGCGATGTGCTCGATTGGCTTGTCCTTCGCGGTAGCTTTTTGTGTGTTTGTCTATTGTATTGTGCTTCTCCTGTAATGTGTTTGCCTAATGTTTGTTAGATTCTTTTATATGACCCTTGTTACTTTGTTGGTGCAAGGTGATAAAGGAATCAAACCTATTGTACTATTCCTCTATATGTATCTCTATTCTTCTATATGTTGTTTTTATGTTATGTTGTACCTGTGCTATTGTTTGTAAATGTTTTCCTTGTGTAGTCCACTTATATTTACAACTTGGTAGCACTGATTCTTTTTGGTCTTCATGTTGTGGTCTGAAAAGACTCTTCTTTGTAACTCTTGCATTTTCTTTCCTCCATTGTGATTGTAGTTCTACTTTATTTGGGGAATGATGTCAATTTATTTTCAATAATATCATATATATATATATATATATATATATATATATATATATATATATATATATATATATATATATATATATATATATATATATATATATATATATATATATATATATATGATCATACTGACCCCACGGTAGGTGGATCCCTTCTATGTTCTCTATATGTTTATGTGGTATTTCTCTTTATTTTTCTTCACTTGGGGGCATCTTGTAGTGGAAACATAATCAGTGGAGTTTTTTATGTTTTCATTCAAGCCATTGCTTCTCTTAAAGTGTTAGCAATGACTTTAACATGGGGGCATACACTCTGCTCACTTTTTCACACACACACTTTCAATATATTTTTCAAAACTTTTCTCCCTTTATGGATTAGTGACTAATCCTTAAGCATGAATTTTTACCTTATAGGATCTCTTGATCCCTCCAGTTTCAATTTTCAAAGTTTTGATCCCTTAAGGTCGGAAGTGTCCTTAAGACTAGATCTCTCTTGTTTTGGCTTTGCTCTTTTGGAATAGAATATTCCTAAGGGTGAATCCTTGATGGGTTGACTAGTGAGTAGCCACATTCACTAGGCAGTTCAACTTCATCTTTTGAGTTGTGCTATTTTCTTGTGTGGTTCACAATGGGACATAAGTTCTCATTGGGAAAGGTAATCACACCCTCTCTCTTTTTTCTTGTGATGTCTCTCTTATTATAATCTTGGGGTTGACAAAGACTTGAGTCCCTGGGGGCTTGAAAATTGCTTTGTCCCTTTGATTTCAATAAGATTGTCTTTTTCTTTGTGATCCCCTTTACCAAGAGTTCGTATCAAGTCCATACTCTTGCTAAAGTGGGGGCTAAATGCATCATTAGAAAATGGAAGCACTTCCATTTCAGACTAGTTTAGCCCTCTGAGTAAGTGGTTTGGGGTCATGTCAAATGCCTTATATGGGTCTTTGACTTGGATTTGGCTTTTTCCCCTGTCCTGCCCTATTTTCCACTTCTTTCTTGCTTGTTTCTCGTATCCTGCTCTATGAATTTGAGGTTCTTGACTTCAGGGTCAAGGTTGATCTTCTGGATCAAGGTTGACCTTGATCCTAACCTAGGTCAGGATTGACCTTGACCCTAATCTAGGGTTTAAATTTCAAATTCTTAAGGTTTCTGAATGTCTGGTTTCAAAAAGATTTCTTTTCCCGCTTTAGGGTCGGCTGTTTCAGGCTTCAAAATAGTAAAATCTTAAATGATATTTAATTTAGCTCCACTTCTAAGGGTATATTCTTAATGGGAATTTATTTTTCCTATGTCGACCTCTCTAGAAGTTTGTGCCCTAGACTAGTATATAAGGAAGCCTTCTCCTCTCTTTTCATTTCAAGTGATAAGAAAAAAAAGAAGCAAGCAAGGAGAGAGAAGGAGAAAGGAAGCAATAATTTATTCTCAAGCATTCAAGCATTCAAGTGTTCAAGCATTCAAGATCCACTTCATCAAGGAGATCCATTAGTAGCCATTGAAGGATTCAAAGCTCTATGGAGCCCTCTTGTTGAAGATTTCTCCATCCATATCCATTCAAGCTTCTTCCTATTCCAAGATCTAGTCAAGATTGATGTTGAAGATCTAAAGGAAATTGATTGAAGACATCCTACAATTCTACATCCATTTGGAGCATCCATACTCGTGGATTCAAGGATTCAAATCCTCCACAAGGGTTTCAACATAAGCAAGGTGAATTGTTCTATTTACTTCATTTATTACTGCAATTTCAATTATATTTCAAGGTTAATTCCAAAATTAGGGTTTGACCAAGGAAACCCCCTCATCTAAAAAACAAAACCATTTTTCTCGCAGGTGCATGTGTGGAACAATGAATTCGAGCAGATTCAGATACCTTTTTCGGCAAACTTTCAGGATCCACAAACACAAATTTTGTCAGAGTAGCGTAGGTCAAGGTCAACATAAAGGGGTCAAGGTCAACCTTCATTTGGGTCACGGTTGACCTGGTTCAAAAAAGAAAAAGATTTTTGGGTTTTCTCCGTCTCTGTGTTTCTGTTCTAGATCTGGTTGTAGAATTTCCAGAAACTCAATACAGACACCAGAAAACAACATTTTCCAGATCTGTTATACTTTGAGGTTAGTATTTGTCTTCAATTCATTTCAATTAAGATTTCAATACTCTCTTCCATAAAGGAATGTAATGTTTTCCTCTTTCTTCTTATTACTAATCGATTGATTCATTTATGCATTGACCATTTTCTTGTGGTTAATTAATTTGGATCTTTATTTTGGGAATTTGGGGTTAAGAAGATCTTACCTTCCCCAATCATTTCTATTAATAGAGATCATTCATTTTCTTTACATCTTGGAAAACACAACCCCTACATTTTCATATCTTATCTATCTCACATTTTTATCTATTACAGGTACATTTAGCCCCCACTTTAGTAGGCAGATGAGTCCACCTCGTGCTCATGATAAAGGAAAAGAGAGAAGAAAGATAAATGGATCATGAGATAAGACATCACTAAGTTTAAGGACACAAGCCCTGAAACAAAGGATCTTAACTTAGACAACTATGTACAAGGGAACACAAACATAAATAAAACAAAAGAAAACAAAGAAAAGAAAACAACAAACAAAAAGGGTTAGTAATAAAAGAAAAACTCCAAATCAACTAGTTGAAGAGACCTTGATAAAGAAAATATCTAAAACACTAACATAATGTTCAAAAGGATATTGAAAAATCATAAGTGGTCACATGGAAAGGGAAAAAGCATTTCCAAAGATAAGTCAAAACTATGTGGTCTAACCCACTAGAAAAGCTATGAGAGCATGGAGACAAGAGAGAGAGACCATGAATCCAATAATCTACCAAGTTGCATTATGATAGGTGATCCATGGGAGAAAACAAGATGATGAAAGAGTATAAATCCTAACAAGCTACGTTATGCTAGTTCCACTCATCCCAAAGAGAAAAAAAAGGTAGAATTGATGGTCTAACAAGATGTGTTATTCTAGTCAATTCTACCTAAGGATAACCAAGTGAAGCATTATCCACAAGGAAATTTTCCAAAAGGAGACCAATCCTAAGGAAATCATTCTCCAGAGGGATATAGAAAAATTATGAGGAAATCATAGTCTCCAAGGAAAACACAAAAATGGATTAGTCCTAAGGAAAGAATAGTCTTCAAAGGGATCCAAAAAAAATCCAAGGAAATCTGTAAAAAGGGATCAGTCCTAAGGAAAACATAGTCTCCAAAGGGATCTAGAAAATCCCCAAGGAAAGCATTGTCTCCAATGAAAACTATAAAAAGGAATAATCCTAAGGAAAACATAGTCTCCAAAGAGATCCATTAGATAATGTACAAGGTTGCATAATCTGCAAGGAGGCGAGATGTGTGGCCCCCTCCTTAGGATGGAAACATAGGACTATGGTGGCATCATAAGTAAAAGAACTTACTTTCAACAAGAAGGATATTCTTAAAACAAAAATGTATGTGGTAACCTTAGCAAAGATGAAAGACTCTTGTTAGTGAAGGAAAATATAACTGTGAAAGGATAGCTTGCAACATGTGGGAAGAGACCCTTGTAAGGAAGATATATTTGTTACAAGACATCCACCTCCAAGAGGTATTTCTTGAAGAAAAATATCATCTTCAAGACAAAGAGGGGAAGGAGAACAAGAATGCACCTTTTAGCCCCCCTTTTTGCTAGGTGAAAAAGGGATTCTTAATGAAGGATGACACACTTTACGCCCCAAGTAAATGTATTTATTTAGGATGAGCATACTTTTAAAAATAAGGAAGAGGTTGTGATCAAGGATACACACTTCTTTCTAAAGTGGGAATCCCAAATTAAAACAGACAATTCTGTATAAGAAAAGAATGACACATGATAAACAAATACCACTCCATCAAGGAAAGTGGGTCCTTAGAAAAAGAGAGATGAAAAAAAAACACACCTTACACCCCAATCATAGAGGCAAGAGAAAAGAAAAAACCTTATGCATTCTAAGTTAATGATCAATTGCAACTGATATACACTTCCAAGCAAGGAAGAGATTGTAAACAAGAATATCAATATCTAAAAAGAGAGATTCTAAGCCAAGAAAGTCCATGCAAGGAAGGACATCAAAATATTATTGATATAAATAAGGAAGAGATAATAATATTTTTGAAAGAGAGGACTACACATTAAGCACCCTAATAAAAAGATCATTTATAATAGATATACACTTTAAAACATGAAAGATATTGTTGACAAAGATGAAATGCTTCTGTATAAAACAAAGAATTCCATGCAAGAAAGGACATGCCATTATAAAACATACAAATCTACAAAGGGAAAAATGGGTCCTTTGAAAAATGAGAATGAGTGAAAGAGAGGAACCTTGCCCCCCAAGTGCAAAGACAAGGAAAATGGACCTATTATGTTTCTTACCATGAAGCATTGAAAATTTAAGCATAACACCATGCAAACAAAGGGTTTCCAATAAAGTAAGTTACTAAGATCACATGATGTAGAACATAATAATAGGAAAATGGGATGCTAAGGTATGTTTTTGATATCAAGAAAAAAATTATAAGATTCATTGTTAAGGTAATAAGAGCTCTATCCACTAAATCTTGAACCAATTATCTAAATTCAATAAAGTCAAAAAGAGAATGTTTGTTAATATGATGAAAAAGATAGAAAATGCGATTTTTGATTCTTTGGAAAATGTCAAATAGGAAATTGAATTTTAGTATCATATTTGAGACTCCAAAATATTCTCTTAGCCAAATCCAAACGATCATAAAAAGGAGGTGTAACAAAGGATGGTGTTGGTAAAATAATTCTTAAACAAGGACGTCTAGACTATGATGAAGGAGGATTAATAGGATTGGAAGAAGGAAAGGTGTTGTCTTGAGGTCTAAATCCTATACCACTTATAGGGAATTGTGTAGGAGAATCTAAAGGGACCTTTATACCTTGTCCATGAATACCAAGACCTTTTCCACCATAATCTTCTTGAGAGGCAATGTTATAACCCCATTGCAATTAGCCATTAATTTATAGGGACATGAACATTAATCTTGAGGTTTATGGAAATGTGTAGTATAAAGAGGAATATGAAGGAAATTGTTCTCTTTAGGATTCTTGTTGAACATACATAAGAGGATGAGATGGGGTTGTGGAGGGTGGGGGAAAGGGGGTGAATCAATCTAAACAAAAAATATTTTTCCTTAAGTAATTAACAAACAAGTTTAGCCATATAGTTGATTGAGCAATTACTGATAAGAAAATCAACACAATATATAACACTAAGATTTTTATATGCAGATAACCCAACTAGGAAAAATAAAGGTGAGCATTGGACCACATATATACTTCACTATATATATAATGATTACATTATAGGATCTCACTACTCCAAACTTGTTGACAGAGGCTCACTACAATTGCAATGAGATACAAAAAGATAGACTTGTCAACTGAAGCTCACTGCTTATACAAAAAATGTAACAAATTTTAATAGCTAAAAGATATAAAAATATATATATATGGTGTATATATATTTTTATATCTATGTGTCTATGGTTATGGGTTGAAAATGTTGACGATATATATTACCTCCTAATCTAAGACAAGGAGATCCAAATTGATTAACTGAAAGGAGATGATTAACGCAAAAAGGAATCAACTGGCTATGGATAAAGAGGGAAAGGGGGTCTAATTTCTTAATTATAAAGTAAAACAATAAATCAGAAAGATTAGGATAAAATGAAACACTTATCTTGAAATGTAGTAGATCTGGAAATTGCTATTTTTTGGTGTCTATACTGAGTTTCTGAAAATTCTGCAAGCAGATCTAGAACAGAAACAAAGAGATGGAGAAAACCCATAAATATTTTCCTTTTTTGATCCAGGGTGACCTTGACCCAAATATGGGGGCACAATCATGCCCCTTTATGTCGACCTTGACCTGCACTTCTCTGACGAAAATTCTATTCACGGATCCTGAAAGTTTGCCGAAAAGGGTATCCGAATATGCTCTGTAACTTGTTGTTCCATACTTGTTCCTGCAAGAAAAAATAGTTTTGTTGTTTGGATGAGGGGTTTGCCTTGGTCAAACCCTAATTTTGGAATTAACCTTGAAATAGAATTGAAATTACAGTAATAAACAAAGTAAATAGAACAATTCACCTTTCATATGTTGTTACCCTTGTGGAGGATTTGAATCCTTGAATCCACAAGTATGGATGCTCCAAATGGATGTAGAATTGTAGGATGTAGGATGTCTCAAATCAATTGCATTTAGATCTTCAACACCAATCTTGAATAGATCTTGGAATAGGAAGAAGCTTGAATGGATATGGATGGAGAAATATTCAACAAAGGGGCTCCATAGAGCTCGAATCCATCAATGGCTACCAATGGATCTCCTTGATGAATTGAATCTTGCTTGAATAATTAAATGCTTGAATGCTCGAATGCTCACTTTGATCACTTATACATGGATGATCCTCTTTTTTCTTTCTCTCCAAACTGAGAGGAGAAGGCATCCTTATATACTAGTCTAGGGTACCAACTTCTAGTGAGTCTGACATATGAGAAATAAATTCCCATTAGGCTCATACCCTTAGGAGTGGACCTAATTAAATTCCTTTTAAGATTCACTACTTTGAAGCCCAAAACAACCGATCCGAAAGAGGAAATAATTCATTCTAAACCCCAACATCTGGAAATCTTTAGAATTTGAAATTTAGACCCTGGGTCAGGGTCGAGGTCGACCTTGACCCAGAAGGTTGACCTTGACCCTGAGATCAAGAACCTCAAAATCTCAGAGCAAGATACCATAAATAGGTAGGAAAGAAGTGGAAAATAGGGCAGGACAGGGGAAAAAGTCAGATCCAAGTCAAAGACCCATTCAAAGCATTTGACATGACCCCAAACCACTTACTCGGAGGGCTAAACCAGTCTTAAATAGAAGTGCTTCCATTTTCCAATGATACATTTAGCCCCCAATTTAGCAAGAGTATGGACTCGATGCAAACTCTTGGTAAAGGATATCACAAAGAAAATGAAAATCTTATTGAAATCAAAGGGACAAAGTGATCTTCAAGCCCCTAGGGACTCAAGTCTTTGTCAACCCCAAGATTATAATAAGAGAGACATCGCTAGAAAAAAGAGAGAAGAGGGTGTGATTACCTCGCCCATTAAGATGCCCACCTTACCATGGATCACCAAGGAGGGAGAGCCCAAAAGGTAGCCAAACCTGATAGTCCACCCATAAATTGTGCTTTGTAGTTGTAATGCGTCTTTTGACGGCTTTTGGAATACTGATTGATCCACATTCTTGTAACACTATGGAATATAAAATGCGTGTCTCTTCAAGATTTAGAAACTTATGTGCATTACCTTTTGAGGATTTAGCATATTTGAAATTGAAAATGCTTGTCTTCTTCAGGATTTAGCAACTTATGTGCATTACCTTATGAGGATTTAGCATGTTTGAAATTGAAAATGCATGTCTTCTTAAGGATTTAGCAACTTATGTGCGTTACCTTCCAAGGATTTAGCATGTTGAAAAATGTAAACTATAGTATAAGGAAGACCCTATATATGCCCCCCTCCTTATTGTGGCTACCTAATAGAAAGGATAAGAAAGAGGAGGATACCTACTTCACAAAGTAAGGAGATATCCTGTTAATGATAATGTACACTATATTCTTAGCAAAGATTATTTACCCTTACATCAAAGAGCATAGATAATCATGAAAAAGGATATGTCAATTATGGAAAAAGGATCCTCAAAGAGAAAGAGATCTTATCAACAAGACCCCTACCGTAGAGGAGTGCTTTGGATAAAATATCATCTTTCAAAGAAAAGAAAAGAGGAATCAAAGTGTAATACCTCTCCTATAGTGATACTATGATTTGACTCTTTTCAATTATGATGGTTAGAACTATGCACTCATGTTTATGTTTCATGGAGGATTATATGTTCATCAGATGATATTTATATGCTCAGTATAGTTACATAGATTATATGTTTATGAGATCCTAGAAGAATGTATTAGTTTTACATGTTGATGTAATGATTTGAATACTAACCCTTATCATGATTATTTTATGGATACATATGCCTGATGTGTTTTCATGACTCAGGACAAAGTCGTAGTTACTCACTCAGTGAGGTCCACACGATGTATCGATCCTGGTCATCTGCTTGTATATAGTTGTTTTGTATATCTATATGTATATGTATCTCTTCTTGGTGATGCAGGATTTGCAGGTACCGGGTATCGTCTCCACCTGGCTCCACAGGTCTGAGCGATCCCTTAAAAATCCTCGATCGTTGTTGTTGTCATGGAGATATCACCAAGCTTCACAAAAGAAAACCTTTACCCTTGATCATTCACCTTAGGTGGGAAATGCCAGATCAGTTCCTGATAGGGAGGTATTATGTGGTTATCAGTATTAGGGTTTGGTCTTGATCTTGCTATTAGGGTATGCTCAACTTTGTTAGTAGGTTATCTATGTGAGTCCTTGTTGATCGATTTCTATTTCAATGACTTATCTCTGTTTAGATTTTCATGTTAGTATTAAGATCGAGTTGCTATTTGTACCTTGCATCTTCTGGTTATATAGTTATAAAATGTTAGAAAAATGAATAATGAGTTATTTATACTATATGTGTCATAAACATATGGGTGCACACATATGCTTATAAACACATATATGTATATTAAGGTATGAATATATATTCATAAATATAAATAAATATATACTTAATTATATTAACAAATAGCACTAACTTTATGGTTATTGATAAAATAAATTAAGAAATAAATAAAATAAGATAAAATAAAATAGCTTTTGGTAATAAAACTAACTAGCTAGGAGGGAGTTGAACTCGAGACCTCCTAGAAGTTGGGGCTAGTTAGTTACCAATTGTGCTATGTGAATTCCTTGAGAGTTAAGTAATTAAATTTATTATTAAACCTTATTTTAGAGAATATTTTAATTAAAAAAAAAAAATATATAAACAAAACTTTATTGCGTTTACGGGAGAGATTAGTTCTTCTCCAACCGACTATGGAAGTTGGAGAAGTTCCTTCCCGTAAAGAAACTTCTCCAACCATATAGTCAAAGAAGAAATTATATCTCAGGAGGTTCGGATTCGAGAGGGGGTGCTGGAAGATTATTTGGAAACGGAGGATTGAATGTGTGCTGGGAAATTATTCTTTTAAACGGAGGGTTGAACGTGTGCAGGGAGAAATTATTTCTTTGAAACAGAAGATTGAACGTGTGTTGGATATCAGTGGGAATTCGGGAGAAGAAGTCTCATTCGGGAGAATTGCGGAGGCTAAAGAATCCATCTGCAACAGCCAATCCACGAGTCCAGGTTGGATCCGGAACCAAAATGAATTTAAAATTTTTAGATTCTGTAATGTCCCCAATTTGGACCTTACTTGATTTGTCTTAAAATTCATAATTAGCATTTGGATTTACCTTGGGAATGGTAATTTGTAATGTTGTATACTAGGAGGATGCCAATCCTTAATAATTATAATACATCATTATATAATTTTATACTTATAATCACAAGAATTCATAATTCTTTATATAATGTATTTATTTCATATTATATATTAGTTAGTTATTTATCAATATATTTGAGTTAAATTATTTCAAATGCAAGTTTACTTCATAACAATATTACTATATTTCATAATTTATTATTTAAATTTTCATAACTTATTATTCTAAAGTTTATTTCATATTATTGTTAATATCTAATTCATACAATGCTAATAAATAAATTAACTCAAAAGATATACTTACCTTCTTTATGCCTTTATTTTTAGCTTATTCAATATTTATTTCCTTTTAATATTCTCCTACATTTCCTCCTTGATCTTCTCCTATATTTTCTCCTTGATTTTGTCCTACATTTCTTTTCTTGTTTTCGTTGGAATTTGAATAATCACCTCTTCTTATTCTTCTTCTCATTTTTATTTATTTCTTCTATGTATCTATCCTCCGGGAGGAATGGATTTGATATCCATTATATACATTTGCATGTTGAAGGGTTGCCACCTTTAGATTTAGAGACATGCCTCTATATTTTTATTTATTTATAATAATAATAATTATTTATTATTTATTTATAATTTATTTTACTACTTTATAATTATACTTATTATTTATATTAATTCTATTGATTCAATTATTATTATAATAGTCTAGGTTTCATTATAGAATGAATTTAATAATAAATTATATTTATTATTATTTATTTGTCTATTAACTAATTGATTGTATATTGATCAATTATATATTTGATTAATTATTATAAATTGATTAAAGAATATTGTTGATTGTTGTAATGTCCTTATACGTTTTCAAATGTATGATTATATTAAATATAGATATTATTAAAATTTATTTGTTTATTACTAATATTCATAATTATTTCAATAATATATTATTATATATTAATATTTAATAATATATTATTTTATGGAGTGACATTAATATTATTATTGAGTAATATTATTTAAGGTTAATATTCTATTTATGTTATTATTAATATTAATAATTATTAATTATTAATATTATATATAACAATTATTCATAAGGACTCATATATTTATTATTATTCGAATAATGTTCAAATCAAGTTTACTCATTTGTATCATCAATTACGGCTCATGACAGATTCCTAATGTAAAAGAATTTAATACTTTATTTGTTTGTAGTGGTATTAATGTAGAAAATATTTGTTTAAATTTGAGAAGAAATAAACTATTGTATTGGCGGCAAAATAAATATGTGCGGCAGTCGGACTCTGCCGACAGTACCCCGGGGTACCGTCGGGCGGCGGGACCCCTTCTTTTTTTGTTTGATGTGACTTTTGTTTGGTGTAAACACAAGGTGCCATTTAATTTCGGCTTTTGATCATATTATATTATATATATAATATGTATAATATTATATATATAATATAATGTGTAAACATATAAAAAAATATTTTGTTATAAATAAATTATGTTATATATGTAATATGTAAAATATTATATATATAACATAATTTAAGTTTTTATATATATATTATTAATTTAAATTTGATATTATATTATACATATAATAGATATTATATGTACAATATGATATGTATTTTAGCACATGGAATTTTCATTAACTTAACTTATATAATATCTATATATATATATATATATATCATATATATGATATTATATATATATATATATATATAAAATAATATATAGAGGTATCCACTTTAAGACACCTAGGAGGCATATTAATTTAATGAGAAAAATTGTATCAACACTAATTTATGCATAGATAATGATAATATATTAGATACAAAATCATTCATTTCATGGGGCAAACTTAGGAATTAGAGGCGTATTTATTCCTTGTTTTAAATTGTGTAAATTTTATTTAAATACAACTAAACCATAGATTTCTTACTTCCATGTTTAGACAAATGTTAGGATGGGGGTTAGAAACTGAAACAAACTCTTGCTTTCAATCTTATCAACAATCAAACTAGTCAAACTTTAGGACTCCTAAGTGTCCTAGGATAGATCTGTTATAAGGTTGAAAATGTTAGTGGTTGCTAGAAAAACCTAACGGAAATAGGTTAGGGTTAGGAAACCTAGGAACCCCTAAGTGAGTGGCTCTCAGCGCGGGGCCGGGGCCCTAAAGTGGCTAGACCAGGATAACCGGCTGAAGAGTTAACTAATCAAGTGATAACCTAATAAATTTATGGGATGGGGTTAAAATATTAAAAAGATTAATTGTGCCTCACCCATGCCATTAGCGCTAGGACAGGCTATGGATGGGAGTGGGAGAAGGTACCTATGCGTAGGTACAAATCGAATGGCGCTTGTCTGTACGAAAGGCATTCGATTCCGCATGTGCCTACTTGGGGGCCGGGGCCCAGTGTGGCTAGTACCAGGACAACCCAAGGGGTGAGGGCTATGCGATGACACTCACTTAGGTTGTTGCTTAGGATTCCCTACCCGAACCTTAGAATTCTCTTGTGAAATGAATTTGCCTATGTGTAATGTTATCCAACCTTTTGTAAAACCTAGTAAGTTCTTCTTTGTGGGCTTGGTGTTTATCTCCTAGCACGGGGGAGTGGATCCTTTTGGGTATTCACGTGGTTGGGTGGTAAATCTTTTTATCGAGGTATCTTGTGCAGATGTAAACAACTGAAGATTCATATTTATCTATGCACCTGTTGAAGAATGAAGACCTGTATTTATTCATGTATTGTAAACTTATGTATTCTCCTATGAGGAGTTTAAATGTAATGTAATTTTCAAATGATGTAATAATGGGTAGACGTAAGAAAAAGGGTTATATGGGATGTTTAATGTATGTTGGAAAGATGTAAATTTTGTTATGTATCAAGTTGTGCAAAATGCTGATGAATCATTTATTGTTCTATTGAAATATGTTAGTTAGATGAAATGGAATTATAGTTATTGAAAAGTTTTAGATGGAAATTATCTTTAAATGTGTTTAAGCATTTTTCAATAAAGAATCTGAAATGGAATTTGAATGGTTAGTAAATGTTGTTAAAATGTTTATCAATTTTCAATAAGTTATACATTTACACTTAAGGGAACCTTGGAAAGAAGTGATAAAATGTTTTGTTTATTATAAACTTTAAAAGTTCAAAATTTTTCGTTAAACTCTACTTAGGTTTTCTTTTATGAAGTAAACCTTTGTGTATTTTCCTGGTTCCCTTGCGGGGCATGACACAAAGATTCAATCATCAAGCCCCCTATGATCAAGAGGAAGAGGAATCTTGGAATGAAGGGATCAAACTCTAACCCCAAATAAAGGGTAAGAGTTTATAAAGAACATAATTTACAAAATAAAGAAGAGGTGATGACCTAGGAAAACACACTCTCACATAAAAATATATCCAAAGCCAAAACATCAGTCAATATAAGGAAATGATGTTGTAAAATAAATAAATGCCACTAAGCTAAGGAAAGTAAATCCCTAGATGGAGAGAAAGAAGGAAAACCTTACCCCCAAGGGATGAAAGCAAGGGATACCTTTGAAAAAAAAATGTCTTTAGAAAAGATATCATGAATACTAGAAGAGAGCTATGGCTAATTATGAGCAAAGGAGATATCATAATACAAAACAATAGGGATAAAATATAGAAAGAATAACCAATTAAGATCAAAACAAAATACATGCTAAGAGCATAATGGATTCCTAGAAAAATGGAAGAAATAACTCTTGCCCCCCAGTCAAGAGACAAGAGAAGAAAATATCTATATTATAGAAGAATGAAGGGTATTCCCTGTATGAAAATTATGAAGAAATTGTAAAACCGCACGAGAATGAGATATAATTCCTAAAGCAGCTCTTTCTCTAACATACATCTTGAAATATACACAATCAACAAGTAAATGTGTATTACTATAGTGAAAAGGACATTTGTACTTGGAGAGAGCATCGACCGGCGTAGGTTTAAATATTTCTTTCATAGAATTCATTAACTGAACATACAGCTTCTTAGCCACATCTTGAGGGGTATTAGAGTACTCTAAGGAAGGTGTTGGAAGAAGAACATGAAGAGGATGGTGATGATTAGAATCAACCACCTTAAATTAAGATAGCGGAAAGCCAAGAGCACACATATCTTGTTTAGGGGATAGATGAACTAGATATTTAATACCTTGTTCATTAACACCAAGCCCTAAATTGTTATAATCTTGTTTAGCCATCATATTGTATCCTATAGTGTACATATCTTATAAAGCTTCCGCAGGAGGTGATTGTTTATGGTGATCATGAGAAAATGTTGTGTAAAATGGAATAATAAGTTTAGAAGAAGTTTATTTTCTCTTCCCTTTAATATCATCATGGATTAGATAAGAAGGGGAAGGTAAATCAAATAATTCTTGCACATCTTGATCATGAACCATAGTTTTAGCCCCATCATAAGTGTGGGAAGAACTAGGAATAGAAGATGGAGAAATGGGAATGGGAATATTAGGAATTGGATTAGGAAGAATATGATTAGTATTAGGAAGATTAGGAAATGGATTAGGAAGGATATGATTAGGATTAGGAATATTAGGAAATGGTGTATCATCTACCAAATTCTTCACATAATCCAAAAGAGCAATAAGTCTGCGACAAAAATTTTTAATGAAAATTTTGAAAGTAGGAAGGCTAGTAATAGTCAATCTCATTATATCATAAGAAAGTGAAACATGATGAGTGACAAACATAATGAAATGGATGATACTCTCATAAACATCATAAGTACTATAAAGAGATGCTAAGAGGAGAATAATGAGGAAAATAAACACACACCAAAGCATCTTAAGGATCTTCATAGTGAATGAAATGAAATGCAAGAAATGCTTTTGTATTTTGATGAGTATGTAGATTTTTTTTTTATTTTGTATTTTAAAATGCAAGAGCATAAAAGAAAACTAATCTAAGCTTGTCTTAAGGAAAAGAGGCAAAGCATCCAACACCAAAAAGAAAGAGTTGTCTATCGTGGGTTCACCAAAATGTTATATATATATATATATATATATATATATATATATATATATATATATATATATATATATATATATATATATATATATATATATATATATATATATATATATATATATGGTGTAAATATATTTTTATATCTATGTGTGTGTGTGGTTATGGGTTGAAAATGTTGTAGATATATATTACCTCCTAATCCAAGACAAGGAGATCCCAATTGATTAACCAAAAGGAGACGATTAACACAAAAAAGAATCAACTGGTTATGGATAAAGAGGGAAAGGGGGTCTAATTTCTTAATTATAAAGTAAAACAATAAATTAGAAAGATTATGATAAAATGAAACACTTCTCTTGAAATGTAGTAGATCTGGAAATTTTTTATTTTTTGGTGTCTATACTGAGTTTCTAGAAATTCTACAACCAAATCTAGACCAGAAACACAAAGACAGAGAAAACCTAGAAATATTTTCCTTCTCTGAGCCAGGTTGACATTGACCCAAATACGGGGGTGCAATTGTGCACCTTTATGTTGACCTTGACCCGCACTGTTTCAACAGAAATTATGTTCGCGGATCTCGAAAGTTTGCCAAAAAGGGTATCTGAATCTGCTCTATAACTCCCTATTCTGTATTTGTTCCTGCAAGAAAAAATGGTTTTGTTGTTTGGATGAGGGGTTTGCCTTGGTGAAACCCCAATTTTGGAATTAACCTTGAAATAGAATTGAAATTGCAGTAATTAACAAAGTAAATAGAACAATTCACCTTGCTTATGTTGAAACCCTTGTGGAGGATTCAAATACTTGAATCCACAAGTATGGATGCTCCAAATGGATGTAGAATTGTAGGATATAAGATGCCTCAAATCAATTGCATTTAGAACTTCAACACCAATCTTGAATGGTTCTTGGAATAGGAAGAAGCTTGAATGGATATGGATGGAGAAATCTTCAACAAGAGGGCTTGATAGAGCTTGAATCCTTCAATGGCTACCAATGGATCTCCTTGATGAATTGAATCTTGAATGCTTGAATTCTTTAATGCTTGAATGTTCACTTTGATCACTTATGCATGGATGATCCTCTTTTTTCTTTCTCTCCAAAATGAGAGGAGAAGGCTTCCTTATATACTAGTCTAGGGCACCAACTTCTAGAGAGGTCGACATATGAGAAATAAATTCCCATTAGGCTCATACCCTTAGGAGTGGACCTAAATTAAATGCCTTTTAAGAGTCACCACTTCAAAGCCCATAATAGCCGACCCGAAAGCGGGAAAGAATTATTTCCAAACCTTGACATCTAGAAATCTTCAGAATTTGAAATTTAGACCCTGGGTCAAGGTCAAGGTCGACCTTGACCCAAAAGGTCAACCTTGACCCAGAAGGTCAACCTTGACCTAGAAGGTCAACCTTGACCCTTAGATCAAGAACCTCAAACTCTCAGAGCAAGATACCAAAAATAGGTAGGAAAGAAGTGGAAAATAGGTCAGGATAGAGGAAAAAGCTAGATCCAAGTCAAAGACCCATTCAAGGCATTTGACATGACCCCAAACCACTTACTCAAAGGGCTAAACTAGTCCTAAATGGAAGTGCTTGCATTTTCCAATTATACATTTAGCCCCCAATTTAGCAAGAGTATGGACTTGATGCAAAATCTTGGTAAAGGAGATCACAAAGAAAAAGAAAATCTTATTGAAATAAAATGGAAAAAGCAATCTTTAAGGCCCCAAGGACTCAAGTCTTTGTCAACCCCAAGATTACAATAAGAGATACATCATTAGAAAAAAGAGAGAAGAGGGTGTGATTACCTCACCCAGTAAAATGCCCACCTTACCATGAATCACCAAGGAGGGGGAGCCCAACAGGTAGCCAAACTTGATAGTTCACCCATAAACTGTACTTTGTCATTGTAATGCATCTTCTGATGGCTTTTGGAATACCCATAAATCCACATTCTTGTATCACTATAGAATATAAAATGCATGTCTCTTCAAGATTTAGCAACTTATGTGCATTACCTTATGAGGATTTAGCATATTTGAAATTAAAAATGTGTTTCTTCTTCAGGATTTAGAAACCTATGTGCGTTACCTTTTGAGGATTTAGCATGTTTGAAATTGAAAATGCGTGTCTTCTTCAGGATTTAACAACTTATGTGTGTTACCTTCTGAGGATTTAGCATGTTGAAAAATGTAAACTATAGTATAAGGAAGACCCTATATATTCCCCCTCCTTATTGTGGATACCTAATAGAAAGGATAAGGAAGAGAATGAGGATACCTACTTCACAAAGTAAGGAGATATCATGTTAACAACAATGTACACTATATTATTAGCAAAGAGTATTGACCCTTACATCAAAGATCATAGATAATCACAAAGAAGAATATGTCACTTATGGAAAAATGATCCTCAAAGAGAAAGAGATCTTAGAAACAAGACCCCCACCATAGAGGAATGCTTTCGATAAAATATCATCTTTCAAAGAAAAGCAAAGAGGAATCAAAGATTCAATCATCAAGCCCCCTGCGATCAAGAGGAAGAGGAATCTTGGAACAAAGGGATCAAACGCTAACCCCAAAGCAAGGGTAAGAGTTTATAAAGAACATAATTTGCAAAATAAAGAAGAGATGATGACCTAGGACAACAACCTTTCACATAAAAGGATATAAATATCCAAAACATCAGTCAATATAAAAAAATAATGTTGCAAAATAAACAAATGCCACTAAGCTAAGGAAAGTAAATCCCTAGACAGAGAGAAAGAAGGAAAACCTTTCCCTCGAGGGATGAAAGCAAGGGATACCTTTGCAAAATAAATGTCTTTAGAAAATATATCATGAATACTAGAAGAGAGCTATGGGTGATTATGAGCAAAGGAAAGATATCATAATACAAAACCATAGGGATAAAATATAGAAAGAATAACCAATTAAGCTCAAAATAAAATACATACTAAGAGCATAAGGGATTCCTAGAAAAATGGAATAAATACCTCTTGCTCCCTAGTCAAGAGACAAGAGGAGAAAATATCTATATTATATAAGAATGAAGGATATTCCCGGTATGGAAATTATGAAGAAATTGTAAAACTGCACAAGAATGAGAGATAATTCCTAAAGGAGCTCTTTCTCTAGCATACATCTTGAAATGCACACAATCAACAAGTAAATGTGTATTACTATAGTGAAAAGGACATTTGTACTTGGAGAGAGAATCTTTCAGTATAGGTTTAAAGATTTCTTTCATAGAATTCATTAACTGAGCATACACCTTCTTAGCCACATCTTGAGGGGTATCAAGGTAATCTAAGGAAGGTGTTGGAAGAAGAACATGAAGAGGAGGGTGACGATCATAATAAACCACCTTAAATTGAGATAAAAAAAAGCCAAAAGTACACATTTCTTGTTTAGGGGATAGATGAACTGGATATTTAATACCTTGTTCATTAACAGAAAGCCCTAAACCCTTATAACCTTGTTTAGCCATCATATTGTATCCTGTAGTATACATATATTGTAAAGCTTCTGCAGGAGGTGATTGTTTATGGTGATCATGAGACAATGTTGTGTAAGGTGGAATGATAGGTTTATAATAAGTTTGTTTTCTCTTCCCTTTAATATCATCATAGATCAGATAAGAAGGGGAAGGTAAATCAAATAATTCTTGCACATTTGCATCATGAACCATAGTTTGAGCCCCATCATAAGTGTAGGAAAAACTAGGAATATAAGATGGGGAAATGGGAATGGGAATATTAAGAATTAGATTAGGAAGGAAAGGATTAGGATTAGGAAGATTAGGAAATGGATTAGGAAGGATAGGATAAGGATTAGGAAGATTAGGAAATGGTGTATCATCTACCAAATTCTTCACATAATCCGAAAGAGCAATTAGTCCGCCACACAAATTCTTAATGAAAGTTTTGAAAGTAGGAAGGCTAGTATTAGTCAATCTCATAATAACATAAGCAAGTGAAACATGACGAGTGACAAACATAATGAAATGGATGATACTCTCATAAACATCATAAGTACTATGAAGAGATGCTAAGAGGAGAATAATGAGGAAAATAAACACACACCAAAGCATATTAAGGATCTTCATAGTGAATGAAAGGCAATAAATGTTTTTGTATTTTGATGAGTGTGTAGATTTTTTTTTTTTTTTTTTGTATTTTAAAATGCAAGAGCATAAAAGAAAATTAATCTAAACTAGTCTTAAGGAAAAGAGGCAAAGCATCCAACACCAAAAAGAAAGAGTTGTCTATCGCGAGCTCACCAAAATGTAAGATATAAAAATATATATATATGGTGTATCTATATTTTTATATCTATGTGTGTGTGTGGTTATGGGTTGAAAATGTTGTAGATATATATTACCTCCTAATCCAAGATAAGGAGATCCCAATTGATTAAATGAAATGAGATGATTAACGCAAAAAGGAATCAACTAGTTATGGATAAAGAGGGAAAGGGGGTCTAATTTCTTAATTATAAAGTAAAATAATAAATCAGAAAGATTAGGATAAAATGAAACACTTATCTTTGTTGGAGATTTTCCAGCAAGCCTGATGCAGAGGGAAGGGTGGTGGCTTCAAGTTCACAATTAGATTAGAAACTTGAGAGGTTTAGGCACTATAATCAATCAACCAACCCCAATGCTATACTATACTCCTAAAGGATAAATTTGGTTTACCAACTTTCACTGATCTGGATTCAGAGGTTCTGAGGCTATCATTTCAATTCCAATGCACCATTTGACAAAATTCCAACAAACTGGTCACAGTGACTTATTACCCTACTTATTGGCCTGTTGCAAACTTAGAATGACAAGAACTTGACTATTTCTCCATACACCAGTTAAGACAATGGTATTTACGGGTTCTCTTACAAAATTCTATAACATACTAAAGCTTTTATAGTGTTAATTTGAACAACGTTACCGAACAAGACTGGTACTCTGTTTCAATATCCAAAGATGACCAAATCAAAAAGGAAATGCAATTAAAGTCTTCCTGATAATCCAAACACCCATTATATTTAGAAGTAAATAGATAAAAAAAAATTACCCGGAACGGTCTGTAACACCCAACAGAATTTCCTTATGCTTTGATTCAAATACCCACCATATAACTCAGCCTTTATGACTCTGCAATATTTCGATCCCCAATCTCTCTTCACAATTTTATTTTCTTGGATTCCTTCCAAATATCTGATCCCATACCCACAACAATGCCACTTCCTAGACGCAACATGAACACTTCCAATGGCAATTCGATAGCTATTCAACCTTCCGCCACCATTTCACCACTTCTTCTTTGTTATGAACCACAATCTTACTCCTCCCGCATGGGTCTGCATGCAACTAAGTCAATCACATATGATACATGTTAATTAAGTCATTCCATGAATATCAGGCCCACACATTCATGGAATGATCTTCATGAAGTTAATACACTATTGCAATTCGATTGCTTAACCGAAGCCTACGGTTTTCTTATAACAGAAAGTTCAAATGCTTGTTTGAAGAAAACTTATATAACAACAAACTCACTGTAACAAATACCTTAGTCCATAATCAATGTTTAAATAAGCCATATCAAAATATAAGGATTCAAAAGGAAAGCAACACGATATTGGATAACATAAGAAAATTTGTAGAGATTAATTATTATTACTATTTCTAGAATCCATATCAAGACATAAAGATTCAATTTCACTCAAAAGCTGAGAGTTGATACAGAATAGTTGCAAAAATCTGACTCTTCTATTATTTGCTGTCTACAATCTTCATACATCAATCTTCTTTCTCACCCCAAAACAGAGACTTTCATTTTTTATTTAAAGACTCCCTATTGCAACTAATTTCAACTACTTAGGAACTAATTCAATTAACTGAATTTGTTGAGTTGAATGTTAAAGCTAAACAAAAGTGTCCCTAATCATTTATGATTGCACATTTAAATTAACAAAATTTAAGAACTGACAGGACACATTGAATTAACAAACTTTAAGAACATTTGAATAAACACACCTATCCCTAAATAACATCTCGGTCCCTAAAGACACTTTCAAACATATAATGTTCCTCAGTCTGATTTATTACATCAAAGGAAATTCAATATAGACTTTAGGACTTTAATTTCATTCTTCTGATTAATTGTCCTTTGAAGTCGACCATGCTGGAGGTGCTCCTACACCAAACTCCCCTCCATAAAAGGAACTCTTGTCCCAAGAGTTGATATATTTTTGTGACAATGACCATTTGAACCTTTCTCCCAGTTGCCGCTGAGGGGTGGAATGATCCCCCAAAATGACTTGCTCCTTCAGTATAGTGCCTGTATTCACATACCAAGTCTTAGATTAAAAAAACCTTGCATTGGATTGTTCCTATACAGAACAATACTGCTAATTGAATGACTATCCAATTGCTCCTTTTAAGAGGTCCTGCTATGGTTGTCCTCTTGTATCTACAACTGCAATCACCTGCCCAACCATTGGATAGTTTATTTTCCCAACTAGAACATAGGATGGATCCCCAAATGTGCTAGAGTTAGAACAGTTTTGCCCTTTCTCAGGCAGCCACTTAATGCCCCCATTATTTCCTTCTTGTTGTATCACTCTTTGTCCTATATCAATTTTCCTTCTTGCTTGCATTTCTTCACCAAAACACATCAGGATAGACTCCTTATGACTCCTAGCCAATGGATGTAACTTATACCTTGCCTTACCTTGCTGAACTATATAAGTATTGTCATAGCCATTATGCAAAACCCTTCTTGAACATTGCCAAGATCTCCCTAGGATTAGATGCCCACAAGTCATGTTCATGACATC
The DNA here is from genome assembly GCA_027943335.1 of Chamaecyparis obtusa. Classification (NCBI taxonomy): domain Eukaryota; kingdom Viridiplantae; phylum Streptophyta; class Pinopsida; order Cupressales; family Cupressaceae; genus Chamaecyparis; species Chamaecyparis obtusa. The sequence goes on along the minus strand of BSBK01006287.1, from coordinate 1,798,282 downwards.
ACACAAGACCTTGTCCCTATAAGTCCCAATTGAAAACTTAACCATCACTTGATCCTTGACCAATAAATTTTGATTCTCAGTCACCCAAGTAGCATAATAAGGTGTGGGATGTGCAAAAATTTTTAAATTTAGTTTCTTAACAACCTCATAAGACAACACATTATTACTTTCCCCTGAATCAATTATAAATTTGCATACCTTGCCTTGAATGAGACAATTTGAGTTGAATATACCTAGATCTTTTGGTGCTTGATTGCTTCTTCCCATCAACAAGTACTCTCCTTCTTCCGAATGAATTTCAATTGGTTCTTTTTTCTCTTCCTTTCTTGGTTCTTCATCAACCAAGTTCACTCTTCTATCTCTCCCTTTGTCTTCCTGCCATTTAGGACACCTAAAGGACTGATGGCCTACTTCATTACAAGTGAAGCATCTTCCTGTGAATACTCCACTTCCTCTTCCTCCTCCAAATCTTCCACCTCTTTGGGTGTGTCCTCCTCTTGCCTCAGAAGTGGTTCCTTTGTCCTTCTCTTCCCAAACCTAATTTTTCCTTCCTCCTCTTCCCCTCATTGAAGAACCCCCTCTATTGCTGCTATTCTACCTTTCACTCTTCCTTTTCAATTTCTCCTCTATTCTAAGGGCCAACTGATAACATTCCTTCACACTTCTAGGGTTAGAAGCCACAAATTCATCTTGAATGCTAAATCTTAAACCACCTAGATATCTAGCAACCTTAACAACTTCATCTTCTTCCAATCCAGATCTTATACTTAGTTTATAAAATTCATCAGTATACGCTTTAACATCTAAGTCCTTTTGTCTTAAACCTTGCATTTTCTTATGCATTTGCACATCAAAATCTTTTGGAAGGAAGTTACCTTTCATCTTTGCTATCATTCTATCCCAAGAGATAATCTTTGCCTTACCTCTTCTTCTTCTATTAGCCTCCTCATGATCCCACCATAGGAGTGCATGCCCTTTAAGTTTTGTTTTTGCCAATCTGACCCTTTGTTGATTCGGTACCTCTTCACTTTCAAAGTAGGCATCCATTGATGCTATCCAGTCCAAAATCTCTTCTTCTTTCAGACTTGCATCATACATAGGGATATCTCCCCTCACCTTATGTTGCTCATTCTTCACAGCCTTCAATATCCTGATTGTCCTTTGCTCTTCAGGATCTATCTGTTCCTCTTCTTCTTCTTCTTCCCCTTCCTTATGGGTTTCTTCCTCTTCTTCACTATCAACACCTTCATCTGTTGCTCTTCTTTGATTGGATTCCAATGCTTCAAGTCTAGCCAAAAGTGTATTGTAAGATTCCTGCAACCTTGTGTTCTTCTCCTTCAACTCCTAGATCTCCCTGGCAGAACCTACATTCCTTGGAGGCATTTTCATAAACAATAGTCAATCTTCTTTTAACAAAGTGTTCCTCTTCCTTTTAAGGATCTACTAATGTGCTCTGATACCACTTGATGCATAGGGAAGGGTGGTGGCTTCAAGTTCACAATTAGATTAGAAACTTGAGAGGTTTAGGCACTATAATCAATCAACCAACCCCAATGCTGTACAATACTCCTAAAGGAAAAATTTGGTTTACCAACTTTCACTGATCTGGATTCAGAGGTTCTGAGGCTATCATTTCAATTCCAATGCACCATTTGGAAAAATTCCAACAAATTGGTCACAGTGACTTATTACCCTACTTATTGGCCTATTACAAACTTAGAATGACAAGAACTTGACTATTTCTCCATACACCAGTTAAGACAATGGTATTTACGGGTGCTCTTACAAAATTCTATAACATACTAAAGCTTTTATAGTGTTAATTTGAACAACTTTACTGAACAAGACTAGTACTCTGTTTCAATATCCAAAGATGACCAAATCACAAAGGAAATGAAATTAAAGTCTTCCTGATAATCCAAACACCCATTATATTTAGAAGTAAACAGATCAAAAAAAATTACCTAGAATGGTCTATAACACCCAACATAATTTCCTTATGCTTTGATTCAAATACCCACCATATAACTCAGCCTCTACGGCTCTGCAATATTTCAATCCCCAATATGTCTTCACAATTTTATTTGCTTGGATTCCTTCCAAATACCTGATCCCACACCCACAACAGTGCCACTTCCCAGACGCAACATGAACACTTCCAATGGCAATTCGATAACTGTTCAACCTTCCACAACCATTTCACTGCTTCTTTGTTATGAACCACAATCTTACTCCTCCCGCGCGGGTCTGCATGCAACTAAGTCAATCACATATGATACATGTTAATTAATTCATTCCATGAATATCGGGCCCACACATTCATGGAATGATCTTCATGAAGTTAATACACTATTGCAATTTAATTGCTTAACCAAAGCCTACAATTTTCTTATAACAGAAAGTTCAAATGCTTGTTTGAAGAAAACTTATATAATGACAAACTCACTATAACAAATACCTTAGTCCATAATCAATGTTTAAATAAGCCGTATCAAAATATAAGGATTCAAAAGGAAAGCAACACGATATTGGATAACATAAAAAAATTTGCAAAGATTAATTATTATTACTGTTTCCAGAATCCATATCAAGACATAAAGATTCAATTTCACTCAAAAGCCAAGAGTTGATACAGAATAGTTGCAAAAATTTGACTCTTCTATTATTTTCTGTCTACAATCTTCGTACATCAATCTTCTTTCTCACCCCAAAACAGAGACTTTCATTTTTTATTTAAAGACTCCCTATTGCAACCAATTTCAACTACTTAGGAACTAATTCAATCAACTAAATTTGTTGAGTTGAATGTTAAAGCTAAACAAAAGCGTCCCTAATCATTTATGACTGCATGTTTAAATTAACAAACTTTAATAACCGACATGACACATTGAATTAAAAAACTTTAAGAACATTTGAATAAACACACCTATCCCTAAATAACATCTTGGTCCCTAAAGACACTTTCAAACATATAATGTTCCTCAGTCTGATTTATTACATCAAAGGAAAGTCAATATAGACTTTAGGACTTTAATTTCATTCTTCTGATTAATTGTCCTTTGAATTCGACCATGCTGGAGGTGCTCCTGCACCAAAGCCAGTGCTGATTGTATGTTTGTCATTGATGACAACATATGGTAAGTAGCATGCATGGAAGACTTATGTAGTAAGATTTTAGTATATGTGGCATGGACATCTTATCAACATGATATCATGGGTGTAGAGGTTAACTGTTAGTACAAATAGTTATATAGCATCTTGTGTCAGTAGTGTTCCTGACAGAGTAATAGGTAGTGTTCTGTGTATGGTTGTTCGTACAATTATCATGGAGCCTTGCACATTTGGATATCTGATGAAGACATGTTAGTGATGTTACATTCATGGACACAAAGTTTGATGATAAATAGAAGTGAAGTTATGTGGTCGCTATTCACCAGTAGCAGTTTCCTGTGTTTGTTCAGAAGAGCTGACATAGATTATATTGGTTTTGGAGTTGCGCCTATCATTTCAGTATGCACCCTTGGATTAGAGCTTGGAGAAGAGTTATTAAGGTTTAGTTAAGAGTGCATGAGGTAATTCATCTTGAGGAGAAATATCCAGTTGTTTTGGTAGAGCCGACAGTGTGTAGCGTGCATCTACAATTATCTTATTTGACAGGTCCCAGAATGTGTTGCGTGCTTAGTAGAGTGGACTGAATTATTAGAGTTTGTTATGACTTCTCTAATATGATTTCAAGGTGGTTCTAACATGCTGACTTGATTATATGATTTAGAGGAAAGATATTTATAGATAGTCATTTGTGATTACTAGAGTATGGTTCAGAGTTGATTATGAAGAGCAGAGCAGAGTGTGTGAAGTGTTGACCAATCAGAAGAAGGTCTATGTGACCAAGTAAAGTATTTGTGCTATACATTGGAACTGATCCAGATAGTAGGTCAAAGCGCAGCTGACCAAGATCTAGATATAGTGTGTATCTGTTATTCAGAAGGTTTTAGCCTTCGCCCATTTGAGCAGTGTGCTCTCGGACAGTGCACCCTCACTCCTAACAGGGTTAATTGTAAAAGACTCCTAACAGGGTCCGACCCTTGACCAGATCTACTATACTAAATATATTGTAAAGAAACTCCTAAAAGGGTTAAGGATCTTCTAACAAGGATCATAATACACTAGTGCAGAATATTAGTGGGTGTCCATTCTTATCGGGGTTTTTACCTATTTGGGTTTCCCTGTAACCAAAATATTGGTGTTGTGTTGAAGTTTTCTTTCATTGTGTTTATGCTTTATGTTTAAGTATACTTAATTGGACAAAGAATTGAAACTTGTAGATAACTGATTCACCCCCCCCTCTCAGTTATCTCTTGGGACTATTCCTAACAATTGGTATTAGAGCCAAGTTCCTCGGAGAGAAAGTTTAACAACTTGAGGTTGATCAGATGGCATTCTTCAGAAAAGAAAGTCCTAATTTTGATGGAGAGAATTATCTTGATTGGAAGAACAAGATGGTGAATCATTTGCAATGCATTACTTTTGAAGTTTTTGATGTAACTATCAAAGCAGTCAAGATCCCTACATTAGAAGACCTTGCAAAGGATGATGCTACTGAAAAGAAAAAGGAATTGTTTCATCATAATGCAATAGCCAAAGAAGCCCTTATTAGCACCCTATCTAATAGTGAGTTCTTAGAAATAAAGAAAGTAGATGCAACCCACAAATATGGAAGTACCTAGAAGACATATTTGAAGGAGACAAACAAGCAAAGGATGCACGCAAAAAAACATGTAAGAAAAGATATAATGCATTAGAGATGCTTCCTAAAGAAAACATCAGAGCTTACAATCAAAGGATCAATGAAGCAGTTGCTGGAATCAGAAACAATGGTGGAGATATCTTAGAGGAAGACATTATGGACAAGTTGATGACTACTCTCACTCCAGAATATGAAAAAAAGATCAACATCCTTGATGAGACCATGCAACTTACATCAAATTTCAAAAGAGAGACCTTGATCAACAAGATCTCATCTTTTGAGATTTCAAGATTGAAGACAGAACCTAAAAGTGAGACAACCTTCAAAGCAACAGTTCATGGTAAGAAATCTGCAAACACTTCTAGTAATTTTGATGATGATGATGAAGAGAAAACACTAGATGATTTCATTGCTATGATTGCCAAAAGAGAAAAGAAAGGAAAAGGAAAATATGAAGGCCAATTTCCATTTAAATTCTTTTCATGTAATAAGATTGGTCACTTTGCATCCAAGTGTCCTACAAGATCTAGAAAGTTCAAAAATGACTATAAGCCCAAATACTCTAAGGAATGTTACTATGCTGGAGATGGAGTTTTATATGATGACTCAGCTAAAGAAGAAATTGGATTCATTTCCATTATAGAGAAAATGAATAATAAGATAGAACATGAAGATGAGAAAGAGGAACAAGAGCTAGCATTGATTTCACAAGCTGATATAAGGACATACTAGATTATAGATAGTCGTTGTTCATATCACATGACAGGTGATAAAGACAGATTTGTTCATCTAGACAAATACAATGGTGGCATGGTTATATTTGGAGATAACACTCCTAAACCCATCATTGGTAGAGGGGCCTTCACCTTGGATGGAAAGAATAGTACTGATAATGTTCTTTATGTCGATGGTTTGAAATATAACCTACTAAGTGTTGGGTAGTTACTTGACAAAGGTTACAGATTGGAATTCAATGGAAACAAGTGCATCATTAACAATAAAGAAGGAGAAATAATTGCATTAGGATCAAAGACTAAAGGTAATGTTTTTCAGCTTAATCCAGAAGCAAGTTGTTTTGTTGCTAAAGTAGATGACAGTTGGTTGTGGCATAAAAGACTATGTCATATCAATTTTGATAACATAGTAAAGATAAGCAATGTAAAGGTAGTAAGAGATCTACCTAGTATGCAGGGAATGTGTGATGGGAAAGTATGTGAGAAACTCATTCAAGAGAAAGCACAATTCAATAGAGAACAAGTTGGATCTGATTCATACAGACCTATGTGGTCCAACTCAAACAAGATCATACTATGGTGAAAGGTATTTCATTTTGTTTGTTGATGACTATACTAGAATGATGTGGGTTGCATTCTTGAAAGACAAGTTAGAATCATTTGAGAAGTTCAAAATATTCAAAGCTAATGTTGAGAATGAATCTGGACTAAAGATAAAATGTTTGAGATTGGATAGAGGAGGAGAATTCACCTCTGACAGATTCTATGAGTACTGCAAAGAACATGGCATCAAGAGGCAGTTGAGTGCACCTAGAACCCCTTAGCAAAATGGAATTGTAGAGAGAAGGAATAGGATCATCCTTGATACAGCACGCACCATCATGATTGAAGGAAAAGTTGCACACACCTATTGGAGAGACGCAGTCAATACAATAGTCTATACCATCAATAGAATTCAATTGAGGCATGACGCGGACAAAACACCATATGAGCTATGGTTTGGTAATGTTCCCATAGTAAAATACTTCATAATCTTTGGAAGAAAATGCTACATCAAGAGAGATGAAGCAGTAGGCAAGTTTGATGCAAGAAGAGATGAAGGTATTTTCCTTGGTTACTCTACTAAAAGTAAAGCTTATAGATGTTTCAATTTAAGATTGAAAAAGATAATTGAAAGTGCTCATGTTAAGATTGATGAAAATTTTATGGTTCAAGAAGGATATCATGATTACTCACCCATGATTAAAGAAGAACCCAGACCCTCCACTAGTGAGACAATTATTGAAGAAATGTCTGACAGTATTGATGTGTTATTCAATGACCCCGAGACAAGTGAAGAAGAAACTCCTAAGGAAGATGAGACAATATCACCTAAAGTTCCAAAGTTTACATCTAGAAACCATTCCAAGAAAGACATCATTGGAGATTAGAGTGGAAAATTCTTAACAAGATCACAAGCAAAGAACTCAACCAACAATGAGGCAGTATATTTACTATCTTAGATTGAACCCTTAAGTGTTGAAGATGCATGCAATGATTCAGATTGGCATGATGCTATGAAAGAAGAACTAGATCAAATTATCAAGAATGATACTTGGGAACTGGTCCCAAGACCTAGTGATAAAAATGTGATTGGAACAAAGTGGATATTCAGAAACAAGATGAATGAAGATGGTACAGTAGTGAGGAATAAAGAAAGATTGGTATGTAAGGGATATGCGCAAAGAGAAGGTATTGATTATTCAGACACTTTTGCACCAGTAAGCAGGTTAGAAGCTATTAAGTTGTTTTTAACTTTTGCAACATTCAAAAACTTCAAATTTTATTAGATGGATGTTAAGTCAGCATTCTTGAATGGAGAGCTAAAAGAAGAAGTATACATTGAGCAGCAAGAAGGATTCACCCTATCAGACAGACCTGATATGGTATGCAGATTGAAGAAAGCCCTCTATGAACTTAAGGAAGCCCCTAGAGCCTGGTATGAGAGACTTGATGGATATCTAACAAAGATTGGATTCAAGAAAGGAGCAACATATTGTAATCTATTTATAAGAGAGACATTTGAAGGACTACTACTTGTGGCTATATTTGTGGATGACATTATCTTTGGAGGTAATGACAAACTAAGTGCTAAATTTTCTAAAGAGATGCAGAGTGAATTTGAGATGAGCATGACTGGACCTATCAAGTACTCTTTGGGATTCAATGTACAATAGATAGAAAAATGTATTTTCATTAATCAGTCCAAGTATTGAAAGAGATATTGAAGAAATTCAAGATGGATGATTGCAAGCTAGTAGGCACACCTATGATAACAGGTTGCAAGATTACAAAAGAAGATGATTCTCTAGCAGTAGATACAACATTGTACAAGTATATGATTGGTAAACTCATTTATCTTACTCAAACTAGACCTGATATTTCCAATGCAGTTGGCATAGTTGGAAGATTTGCAACAGAGCCTAAACAAAGTCACCTTATCGCAGTAAAGAGAATATTTAGATACTTGCAAGGCACTATAGACTATGGTCTATGGTATTCTAACTCAGAAAATGTTGAGCTTCATGTGTATACTGATGTTGATTAGGTAGGATGCGTTGATGATAGGAAGAGTACATAAGGTGGAGCAGTGTTTCTTGGTGACAGACTTGTCACTTGGACAAGAAAGAAATAGAATTGTATTTCTCAGTCAATAGCAGAAGCAGAGTATTTTGCAGCAACCTTGAATTGTTCTACAATTGTTTGGATCAAGCAGATGATAAAGAATTTTGGAATTCAGATTGATTACCCTATTTTTATTCACTATGATAACACTAGCACTATCAACATGTTGAAGAACCCTATGATGCATGCGAAGACAAAACACATTGAGATCAAGTATCACTTCCTAAGAGAGAAAGTGGTAGAGAAAGAAGTCAAGTTGGACTATGTGAGTACTAAAGATCAGTTGACAAACATATTCATAAAGCCCTTGCCAAAGGATACTTTTGAGTATCTTAGGGAGAAGTTGGGAGTAATTCCCTTCCTTGATTCTGCTTAGAAGAAAGAAGAAAGAGCACCAGTCCTCAGCGACTGATGGATGGTTGACTACTCTACTTTAGGAGTAGTACCAGTGCTTAAATTGATTGGCACCCTTTGCCAATGATGTCAAAGGGGGAGTAATATATATATTCATGAAAAATAGAAATAAAAGGAGTAATATACTAATGGGGAATAGTATTTAGTTCAAGGAAGCAGTTCAGTTGAGGAAATGGATAATGTTGAAGAATATTGTAGCAAATGGAGGATTCATCCTTGGGGGAATTTTGAAGAGGAAATGGAGAATTTTATAAAAGAAATGTTCATTTGGATTGGTGGAGTTTTTCATTCCATATGTTGCCATCAATGCCAAAGGGGGAGATTGTTGGAGATTTTACAGCAAGCCAGTGCTGACTGTATGTTTGTCATTGATGACAACATATGGTAAGTAGCATCCATGGAAGACTTATGCAGTAAGCTTTTAGTATATGTGGCATGGACATGTTATCAGCATGATACCATGGGCGTAGAGGTTAACTATTAGTACAAATAGTTATATAGCAGCTTGTGTCAACAGTGTTCTTGACAGAGTAATAGGTAGTGTTCTGTGTATGGTTGTCCGTACAATTATCATGGAGCCTTGTGCATTTTGATATGTGATGAAGACATGTTAGTGATGTTACATTCATGGACATAGAGTTTGATGATCAGTAGAAGTGAAGTTATGTAGTCACTATTCACCAGTAGCAGTTTCTTGTGTTTGTTCAGAAGAGTCGACAGAGATTATATTGGTTCTGGAGTTGCGCCTATCATTTTGGTATGTGCCCTTGGATTAGAGCTTGGAGAAGAGTTAGTAAGGTTTGGTTAAGAGCGCATGAGGTAATTCATCTTGAGGAGAAAGATCCAGTTATTTTGGTAGAGCTGACAGTGTGTAGTGTGCATCTACAATTATCTTATTGGACAGGTCCTAGAATGTGTTGCGTGCTTAGTAGAGCCGATTGAATTATTATTGGATTTTGTTATGACTTCTCTAATATGATTTAAAGGTGGTTCTAATAGGTCGACATGATTATATCATTTAGAGGAAAGATATTTATAGACACTCATTTGTGATTACTAGAGTATGGTTCAGAGTTGATTGTGAAGAGAAGAGCAGAGTGTACGAAGTGTTGACCCATCAGAAGGTCTATGTGACCAAGTAAAGTATTTGTGCTATACATTGGAACTGATCTAGACAATAGGTCAAAGTGCAATTCACCAAGATCTAGATATAGTGTGTATCTATTATTCAGAAGGTTGTAGCCTTCGCCCATTTGAGTAGTGTGCTCTCGGATAGTGCTTCCTCACCCCTAACAGGGTTAATTGTAAAAGACTCCTAACATGGTCCAACCCTTGACCAGGTCTATTGTACTAAATATATTGTAAAACAACTCCTAACAGGGTTAAGGATCTTCTAACAAGGATCATAATACACTAGTGCAAAATATTAGTGGGTGTCAATTCCCACCGGGGTTTTTACCTATTTGGGTTTCTCCGTAACCAAAATATTGGTGTTGTGTTGAAGTGTTCTTTCATTATGTTTATGCTTTATGTTTAAGTATACTTAATTGGACAAAGAATTGAAACTTGTAGATAATTGATTCACCCCCCTCCCCTCTTAGTTATCTCTTGGGATTATTCCTAACAATCTTAAAATGTAGCAGATCTAGAAATTGTTGTTTTTTGGTGTTTGTATTGAGTTTCTAAAAATTTTGCAACCAAATCTGGAACAGAAACACAGAGATGGAGAAAACCCAGAAATATTTTCCTTTTCTTAGCCAGGTTGACCTTGACCCAAATATGGGGGCGCAATCATGCCCCTTTATGTTGACCTTGACCTGCACTGCTCCGACGGAAATTTTGTTCATGGATCCTGAAAGTTTACCGAAAAGGGTATCTGAATCTACTCTGTAACTCATTATTCCGTACCTATTCCTACAAGAAAAAATGGTTTTGTTGTTTGGATGAGAGGTTTTCCTTGGTCAAATGCCAGTTTTGGAATTAACCTTGAAATAGAATTGAAATTGTGGTAATAAACAAAGTAAAAAGAACAATTCACCTTGCTTATGTTGAAACCCTTGTGGAGGATTTGAATCCTTGAATCCACAAGTATGAATGCTCCAAATGGATGTAGAATTGTATGAGGATGTCTCAAATCAATTGCATTTAGATATTCAACACCAATTTTGAATAGATCTTGGAATAGGAAGAAGCTTGAATGGATATGGATGGAGAAATATTCAACAAGAGGGCTCCATAGAGCTTGAATCCTTCAATGGCTACCAATGGATCTCCTTGATGAATTGAATCTTGAATGCTTGAATACTTGAATGCTTGAATGCTCAAATGCTCACTTTGATCACTTATGCATGGATGATCCTCTTTTTTCTTTCTCTTCAAAATGAGAGGAGAATGCTTCCTTATATACTAGTCTAGGGTACCAACTTCTAGAGAGGCCGACATATGAGAAATAAATTCCCATTAGGCTCATACCCTTAGGAGTGGACCTAAATTAAATGCCTCTTAAGAGTCACCGCTTCGAAGCCCGAAACAGCTGACTCGGAAGTGGGAAATAATTCTTTCCAAACCCTGACATCCATAAATCTTTGGAATTTGAAATTTAGACCCTAGGTTAGCGTTAAGGTCGACCTTGACCCAGAAGGTTGACCCTGACCCTAAGATCAAGAACCTCAAAATCTCATAGAAAGATACTAGAAATAGGCATGAAAGAAGTGGAAAACATGGCAGGATAGGGGAAAAAGCCAGATCCAAGTCAAAGACCCATTCAAGGCATTTGACATGACCCCAAACCACTTACTTGGGGGGCTAAAACAGTCCTAAATGGAAGTGCTTCCATTTTTCGATGATACAATAGCATTATCCCAATCACTGTTAATAGACTCAAGAGCTTGACTTGACTCTTAATTTCCAATATTTTATGCTTTGCTTCTTACAAATTGATTGGATTAGGAACAAGTGACAAAAGAGATTTGACATGCTCAACCATCTTCCTTATACTAGTGAGATGCATGTCCACCTCACCATGAATCTTGATAAAGTCCTCCTTGATGGTATCCTTTTGTATTGACAAAATTCCAAAAATTTGTGAATTCTTTCTAATCGAAATCCCTTATCATCATTTATTCTAGGAAATTTCTAAAGTGATATGTTGAATTTCTTCTTCTAACTCAGATATTTTTTTCTATACATCGCTGGTGACCTTTGGCCAAAAAAAAAAAGATTTGAAAAAGATTTACAATATCTAGAATGTTAGCTTCTAAGGTTTTGATTTCATCTTCCAACTTCTTTTGGTATTTCGTCAAAGTAACATTCAGACTAGCAAGTCTCCATGAGACTGATATTTTATCATCCACATTTGATTCAATTTTATTCTCAAGATTTATTATGCCAGATTTCAATTTTTCAAAAGCTTCTTTCAAATAGCCCTCATTTTGCCAGTTTCCACCAATCTCAATGTCCTTAAGTTTCTCATGGAGAAACTTCAACATATCTTGAACAAAAACTTTTGAAACAAATCTCTTTTGCATGGCTTTCACATGTAACACATCTTCAAGATGTAACATTTTTTGCATCGATAAAGAATCCAAATCTAGCTTACCTTGTGCTATTAGAAGATGTAGGAGACTCAGAGTAATTTTTAGTCTCTCTCTCTCTGGTCACCACAACACTTATTGACATAACGACTTCCTTAACCATAGAATTTGTCAACTCTTCTTATGAAGTATATGTTTTTAGAGAATTTAATGTGTTATCGCCTTGTAGATCTTCTAAGTTCTCAAAAAATATCATCTTGTTCTAAAGTTTAAATTTCTTTTGTTCCTTAGTGACAAGAATCTCAATCTCAACAACATCTTCTTTTCCTTTGTTTTCCTTAGTAGTAGGCAAAGCATTGGTAGAGATATTGACCGAAGCAATCTCCGAAACAGTCTGTCTTTTTCTTCTTTTCATTCTAGGTAGACAAAATTACTAACACTTCTTCAATAGCCCATTCAATAATGTCATCAATTTGCATCATAATCCTCTTGATGTCCTCAGCCCGATCTTCCATTATAGTATTTATTTGTTTTTGAATATGGTAAAAATAGGTTTTGAATGGGCCCCGAAACCATATACATTCAGTTTTTGAAGGGAACTGTAACCACCAAAAAATAGGAAGAATTAGCTTAGATCTAAGTGAAACAGCTGGGGGAAAAATAAATAGTATTTATTTGTTACCCTTTCTGAAATTTAGAATTAATTAATTGTAGCACCATACCCTTCTCTTCTTGAGACAAGGAGTGACACACCCTGTCAAATGCAATAGACCTTATATTCAATTCTTTTACTAGTGCATATTTTTATCTAGTCATAATAAACTCAAATAAATATCAAAGAATCTCTACTTGAATTTCATCTAGAGTCTTATAAAAAATGTTCAAGAATCAGATCACAACCTTGGCCATGATGCCTTTGCCAATATCATCAACATTGTTAAATTCATTTGCAACTTATTCTAAATATCTTTTATCTTAGAAAAAAATGATTATTTTCCAGATTATTTTTTATTCTTGGAAACTCAGGTTCTCTCTTTATTTCTGTTGAAAACAAAGGTCCTTCCTCCTTTCTTGCGTGAGTTCCCAGTCTTAGTTGCATCATCAACTCCGGGTCTCTTCTTTCTTGGTATGATGATATGTCTATTATTTTCTCCTTCATCTTTTGACTGTCACCATAAACATATTGCTCCCTTTCTTCTTTTTCCTTCTTCCTTTGATAGCTACCATCGTTCTCTTTAGCTTTCTCAAATGTTCCAAAATCCATGAAAACTTTCTTCATTCTCTCAGCAATAGTTTTATTGGATTTATCCTATCACATCTTTCCTTAAATTGCTTCAATTGTTCCAAATCTTTTTCCCTTGGGATCAACCAATAATTTTAGCAATTGTTGAATATTACTTTCAACCATTTCATTTGTCACTTCATAAGGTAACTCTGGAATCCATCCACTTCTTTTCTCAATAGCAATAATGTATTTGCTCGCTAGTTTATTTGAGAATCTGTATATCTCCTGCATTCATGCTTGAAAATCTGCAAACCAACGCTCAAAAACATTTTTGTATGTACTCACATCTTTTTGGAGGTTTATGACATATTTTCCAATTTGTTCACCAATCGAAGAAGTCTTCTCCCAAAAAGTATTACCTCATCTCGGAAGCTCATTCAAAAACATAAATGCTAAACAGATTATCAAAGATCCAAATTTAAATGGATATTTGATTTTCTTTGTCTTTTCCAAATTCTCTATTAACTGCTCAAACAATAATTGACATAGAACAAGGTTTTTATTATCTACCACAATTTAAAAGGTAGAGTAAATAGTTGTTGATGACACACTTCCTTCTAGATTCTAAAAATAAATCTTGTGTGAAATACATTTTGTAGCCAATATCACTCCGAGATTGACAATATCTTCAATTGTCATTTCTCTTCTATCAAATCTTGAGTCTGTAAGTTATGTAATGATATCATTCTCGACTGAACATTTAGCCATAATTTCCCCTTTGTTACATAGACCAGTAAGAACCTTTAGGACATCCTTAGTAATAACATAGGGTTTGTCCAAGTACAAAGTATTGTTGTGAATACAAATGAGAATGATCTTAACCTAGTTGACATTGTAAAAAAAAAAGTGTTTCATATAGTTAAACCCCTTTTCCTAATATTGGCATATTCTGCATATTCTTCTTTTAGAAGAAACTAATTTTTAGTGGAAACTTTTTCCTATTAATCATAGAATTTTGAATGACTTGCATGTTCATATTTCGTATGGATGTATGCACAAACATCTTCAATATTGGGAATAAGAATACACAACCCTTTAATGCTCAAATTCTCTCCTTAGCTCTCTCTCCTCTTCTTCTTAATTTCTCAAGTGATGAAATGAGCAAGGAAACCCTATATTTATTTACTATGTATTAATTGCAACTTTTAGGTTTTTTAGACAAACTATTTACCGGTTACATGTCTTTTTCTACAATCATCATTTGGATCGAAGTAATTGTTTGATATCCTCTTGAAATATCTTTTCCTATCACTAGGTTTGGGGGCTCAAAATATTTAAACTTTTTAGAACTCCCCCTCAGACCATGAGTTTGAGATAATTATGGGAAGATGAAACAACATTGAAAGAGGGTGTCAGATCATCAACAATATTTGTCTGTGCATCTAATTTCTTTACCCAAAATTTCTTCATTTTCTCCTCCTTGTTGATGTCCACTTTCTTCACCAGATCACTGGTCTTCTTAGAATCACTATGCAATGTTTTGCAATATGACCAATCTTTTTGTAATTGTAGCAAACCAGACCTTTCTGATAATTATTTTGGTTCATCCTGCTGCCTCTGGATCTATAATTGGTTCTACTTCAAATTCTTTATACTAAAACTTGTTGTATGAGTAATGGGTACCATAAAAAGGCTATCTATAGGTTACGTTGTCATATCCAAACCAAGTTGTCCTTCTACATTCATTTGTGTTGTGACCAAAATTGTTATGTAAATAACATCTAATGTTCACCAGATTCTTTCTGAATTGACTTCTACATTCACTAGCTTTATGTCCATATTTATTGCAAATATAATAGCTACCCTTGAAAGTTTACCTTTTAGACACCAGAGGAGGATTGCGAACTAGATCTTTATTTTTCTTTGCTTCTTCAGGTTTTGAGTTGTCATTGTCTTCATATCGCAAACCAACTTTGTTAGGGTTTTGTCTTTGTGCATCAAGTACAACATCAAGTACTTCCTTTCCACCTTTCAATTTGTTCCTTGGCTTCTTCTAGTTCCTTTTTCAGTTTGTATAATTCCTTTTCAAGTTTGGAACAATAATTAGTCTTTCCATTTAACTTTTCATCAAGATCTTCTATTTCATTTTTTGCATCTTCTAGAAGCATTCTTTGAAATACAATATTGTCTTCAACCTTCTTCAATTTGAATTTGGTTGCATCCAGATTAGCCAATGTAGATCTCAACTCTTCTTCAATTCCAATTTCTATTTTGACATCTTTATCCCAAGCACATTGCCCACAACCATCTATAAAATTTAGTTATTCAAACATAATGTTCAAGACTTCGAATCTACCTCAAGCAATTAAGCTTATTCAAGAGGAATTTTCTTTGATACCAATTCTTTAACATACACTAGAGACTAAGGGGGGGATGAATTGAATCAACCTAAACCAAAATTCATTTTCTTAACTAATTAACCAACGAGTTTAACCATACAGTTGATTGAGCAATTACTGATTAGAAAACAAACATGATAACACCAAGGTTTTTATACATGGAAAACCCAACTAGGAAAAATCACATTGAGCTTTGGCTCACAGAAATACTTCACTATATATATATATATGTTGACTACTAATCCGAAATTGCTAACAAAGGCTCACTTCCAATGCAACAAGATACAATAGGATAGACTTGCCAACTGAATCTCATTGCTTACAAGAAAGATACAACAACTCCAAACAATTTAGAATTATTTGAACTAAAGTTAGTAACACATTTGGATATGCAGATCACATTTCTCTATTCTGGTTCACATTATGTATATCTGGAACACAAATCTTCTAGAGCCTTTCTCTATCTTGTGCTATTGTAGTTATGTTTACCTCACCATTTGATCTTCTCATGTCAGATTAAGAAATATATTTTGCATTCAAAATAGTCTTCTACTTCATTTTTTAAATGCCAAACTTGATTATATATATATATATATATATATATATATATATATATATATATATATATATATATATATATATATATATATATATATATATATATATATATATATATATATATATATATATATATATATATATATATATATATATATATATATATATATATATATATATATATATATATATATATATATATATATATATATATATATTGTATTTTTACTAAAATCATGACTAGGTCAACAATGTAAGTATAGTAATACGTGAAATAACATTGATCTAGAACATATCCCAACACACAAGTCGACCACAAAAGAGAATAACATGTGCGACTGATCCATCAATAAATGTATGAATAAGATGGACCAAAAACATAATACACATGTTATCCCTGTACTCTTTAGACACCAAAAGATAGACCTGGACCAAAAAATATCAATATCGGATCACCACCTTTTCTCCTCTCCAACATCCGGAACAAGAACTAATTTTCTAGACTAGGAACATTCTGGAATGACTCTTCAATATATTTTCCATAACCTGTTACCTCAATATACTTCTGACATATTCCAGACCAACTTCCAGATCATCTGGACAGTTCCATATTACTTGGTTTGACATGAACAACAAGCAGACATATATTTACAATAGGATCTATATGGACCTTTATACATTGCTTATGAATACCAAGACCTCATCCACTATAACCTTGTTGAGAGGTAATGTCATAACCCATATTGCAATTAGCCTTTAATGTAGAGGGAGAAGGATATTCATCTTGAGTCTTATAGAAAATGTGTAGTATAAAGAGGAATGGGAAGATAATTGTTCTCTTTAGGATTCCTCTCACTATTCACAGCTTCTTTAGGTGGGGAAGAAGAAGAAGGTTTATCAAGATTTTAATGGTTAAACAATGTTACTTTGGGAGATAAATCATTAAGGACATGTTTAAAATTGATATTGTGGAAAATACTTTGATAAAAAGAGGAATGTTTAAGGTCATTTAAAGAAATTCATAAACTAGCTTCCTTAAGTTCATCCATTAAGGTGGGTTTAAGAGAAGATAAGCTATGACTTACTAATATAGGATTGCTAGGAGTATGATCTCTATCTTGATTATTAAGAGACACCCTAGGAGAAGGATTAAGGTTATTTATGTCAATGCCATCTTTAGGTTCAACATTTTCAACAAAGACAACAAAGACCCTTATGTGATTAAAATATTCCATGCATTTTGTTAAAACATTTATGAGAAAATTACATGAAACATAGATGAAAGTCTTGAAAAATACTTTATAAGGTAGAAGATGATGAAATGTACTCCCCTTACACACTCAACACATGCTCTGACACCACTTGATGAAGGGTACTCCCCTTAAAAATTTAACACATGCTCTAATACCACTTGATGAATGGCCACACAACCCTTACACACTCATATCCAAACACAAATAACATAGAGACAGAGATAATAACAATGCTTCACAAAGTATGGATTGATAATACTTGAAGATGCTTACAAGGCTCCCAAAGGCTTGAGGATGAGATCCTTACAACTTCTTGAGAAAGAGACCACTACAATTTCTTGAAGATGAGATCATTACAATTTCTACAAGATGAGATCATTACAACTTTTTGAAGAAGAGAGAGCTCCTTACAAATGCTCATATGCCTTATTGATATAGGCACTTACCACCTAAGAGATTACAATCACAACCAATGTAGGATAAAGTTTGGAGAGGGTACACATAACTACACTGCTACAAATATTAAATGCAGAATATTAAATGACACCTAATATGATCCTATAAACTTGTATTAAATGATAAGTTACAAAAAAAATTACTTTATGATTTTATTTTTAAAATTCAACCTTTTGCTTTTACCCTATATTTGTGGATTCCCTATATTTTCGAGATCCCCTAATTTTTTTGGAATTTTATTCTATCTTTTTCTCTCTTCTTCTTTTCTCTTCTATCTCTCTTTTTTTGGATGATGCTAGATTGCTCTTACACCCTAGATACTCCTGCATCAGAAGAACATTTGAAATTATCATAATGCCATATGAAAGAATACCACGAAGCAATACAAATATCATGAAATGCAAGAAAGTATTATCTACTTCATGTGATTGATAAACAAGTGTGAGAAAAAATGTAACAACATGAGATATCACACACCAATCTAATTTAGTAAACTCCATGATAAAAATGAAAGCTACTCAAATCAAATCTAAGAATGCAATGTATAAAAAAATAGATCTAAATACCAAATCAGAATGGAAATGTCATGCGTCAGGGGTGAAATGTACAATAAGAAAAATAGATCATAGGGGAATTATCCTATTTTCTATGGCACATTCGAAAGGAAGATGACCCACTAGGTTCAAAAAGACTTAAGCACTAAATGAGTGCAATGATCCTTCACTATAATTGAGGGTTATTTAGGGGAATATGATTGGATGATGCAAGAGAGGGCTAGATGGGCGAAAAAGGCAAGTTGCAGGATGCCCAGATTGATAGAGAACAAAAAGATCAGTATAGACACTAGAAATAAAAACCAGATGGGGCAAATGATCTACAAAATCAATTTGAAGGAGATCTAGAGGGATTAGGTCGCTTATGTCGACTTGTTCCTCACACTTTTGCTTGTTTTTTAGTTGCAGACTATTCACAAGTTCTTGAACTTTCGAGATCCAATTTGATGTAAGTGCCACATGTTCTTGCACACAAAAAATAAGAAAATTGTTGTGTAGAGAGGGGTTTGCCTCAGTCAAGCATTAGTTTGGAATCAACCTTGAAATGAAATGAAATAAATAGAATTGTGCTAACATAGAGTAGAGGCTAGATCTAAATCATGAAGTGTATTATACCTTGGTAATGCAAATGCTTCTTTGAATGTGACCAAGAATGTTGATGCAATAGCTTTGAATCCACACAAAAACCCAAAAGGAAATCATGAAAGACAAGCCTTACACAATGGATGTTTTAGTTTGCCACAATGCTTGATGGAGAGAGAGAAGAATGACTTGAACTACTAAATAATTGAATGCTTGAATGAATGTTGATGGATGCTTGTGCTTTGATCTTTTTCCTTGATGAACTCCTTTGCTTGACCTTCAATGAGGAAAAGAAGCTTGATCCAATGGAGAAGATTGCCATGAAAACACCTTGGAATGCTGGTAAATTTTCTTTAGAATGCTTGAGTGTGAATTTGCATTAGAATGCTTGAATGTGAATTTGCAAGAGAGAGATTGAATTCCAACTTGATTTTTGTCTAAATGAGGAGAGGTAGGTTTCTTTTATACATCTCACAACATTTTGGAGCTCAAAATTCTAAGGAAGCTGATGAAATTTTAGATTTCCTTCTTAACTAATGAGACGAGCCCTCAATTTGAATTTAGTGGAAACCAAGGGGAATAGGTCGGTTGGGCTGACCTATTCCCACCAAAAAGTCTCAAAATTTGGTTCGGGAATAGCTATTGTGTAGAAGATGTTATAATGAAAAGTATAGCGGGGTTGGAGCACTGAAAATCAATGTGGGAGCCCATACATGATAAAATGGAGCCTAATTAAGCATCTAATTATAGGCGCTTACAATTTAGGACAGTAAAATTATCATGCATTGTTCTTTATCTACACCAATGGTACAATTTACATATTTCATTTGCTCGCCATTTCAATACATCAACATTTGGTAGCACAATGCATGCAAGTTGGCCTATTTTTTTATACAATTTATTTCTTGTTCCTGCATGAGTGACCCTTTATACCATCTATGTGTTGGAAGTGGCTCATTTTCTTTGTCATTGTCATACATATTGTACAGACTTGTGTAAAATCTAAGCTCTATAAACAATTCTATCAAACTCTTTGGATGTGTGAAATTTATTCTCATATATATGCTATGATTTGATTCTCTACATATGTTTTCTACACAATTATATTTTACACTCACTCTTATAAGAAATAAGATTTATAGTTCATTATCTTTATTAGTAACTAAATTACAATTTTCAAGTTACCCATTGTCTACATTTCATTGCTTGCCTCGTAAAGGGTAGATTAAATTTGTGGTCTTGTATTTCTATTATCAATTGATCTCAATTGTTCATTTAAAAGTTTCTCATATCTATTACCTTTCTATCATTAATTAAATATTTACTAACTATTTTTATTTGATGTTATAGAAATATATTTAGAATTTTAAAAACATGGTTTAGTAAATTTGTGGTCTGGCATTTCTATTATCAATTGATCTCAATTGTTGATTTATAAGTTTCTCGTATCTATTACCTTTCTATCATTCATTTGAAATTATGGAAATATATTTAGAATTTTAAAAACATGGTTTAGTAATATATTTTTAGCTTTTGAACAGTGAGAAATTATTGTGATATGTTTTTTATTTAGATTTGTCTATTTTAAAGGAACATCTTAATAATTGAAGATATTAATGAAATGACTTAATTACATGTTAAATTATGTCTCTTTTCCTCATTGTAGTTCTTATCCCAATTTACGTATATCTTAATGCACATTTACATATGACCTTTGCTTTACAATTACCTATACATCTACATTTAATACATTACTTATTAAATTATCAAAATTTACTCGCTTCCCTCCAAAGGTATGACTAAACACATTTATTGACTTATTGCTACATTTAAAGACAATTATTACATTTTCTATAATCATTTTATCAAATATTAAAGCATGTTTAATATTGGAGATCATTTCTCCGCCTCTTGTAGTTGTTGTAGCCCCCTCTGGCCGTTTGGACCCTCCTCTGACTGCTACTTCTGATTTGAACCAACCTTTAGCTAATAATGCCCAATATTGCCAACGCTTTGTTCCTTGTGCTAATAATCTCACAAAGGGGGTTCCCCCACCTTCATTTTGTGGCCAAGACCCTAGTGAATGTGTTGCCAAGATGGTTATCCACCAATGAAGAAAAATTGCTCTTCAAACTCCCATTCTCAACCCTGCGTTGTGGGTGAGTTGTCTACCCACTCTTGATGTGGGTTAATAGTTGTTCTGCTATTGTACTGATAATAGTCTACTCTTGATCTTGTTGTAAATAGTTGTTTTGGCCTATTGTTTTTCCACCCTCGGGCTTTAGTTTTGTAAGGGACAACACTCTTGTTTTGCTACTTATTATTATAAAAAACATTCGATATCATTTGGAGCTCTATACAGTCTAGACTTACATATCTTTTAGTGATCATTTTACCAACTAGTGTGCACGAATACACATGCGTACACACAACCTTTATATCTTTAGGTTTTCTTCATATCTATAATTTACTATTTATATGCTGGTAGCACCTGCAACTACAACTCAAAAGAAATTAAACAAATAAAATATTTATTAACTTATAAGATTAATGACTTATTTCTTATTCATTAATTGTATAAACTTTTAAATAATTAATATTTTAAATTTAAATTAGCGAACTTTAATATATAAAGAAAATTTAACTTGACTTTTATTCAAGGAAAATTAAAATTGAAACTTAGCCATTATTAATGTACAATCCTATTTTTGTTGTAATCTTAATTCTACCTGATTAAATCATAAGCTTGATTGAAGTTTTAAACTAACTAAAAAATTAAATAAATTCAAGGTTGGGTTAAATTTGCTTGTAGTGTTCAATTAGGTTTATGAATAAGGATTAATTTGATTTAGTGTGAGGGTGAGGGTGAGGGTTGAAGTTATTTTAGTTTGGGAGTTTAATTTGAATTAGATTAATGGCCAATTTGGTTTAATGTAGGGATCAATATTATTTTGGTTTTTGGTTCAACTTGATTTAGCATTACTTTTGTGGTTTAATTTCGTCTAATTTTATTTGATATTTTTTAGTGGTAGGGTTTTTATTAGGCATACAATTAGAGTTAGGGTAGGCGATAAAACAAATTAGTAATGGTTACAATTGAATTGAGTTTAGTGTTAAATTAGGTTTACAGTTAGCATTAAATTTGTTTAGTGTTCAATAATGTTTTAGGATTAGGGTTCAACTAAGGTTAGAGTTAGGCTTACAGATAAATTTGCATTTACTGTTAGTGTTTGGGTGAACAATTTGTTAAGCATTAGGGTTCAATTCCATTTATGTTTCGGATTGGGTTTTAATTTGGTTACCCAAGGCGTAGTGCTCTTGTAACTCAATCATATAATGTCAATACAATTAAAGTCTTTTCAAGTACTTAAATTAAACAACACTAGATTCAGTCACAATAGTGGTCTTCTACCATACTTGATAATCAAGTACAATTACATCTATAAAAAAAGAAACAGTCAATTACATCTAGCAATCTAGGTTGATTTATGTTGAAGTGTACACATTTTAATAGGAGACCATAAGAAAAAAGTACACATAGGAGTAAATATTAAATGGGGAGCAAAAAAGCTCATAGCTCAATTAAGAACTAGCACCCATAACCTGAAGTGCGAAACAAGTAGGCGGGTTATACCTAAAGAAGAGTGGACAAAGAGAATTTACCTTTTTTGGAATGAGAGAGAAAAGCAATATTTTTTCATGGAATCCCTGACATACTACGACGTTCACACTAGTTATGAGAACATTTTGAAAACAAACAATTTAAAAACTTTGCCTTGAGGAAACAAAGCTAGACAAAACCACGAACCTCTTAATAAAATTTGACTATAGAAGAACAAATCTCAAGATAAGATAAGATAAGATAAATTTATTAATGTCCAACAAGAGACCATAGGGGTCTATGGGACTGAAGAGAGTACAAATTGCATATTGCATAAGGTTTTGGTGCCTTGTTTTTCTAGGGCATGTGTGTTGTTTATAGGTCCCAATGACTAATTTGGCCTTGTGGGCCTTATTAAAATCATTCATTCATTACATTTGGTGAACATGTGATTAAACATAACCGACTCATTTTCAAGGGGCTTTTGAATATTAATTTAGGGATCTCTTTCAAATATTATTTATTATCCATATAGGGTTGTATTTTCAGCGTTATTTTTTGATGCTATTGTTGTATACTAAGATTACTTTATCCTACATGAAACCAATATATCTATTTCGATAATCCTTCGCTGCTTCCACTTAAATAATATTGTTTTGTTTTTTTTGTTTTTCTTGTTAGGGTTATATGTTCATGGATAACTAACTTAAGGACTGAAATAAAAATCTCCTTGTCAGGTTCCTTACTTCTATTAGAACCAACTAGTATATGTAATATTGTGCCCAAATGTATTTTTCTTTATGTTTGAAGGTTTTGTGGAATTGAAGGCATTTGTCAAGAATCAAATGTCTTATTATTAGAGATCCAAGACTCACCCAAACCCATAAGGACTCGACGAGTCCTAAGCCGAGTGACCTTGGGTGAGTCTTAGGGGCCCGGACTTGGGCCAGTCGGAGTGTTGGGCTAGATTTGCCAAGTCTCGGGACTCATGGACTCAACTCAAACCCGACTAGTTCTGATGCTTGAAGGCATTTGTCAAGAATCAAATGTCTTATTATTAGAGATCCAAGACTCACCCGGACCCATAAGGACTCGACAAGTCCTAACCAAGTGACCTTGGGTGAGTCTAAGGGGCCCGGACTTGGGCTAGTTAGAGTCCTGGGCGAGATTTTCCAAGTCTCGGGGACTCGTGGACTCAACTCGGACCCAACTAGTTCCGATGCTTGAACTCGGCTAGCATCATAAGTAATAATAAATAATAATAATAATAATAACTTGTCTTTTTTTTCATCTATTTCTTCTCTTCAACCCTAAAAGTGAGCTCATTTCATTCTATTGGGCGAAAAATGAGAAGAGTGAGTTGTGAGGAAAAATAAAAGTGCATACAAGAGCAACCAACAAGGAGAAAGAGTAAAAAATCGTCCACAAATCACATTGGAGCAGCTTAATACTTGCATTTGGTGCATCAAAAGCTCCATACCAACGATTGCAAGGAGGTTGCATCTCATTTCTTTTTTTCAAGTTTGTTAAAAGAGGTAAGATTATTATTTTTTTTAATATTTTCTAAACCAAAAAACTTCATTGTTTATTTTTAAAACTTTTTAAATATTTTCCTTTCAAATTCAAACTTCAAAGAAAGAGCAATCAACAAACCCTACATTTTTTTAGAAAAGTTTAGATATATAGACCTTAGATTATTTTTTTGGGAAAAAACACTATTTTTAAAAAATTAATTTTAAAATGTCAATGTATAAATGTTTATTTTTTTCTAATATTGTCTTATTCTGACAGCCTTGAGCTTTAAAAACATTTTAAATTTTTTTTCACAATGTTTAATCCTAACCTTAAGGCTAAGGCTACCCTTACAACTAGTCAAAAGGATGAAACTTAGATACATATCGAAGGTTTTCGTGGGAGAAAAAAATGAGAGGCTAAATGTCAATAATGTAAAAAAATAAATTTTTATGGTGGCATCAATAGATTGAAATAACATTCTCCCAAAATACGTGACCATGATGTTGATTCGTATGATTTAGCACATCCCAGGCTATTTATTAATGCTAGGTGTAGTTAGAAACATTTGCAGTAGAAAAAGAAATGAAGAAGAGGCAAAGGGAGGAGTTGGTGAGTATTCGTTCAACAGCTTCAAGTTGTGTTGGAGAGGCTTCTTCCATGCTTCTATTGTATCCTAGTACTTGTGCTTGTGCTAGTATCCGTGGCACTATTAGTATTGGTCCTAGAGTTAGTAAATCTAGGATGAATTCCTATTTTGAGCCACACCACACTTGGTTCCCAACCCTCGCTTGAGAGCATGGGTTGGAACAAGGAGGCACATGATGCAGCTAGATATGCAATTGGCAAGGTTTGGTACTATTGCACTATTCCATTTTTTACAACTAGTTAATTCTTTTTTATTTGATTGTTTTAAAATTTATAGTTTACTTTGTCTAATGAATTTTTATTAGACATACTTATCTTATTTAATCTATTTGTGATAGGTCTCGTTATTGGTAAGCAATGGTAGATGATGTAACCATTTGTGTGGCTCAATTTCGATAGAGATGGTGGATGATGTAAAAGCCACATTAGAGGACTAGCATAAGTTATGGAGCAAAAAGGGTTGTACCATCATGACCGATGGTTGGACCGATAAGAGGAATAAGATGCTCCTAAATTTTATGGTTTCTTTTGAAGGTGATTGATCATTCTACTTCCCTAAATGCATTGGATCATTTGAATTTGAATTAGTGATTAATATTTTTAATTTATCATTGATTTTTCTTTATTTTTAGGTGCTACCATGTTCCTCAAGTCCATTGATGCTTTTGCACAACAAAAAATGCAGCATACCTATGTGAGGTTATAGAAGAAGTCATATGTTAGGCGGGTAAAGCAAACATAGTTCAAGTGGTGACTGACAATACAAAAAGTTATTGTATTGCATGTTGACTTTTGATGGAGAGACTCCTAAGCATATTTTGGTCTCCATGTGTCACCCATTGCCTTGCCCTCATATTGGAGGATATTGGTAAGCTTCCATAGGTTAAGACATGTGTAGATCAAGCTAAAGACATTCGCAACTTTGTGCACAATCATGCGCGAGTCCTTAGCCTAATGAGGCAATATACAAGGTAGAAGGAGTTGGCTTGTCTTGAAATCATTAGATATGCCACCAATTTCATCACAATACAATCCTTGATTTAGTCAAAGGCAACTTTGAGGTACATGTTTGTTGGTAAGGAGTGGACTTCCTCATCCCATGCTATAACCATTGCATGTATTGATGTGGCAAATTGTGTTTTTGATGAGCCAAGCTTTTAGGCCCCTTGTGTGAAGATTGTGTAGGTAATTTTTTTATATAAATTTTACAGTATGTTTTACTTTTTATTTATGTACATATTTTTCTTGTGTGCAATTTTGCTTATTTTAATCCAAACTTAATTGTTAATGTTTCACAATATATGCAGTTCATTGAGCCCTTGGTAGCTCTACGAGTTGTTGATGGGCAGAAGCCTATGATTGGCTACATATATGAAAGTATGGATAGGGCCAAGGAGGCCATTAGACCCAACTATGGAGGAGATGAGCATTTGGGAGATAATTGATAAGAGATTACATCTCCAACTTCACAGACCCATCCATGCAGCCGCTTATTACCTCAATCCAAAGTTTTGTTTCCATTGATTTCAAGGTGGATGAGGAGATTCTTAATGGGTTCTCAGGACTCCAGAGGGCTTTTCTGACCCTATTAAGAGCACTATTGGGGTGAAACAGGGATGCCCTCTTTCCCCCAGCTTATTTGGCATCTACATTGACGAGCTCAAGGGCTTCATTAGAGATTCGTCTCTCCCAGGTGATGGCTGCTATTTACACCAGGTCTTAGTTTCCATTCTTTTTTTTGTTGATGGCGTGATTCTCTTAGCCTCTTCACCTGAGGGTCTCCAGAGAATTTTTGATATCTTGGCCTCCTTTTGTGATTTGAGACAGCTTGTGGTTAATCTGGGGAAGACATGGGTCATGGTCTTCAATTGCTTGAAGACCTCTCATTTACACTTCTACTTCCAGGGACAGGAGATCGAGATTGCTTCCGCATACACATACCTCGGGGTTAAGTTTTTCAGTCCTCGCTTCAGTTTGAGACCTGCTATTCAGCCTAGAATTAGTAAAGGGATGGGTTCCCTCGCCCTGATGGTGTGGTGTCACAAGCATAGACTATGACTGTCGATTCATCCAAAACCTAGCTTAGACACTATCATAGAAGGGATGCATGCTTGTAGTTTTTTATTTGACATATGTTTTGAACGTTTGATGTCATGGATTTCATATTCCATGAGTTTGGTACACGTTTGACAATATTTATAATTTTATATATATAAGTTTCCTATTTCCTTTAGCTACAATTTGCATTTATACTTATATGATTGATGTATATGCGTATGTGATCAAATTAGCTTCTATTTGATGATGTTATTGTGTGTTTAAGGTTTATTTAATAAAGGGTGCATGAAATAACTTCTAAATCCTTTTAAAAATCTCTAAATTTCATGGGTGTTTTACTATGTTAATCAGGGACACGTCCCTAGGTTTCTTCCAAGTGTCCTCGTCCCAAAAACATTCGAGAGACGGGGGATGCTAAGGGGACTTTGACTTCCAATTCTAGAGAAAAATTGACTTTGACTATGTGAATAACACAAATTTGGCATAAGAATTTTGCTAATTCTTATATTTTATGGTTCTATAATGTATAAGTGCATGCTTTATCCATGTCTTCATATGAATATTTTATATTTCCCTACATATTTTAAATTTCCCTAATTTATATAGCTGTCCGCCATCCCAGAAACTCTTCCCATTGTCCCCTGCCGTACCTGTCCCGGAAACTTAGGGCAAGCTTGGTTTTCCATGCCAAATCTTGCCAAGTTTTTGCTGAGTTCTGATTCCCAAGTCAGGTCAGCCTTGTTGAGTCCGTGCCAAGTCTGAGTCTTGTTTCTATGCTTGTTACTGTTTCGGGAAAAAGTCCAAAGAGCATAGCAGCAGAACAAACAATATTGATTGCAGTCAAGAGTGATCAGACATCTATTGCAGCCTTATTTTGTTAGACATGCCTGCCTTACTAATCTCATAACCAGTTCTGTGCACAACATATGGCTTGCAACTTCTCCGTGCTATACAGTATTATCATTTATGCTATTGACTAGTTGAAATTCATGACACAGCTGATGTGATCAGGAAAAATAAAGTGATTTGACTGCCCTCCAAAGTGAGCCAGATTGTCTCTTCTTTATATGGGACTCAGTTATTACCTTCAATTATCATTGCATCAAAATGAGATTATTTAAATTCATCACTTCAAGTCACCATAATTTCTATTCACCATTTATACAGAATAATTATAGGTGCGTCTCTAAGTGGGGTCTTTTTACTTTGTAACTGTTTACCAATAAGATAAGAAAAATATGGTATTTAATGTAATAAATACTCATTGAGGTCATCTTGAGATGACTAAAAACTGAGTCCAAATCCCACAATAATAAAAAAACTAATGTTATGATGATATCCTGATCTTCCATTGATGAAATTAAAACATAATGTAGGCATAGTCAGAGCATTATTGTCACCCAAATTGTTTGAATCAACTTTAAGGAATTTTGAATTCAAGACATTTTAGACAGTTGTATTTTTTGACAACCAATGTAAAAATAAATTTAAATTTAAAAGAAAATTCAATGCTTGCAAAATGTTGACTGATCATCATTCAATTCTAAGTTACCATAAATCCAGAATACAACATTTCACAAGGATCAATAATCATGGAAGTACAAAAATTACACAATGAAAAAGAAAGACCCAAGGCAAATTTACCATACTTATAACTCAGTATGCCTCGTTTCAGGATGTCCATTTATGTGATTGCTATGCTTGCCAAGGTAAATTTCCGCAAGTGCAGTATGCATGGCTGCTCCTACAGGAAGTACATCTTCATCCAAAAAGAACATTGGGGAGTGCGGAGAATGGACTGCTCCAATACTTTCATTTCTAATTCCAATAAGAAACATTACACCTGGTATGCTCTGTAGATAGAATGAAAAATCTTCACCTCCCATTAGTGGAAATGCGATTTTTACATTATTTTGACCAAGCAGGGTTGCTCCAACATCCATTACGTGATTATGCAAATTTTCATCATTTTCTATAGCTGGGAACATTTTGTAGCGATCTTCCAAAAAATCTACAGAAGCCATGCATCTGTGTACAACAGCTTGACTTTCGATTACCTACACGTAATCCAATTAATGAACTTATTTCCTTGATAAGCTTTCTTGATTTTCTTAAATGAGTTTAATATAAACTAGACACAAAACCAAATAAATTTCAACTGTTCATATATGAGCAGTAGGAACTAACCTCCTTTACTCTTTTCTTAAGATTGATGAGACCTTTTGTTGTAAAGCTTCTCAAAGTGCCTCCAAATTTGACTGTGCTAGGAATAACATTATGCCCCTCACCACCATTGATAAACCCAATGGATAGCACCTTATTTATAAATAAACAAATGCATCAGTTCATCTTTTCCCAGATGCTGCAAAATATATGATTTTCACTCTACCCAGAAAAAGCTACTGATCTGTTAATAAATGGCAGGCTATGGATAAACCATCCTTGTACTCGTGAAAGCCATCTCATACATATCTCACGTTGATGTTCAGGAATACATTACGATCTTAGCTGTTAAGATAAAGGCTTGTTTCTCATTTAGATTTTTCATCTTTTAAATCTTCTTTCAGAATGTTCAGGGCTCTGAATCTGAGAAGAATTAGTTGCTGGCAATATTATTTTTTAAGAGATTATAAAAGATACCCTGTTTAACAACATTACTGATTCCTGATATAAGGCATAGAAAAAATAGCTGCACATGGTACATATAGATTTAAGAAAAAAACACAGAATTATTTATAAGAGTAAGCTAATTCATGAAAAATTTCACCTTATTATTCCATATCCAATGCTGTGCACTCTTTCAACTAATGCTTAAAGCAAAACTGTTTTGCGGTTTTCCTAGGGCTTTTCTCTTGTAAAAAGAATCCATCTTTTATAGCAAAACATGGTGATTGTACAAAATCTTTAAAGCTCTAGAATGCCCCAAGAAAATCTCGGTTTGCAAAAGTTTTGAATTTCATTGCATTTTCTTGTAGGCCTTGAAATGTGCTTGACTACGTTGAATGTAACTCTTGGGTGCAGATGTGGAATCCAGTGTATTTTAGACATAAGTTGTTAAGCATACAAACCCCAAAACTGTGGCACTTACAGACAACCTTGCCCTACACGTGTGTAACATGAAAATGATTTTAAACACAGACTATAAACTTACAGGCATTCTTTTGGATAGCACTTTAAAAGAGTGCTTACGACTCCTTCCCAACATTAACTTGTCAAATAGTTAATAGTACCGAAATGTTTCTCGGTACATCTGCAATAAAGCCAACATAATAACTGGATTGAGCTTCCTATTAAATTCTATAAAAAATCTACCACATTCATGACAAAGTTTCCATTACTATCATAGTTACTTGAACTCTTCCATCTACACGGCTTGAGGAAAGAAACCTCTCTCAAACTGTTCTACTTCTGAAAGATCACAAGGAACACAATTGCAGTGTCGTAAATTGTAACCCTTTACAATTTCACTCCTTTTGGACCTTGCTTTAGTGTGCATCCTCATAGCTCTTTTTAAGCCTATTTTTGTCCCTATCACATCCAAACTGTTCTACTTTCTGAAAGATCACAAAGAGCACAATTGTAGTGTCGTAAATTGTAACCCTTTGCAATTTCCCTCCTTTTTTTGAACTTTGCTTTAGTGTGCATCCTCATAGCTCTTTTTAAGCCTATTTTTGTCCCTATCACATCCAAACTGTTGTTCATATGCACATGAGATCACCAAATCCTAAGATATGCAAACTAGAGCTAAAAAAGGAAATTAGAGCCCTCTATCCATATCTACAGTCCATTTTTCTAGATTGTGCTCCAAGTACATTTTATTCAGAATTTTGTGTTTTCACTATCTGCTGAATTACTTGGATGTTTTAGCACCTAGAATGATTTGTTTGCGTTAGATGACTTTGGGTATTTTGAACATTTTTTTCATGCACTTATCTGTTTGTAGACACACTGAGTTAAAGTGCTACCCTTGTGCATGTTTTTTTGGGATTGCACATTCTATTGTGCCTTATTTTGTACATGAACTGTATTATAAAGAGCCATGGGGGTTGTGTAGTGCCTTTTGTTATTCCAGCACACCTTTGTTCGGTGAGTGTCCCTCCATGATGACATCAAATCCTATGATTCTTGTCCCATGCATGTGTGCATTGGATGCATATCCTTTCTTCAATTGAAGCTTCTACCTTGCAACCATCCTTCTCTGCTCCTTTTCTAGGAGGACTAGGCCACCATTCCCTTTAAAAAGGGCCCAAAATCAAATGTGTGTGTGTTGGTTCCCGCTATTTGGGGTCTGATCCTGATGTCTTGATATGACCATTGGAATTTGTTAGCATTATGTGTTCAGTGTCATCATTGATGTCAACATGCTATGTGCATTAATGTCAACATGATGTAGAGGAGTGTAAAAGGAATATGAGAGTATTTGATATGTGGGAAAGAGTACTTGAAGTTTGATATGCAAGAAAGAGTATTTGAAGTCTCATATGCAGGAAAGAATATTGCAGTTTGGAATGTAGAAAAGAGAATTTGAAGCCTGATATGTAGGAAAGACTATTTAAAGTCTGATATGTAAGAAAGAATATCTGAAGTTTGGAATGCACGAAAGAGTATTTGAAGTACTGTTCTGTAAGCTCACATGATTAATTTGATGACCGGTGATGATAACAAGGCTGTATGAGATGCATCCGAAAAGATGGAAGTATGGGAAGCTGAAAAATGTAGGAAAGTGAAGTTGAAGTCCTTATGGGAGAACGCTCTGCATTCCTCCACATAAAAAGTTGATGGCTTGCAGTGTTGGTATTGTAATGCATGGTTTGTGAATGTTGCACTACCATTTACTCAAGTTCACAATGTTTCAGAAGTTTTGTTTTGCTATTTGTTGATAGAAAGGGTAGTTGCCAGGAATGGTCAGGACAGGTTTGGAGAATGCTCCGCATTGCTCCACATTGGGATATCAGGATATGCAATTTTGTGGACATGTTTCTAACGTCATTGCAATGTTCCAGTTTGAATATCTTATGTTGGTTCGCTATGCAAGTGAAGATGTGTTGGTCTCTGCCCAACTTGACGAGTTTTGATGAACTGATTTATGACTTATTGGTCCAGATATGCATTGGAGAAAGAGTTAAGAGATTAAAATAGTTCTTTTTGTGGTGTGTTGTGCTTCGCATGGCGTTATATGCATTGGAGAGTGTTTTTGGGCCGACTTACTAGTGTGCTTTAATGCTTTTAATACACATTTCATTTAGGTCTGATCTTAAAGGTGGATGCGATGCTTGCACTTTGATAAACTCATTTATGAACAACATATTATGAAGGATTTGGGTCTCCTTTATCTCTTGGGGTGGATTGTATTGAATATTTATGTTCATGGTGGCCGACTTCGTAAAAAAAATTGTTTATCTTTTTGTGGCCGACCTAGTTGAATTTCTGATGATCAAGCTTATATATATATATGAGTGCGAAAAGGATGAAATGAATGTGGAATTGGTGCGAATAATGTATGGATTGAATGTGAAAACAAAGTGATGAGATTGAGGAAGAGCAGAGGCTGAAGTGTGCGAACTTGGCAGAGAATCTATAGAGTTTTATCAAGAGATCCTACATCTTTTCATTTCTTCATTTCCCTGTACTTGCTAAAAGATTGTAACAGCTTGTGCAGATCTGTGTATTGCACTAGGGCAGAGCGCTTTAGTTTGTGAGTTCTACATTAAGGAGTGGTGTGCTTCCATGACAGTTTGCCTAAAACAAATATTGTAAATAGTTATTCATATAGTGAGTAGATTCTCACAATGGTTTTTCCCATATTGGGTTTTCTATGTAAATCGAGTGTTCATGTGTATGTGTGTTCATTGCAATATCTTTCATTGATGGTCAATTGGTTTAAAGTTAATTGCAAAAGGTGTATGGCATAATAAGTTAAGTTTATTTGTGCATGCTGATTCACCCCCTAGCATCTAGAAGTGCTTAACAAAAGTCAGCCTAAATTAAGAATATTTTGTGAAACCTATATAAAGGCATAATTTCTAATTCATTTTCATCCTAAGCAGCCTAGCAAATTCACAAGTTGCAAGTTACATCATTGAGCAAGTATCTTCAGAATTTGAGCATTATGGAGCAGCAAGCTACAACAACCTACATGCAAGTGTATTTTCATGATTGATCTTGTGACATCTTGTCATGTCATGTTGCATCAACCCTTGAAGGACTTATCTAAAGAGCATTGCATCACCACTCAAGCCTAAGGTAATATCATTTCAATTCTGATGTTGTAATGTCCCTTGTCGGGACTTTACTTTAATTTATTGTAGATTTATAAATTAGAGTTTGGATTGTTATGTCCATGATAGGATTAATCATTTATATTATTAGATTTAGTTATCTTTAACACTCATATCCAACCTTATTACTATTTTTACTCTATGAAGGGAAGCGTAAACATTATCCAAGGTGCCTAGAGACCACTGCAATGGGCTCCCTCAAAGTTTACAGGTCCAAGCCCAAACTATTGGGACGCTAACCCCCACCTTATTTTGGGACAGATAGCCATTGCTTGGATTTAGACAAGCCCCTCCTTGGTAACACTTTAGTCTTCCTTCTTAGCTAAATAGTAATAGGTTCTATATATCTGTTCTTACTCTATTTTAGTTAATAGATATATATTATCAATGTAGATGTTTACTCATTTATGAGCACTATATATATATATATATATATATATAATTTTCATTATCAATAACAATATATATTGATTGTCATTATGAATATATATATATTAGATCTTTGGAATATATAGTATAGATTATTCAGATATATAATTCAGATGTATATTTCATATCTATAATACATATTCATCTTTCAGATATATATATATATTAGTTTTGTTATTAAATAATAGATGCATATCAATATCAGTACAATGGAATTGACACTCAGCATATAATATTTTACTGTGATTATAAATGGTTCAGTCTATATATATATTATTCTTGGTATATTGATGATACGATCTCAGTAGAGATATCCTCTATAACATTGCGATTTTAACGTATGAGAATAATCCTCCATAATGATATGCTCTGTTGTAAGTGCAACCTGTGTATATGCCGTGATCACAATATCCAATGTTTATCCTTTGCAAAGTACTAATTTCAGCTAGCAATCTGTATATGCTTTATTTCCTTCGGGTTAACATCATTGAATAGTGATCTGCGATAGTATGTATATCTACGGCTTCAATGGTTATGTATCCTTTTCAATATATGTCTTAAGACTGCGATCTAAAATGCCTTGTTCTTCTTCGGTGCTTCCTGAATGAATGACTTCAATGTTCTTATACATGCAATCTTGAGTGAAAAGCTGTGTTGTAAAGGACGTGCCCTTATGTCTTTTGATAATTCTTAATATTAATCGTCGGTCTCTTAATCATCCTTTATATCTTAATCAAACACAGACTTTAATTAACGAACTCTCCCTTAATCGAATACTTGGTAGCCAATGATTATATTTCTACTGCTGACATATATTACTTGTCATTACTTATCGTACACGTAGTCTTCTTGTCATGTTTTGTTGTTTGACTATTGTGTCGAGTATCCCTCTTCCGATACTTGGTTATCGATTAGACCATAATATTCTTGAATACTTTGACCCCACGTTGGTGACGAAGATAACTGTTATTATTGAAGACGGTAGAGGAATTGGTCTTGAATGTCCTAGGTGTCGTATCGAGACTATATACAATTCTCGGTCATTAAATCTAATTTGTAGACCTTTGTGAGTTGGACAGGGGATATCACAGATGTAGCCTTTGACCTACAAAGGGTAAACTCTCTTTCTCATTATCATAGCTGCAGTGGACGTGGAAACACTAACACGGGGTTTGACTTAGGCAAGCCCCTATAAATCACAACATTTTCCCTCTTCTATGTGTGTGGTTTACAGATCCGACAACCTAAAGTTGCGAAATTGCACAGATTAGACAAAGACACATAGTTTCAGACTTTGAGCAGGCAAAAACCCCAGGTCTATGCCGATTTGCACACTTGACCAACACTTTTTGGCTGAATTTTGGAGGGAATGATCTACAAAGCATCTTATTCCGCAATACAAAGTTTTAACTAACATAAGCACCTCCAGGTCTAGGGGGCCTAGCACACTTGATCGACACTTTGAACTCTAGATTTCAGTAATAGGTTCTTCTCTGCATCCCATTTCCAAATCTGTATTTTTGTGTTAACTTTTTGTTTTGTATCTGTTGCTTTATGCCGGATTTTATCAATTTTGCATCATTTCACCTAACTCTTGCATCTTCATATCAAATCAATCAAACACAAAAAGAGAAAATAATCATACACAACACCTAGCACTCCTTTGGGACTGAAGTTGGATCTTATTGATAATTCTTCCAATGAAAATTGGAAATAGGGATTAAATAAGCTCTTAGTTTGCATTTCTAGACTAAGGCTCGCATTTCCATCATTTCATTTCAGTGAACTTGATGCTACTTACATATTGCATAATTCTGATTTAAAGTGTTCAGATTTGATTTTCATTTATGGACTACACAATCTGATTGGTTTGCACTTTCACATTTGATTACATTGCTAATAATTTGCTACATTTATCAAAATCATGTGTTGAAAGGAGGCTTATATCATTTCATCTTGCTTGCATTGATTCATTGCATCTTAATGTATTGCATAATGAGGGTTTCAAGGACATTCATGACATTTACCTCATTTTTAAAGCTTTCATACACATCTCATATTGCTATATGGTGATATTTCCAAAGATGTTCATAGCATGTTTAGTTTTCATAAAAGATTTAGATGTTTCATGTTGCAACTTTGGTATCCACCCTACAAATGATAGGGAGATGAATAATGCTTGTCCCTCTCCTAGAGTTTCCCTTCTACATGAGTAAATGGTACTTTCATCAATGATCTCCCTACTAGAAATGAAGAATTGAAGAGTAACAATGAGTCCTTGTCCCATAAGGATGCTTTGGTACAAGAGGAAAATGCTTTAAATGTCGACTATCCAACTCTCAACACAGATATGGACTTAAATCCCCCTTATTCTCCTAGAGCTTATCTTAAACATCAACACGCTTTGAGGCAAGATGATGTTATTCATTTCCTCAATGATATGTCACCCACATTATATTGAGTAGAAATAAAATATTGAATGATGAAAGCACTTCCTCTCAACCCAACAAGTGAATGCAAAAGGACTCTATTACCTCCCAAGTGGATATGAATAATGACAATAAAGATGTGCATCCTCCTACAAGGATCCATCCATACTCATCTATTCATCCCTTTGATGCTTCAAAATATGCTTACCCTACAAATTATAATGAGGTATATGATGAAAGTCCTTCCCCATTAGAGTTGCACACAAATTACAATTGTGGTTTTGAAATGATTTCTAAACAAGGATATAGTGGAAAAGGTCTTCGATGTATGGAACAAGGAATCAAGGTCCCTATAGAACCCACATCCCAATATAATAGAGAAGGCATAGGATTCCCTACTCCTTCCTTACCAATTCCTTCATCAGAACCTAACCTTCCCCTCCCACAAGAGTGAAGATCTTTATCTGAACCAATTGCTTATCTAGAGAGCATAGAATCTTTATGAGACTCTTGAGAGACAATTTTCTCATCCTTCCTCTTGTAAGAAATAAGGTTGCACCTATAAAAGGTGATTTTGTAGATTTATTCTTTTGTATTTATCATCATGTGTATTGTCATACTATTGTTGATTGTGGAGCATTTGGGAAATGTGTTAGAGTGATAAATAATAATGCTAGTATTTCTTTAACATTTAAATTGACCTTTTCCTAAATCTAGATAAGCAAACACTCTTAGACCTATTATCTAGCTCCTCACTATAAGACTTTAGTAGTTTACCTCTTTGGGGCTCATTGTCATTCATGGTGGTTTAATTTCATGTGCAATCATGCTTGTGTAACAACACATTAACCTAATTATCCTTGTCCTTAAACTAGGGGGAAAGAATCATTTTTAGATAATCATCCTTTCTAAGGATTCACTTTCCCTCTATTTAGTTGTATCCTTTAAAAGGATATCTTTTCTTGCATAGAATTGTTTGTCCTTCATGAAGATCTTATCCTTGCTTGGAGGTGTGTATCCTTGATTGGGACTTCCTTGCTTGAAAGTGTATAGCTTTTATGAATTATCTCTCCTTGGTGTTGAAAGTGTGTTTGATCCTTCATCAAGTATCCCCTCTCTTGGCAATAGGAAAGGTGTGTATTCATGATCTCCTTCCCCTTTCTTAGTGTTGAATATGTCATCTTTATTGAAGATCCCTCTTTATAGAGATAGGTATCTTTATGCAAAGATCTCTTCCTCTCCCTTTAATAGTTATGTATGCTTCATAAGTATCCCTTTGCACTTGTCACAAAATATCTTTATAGCTATCTCTTCCTTGCTTAGAGATTTGCATCTTTTATGAGGATCTCCTTCCTAGCTTGGAAAACATGCATTTTTGTTAATGAAGGTGTATTATCCTTAATGTGGGTCTCTATCTTCCTTAAGATATCAACATGGTAATATGTTGACATCTTTAGGGGGGACATATGAGGCCTCCTCGTTGCTTGTAGTTATTCATTGTTGTACCCCCAAAGTGGTTTGTGTTGCGTAGTGCCCCCTAAGGCATAGTTAACAATCTATCTCTAGCAACTTACATGACATTTAATGTTTTGATCATCTAGTATAGCGTGGCCTACTACTATGGACTTTCTAAAGAAATTTATGATCTATGGATAACCTAGCATAACTCACCTTGCTAGACTTGTGCGACTTCATATGATCCCAATCTTCTAGCATAACATGACTTGCTGTTTCAATCTCTAGGCAAAACATGAGCATGCTCCTGAAGTGTTGGTCAGCTAGTATAGCAAGGCTTTCTCGTTTGATCATTATGCATTGGTGATCTAACATAACACAACTGGTTAGTATGATTGTCGTTGTTGGTTGCCTAGCAAAACAAAATTTTCTAGTATAATCATTTGTCGCACTACACGGATCACACAACATAAGACACCTTATCATCTACTAGAATTTGTGCCTCTTTTCACAGATCATCTAGCATACACAACTTGCTATCCATTAGAGTCCATGATGCAAACATGAATGACCCGACACAACACAACTTGTTGGCTACTGGAATTCATGTTTTTCCAATCAATCCCTAGCATAACTTAACTTGCTAGTTGGTGGACCATGGGTTCTTGTCTCATCAATTGATGTATGCTCTCGCTCTTTCTAGAAGTCCACTTGTGCTCTTGCAATAACATTTTGAGAATGATATTAGTGGTTGAGACATTTTTGATCATCGAGATCTCTTCAACTAGTTATCATGGAGCATTTGTTTTTAGTACTAAACCCTTTTTTGATTGCCTTTTTCCTTTGTTGTGTATCCTTCCTTGGATGTTGTTGTGTGAGTTAAGATCCTAAGCTTGGGGGCTTGTTCTCTCAACTTCTTGACATCTTATCTCTTGTTAGTCTTGCTACTAATTGCTCTCCCTACTTTACCATGAGCGTAAGTAAGTTCATACTCTCGCTAAAGAGGGGGCTAAATGCAGTGTCAGAAATTGTGACACTTTACAATTCCACTCTTGTTTTTTGGCCCTTGCTTTAGTGTGCTCTTATAGCTCATTTAAAACCTAAATTTGGCCTTATCACATCCAGCCTGTCGCCAAATGCTCATGAGGTGACTTGATCCCATGTCCCAAAACCTTCTACTCTACAACCATCCTTCTCTACTCCTTTTCTTGGAGAACTAGGGCACCTAGCACCATAGTCCTAGTGGACTAGGGTGCCTAGTTCCATTGTTCCTAAGGGCCCAAAATCAAATGTGTGCTAGTGTTAATTCCCACCATTTGTGATTCGATCCCGATATTTGATATGACTATTGCAAGTCGGCCTAAAATAGGAAATATCTTGTGAATCCTATATAAAGGCATCATCTCTAATTCATTTTCATCCTAAGCATTCTAAGGAATTCACAAGTTACAAGTTACATCATCAAGCGAACATTATTGAGCATCTTCAGACTTTGAGTATTATGTAGTAGCAAGCTATACCAACCTACATGCAAGTGAATTTTCATGATCTTGTTATGTCTTGTCATGTCATGTTATTGCATTAACCCTTGAAGGACTTGTCTGAAGATCATTGCATCATCACCATTATCAAGCCTGAGGTAATATCATTTCAATTCTGATTTAGCCTTTGCCCTACCAAAGGTAAGCTCATTTATCATCATCATAGCTATAGTGGAGGTGGAAACATGAACATGGGGTTTGACTTAGGCAAGCCCTTACATAGCACAATATTTTTCCCTCTTCATGTGTGCAAGTTGCAGATTTGACAGTCAAAAGTTACAGAATTGCACAACGCAGATTGAGGCACAGTTTCAAACTCTGAACAAGCAAAAACCCTAGGTCTATATGATTCACACACTTGAGCGACACTTTTTGGCTGAATTTTAAAGGAATGATTTGTAGAGCATCTGGATCTGGAATCCAAAGTTTTAGCTGACGAAAGCACCTCCACATCTAGGGTGCCTAGCACATTTGGCTGACACTTCGAGCTCCAGATTTTAGTAATAGGTTCTTCTTTGCATCCCATTTCCAAATATGTACTTTTGTGTTAACTTTCTGTTCTTTATCTATCAGGTTATGATGAATCTTAACAATTTTTCTTCGTTTCACCTAGTTCTTGCATCTTCATATCAAGTCATATCAAACCAAATCAAACACAAAAAGAGGAAATAATCATACACAACATCCATCTCTCCTTTGGGATTGAAGTTGGAACTCATTGATTATTCCTCCAATGAAAAGTGGAAATAGTGAATACATAAACTCTTAGTTTGCATTTCTAAACTAAGACTCACATTTCCATAATTTCAAGAATCTTTTGAGAAACCTCTCTCAAGCCATTCTATGAGATTACCTTGAATGTCTATGAGAGATAAAATTCTTTGAAACTTATGATTGCTTATTAGGCTTTGGAAGAAGAATCTTGAAATTGCACCTCCTGTTTATCCAGTTTGTGATGTCAATACATTTCTAGAAATAGGGAAATGAATAAGCCAGGCCTGTTATATGATGAATATTGAACTGCAGTTTCTTAGACTTAGGAACGTTCAAACAGAATTGAAATGGTCATATTTGTGTGCAACTAGCCATCCAAATGTACATACAATAACACAATAGAGCAAAATGAAAACAATAGATTCCAATTCAAAGACTTAAACATATTTTCTAAATTTGTACAGGATATGGTTATAAATTTATAGATGGGCATGCATTTGACTGGCTGCACTACTATAAAACACATTATGAAGATATTCACTCTAGTCTGCTAAGGTAGGTTAACAACCTGAATCTACAACAAGAAATATTCACGTAACAAGAAACTTTGAACCTTGCCTCAAAATCTATTGAAGCATAAAAATAGCAATAGAAAATTAGTAAATAAAAAGAAAAGACCCTCATTCATATCATTCCCTGACTCACCTTAAAAAATATAAGAAACTAGTAGCTAACAAAGAACTTCTAAAAGGGAAAAAGGTGAATCAAACATACACTTTCCTACGACCTGATGTTTATTTTCTCTACTAATTAGAAGGGAAAGAACCCTTTGGATCCCCTAAAAAGGGTCAATACACATGAAACTACTAAACATGGAACACTGAAAATGATACACCTGAAACTGCTAAAATAGTTACATTGCAATAGATTTGACACCTACAAGTAAATTAAACTCCTCTAAGCAATTCCTATAGCGAGAAACCCTTTCAACCTTAGAAAATATAAAAAAATAAAAAAATAAAGGAACAAAGAGAAAATATTTTGCATCTTTTGATTTTGATATATCAGCTTCAAATTTTGGCTCCCCCCCATAATAATGGAAGCAAAATTAGTAGAGCACTGAACATCAAGCTAGGTAGAGAGACAAATGTTTTTGATCATTCTTCATCATTTGGGGCTTTACATCTATAAAGTATTTTCTGATTCAAATTTTTGAGGTGGCTGAGGAGATGCATACAGAGTTATTGTTAATGATTTTTATAATGTGTTGAACACGATTATGGAGCATTTAAAAATAAGGCTACCAATTCTTTAAGAGTCTAGATTGAAGGATTCAAACCTTTATGTAAATATGGAGAAAGATAATTTCTTGGTTGCAAGTACAATCACCAAATATGAATACTTGGAACATACTGGGTACAGCAATGTGAAGACTACGATGTGGAAGGGAACTATTTTTCTAATTGAGAAATTTTTATGCCAGGGATAAAAGACTTATGCTCAAAACATTTTGAAGATTAAAATCTGGTAAGTGAAATTCAGAGACAGGCTGCCAGCAAGATAAAATCTGGAAAATGAAATTCAGTTAAAAGGCTCTAACAACAGCTAATATGTGCCAATGATAAAGCATTGTGAATATTAACAGATCAGAAGTACAACACTCAAAAAAGATAGCTTTTTCATTAATCCTAGATTTGCGTTGCTTTGATAGTTTTCTCACAAATCATAAATTTGTATACCACACTTGAGAGAATGTATACTCCTCTTCAAAGAACAGAAAGAATGAACAGTTTTTCATAGGAGAAGGCTTCGATGAATACTGCCTAATGTAAGAGATAACAAGTTCCATGTGGATGTAGAATTTACAAATATGCGTAGATGCCACAAATACATTACTTACAAGTTACAAATAGAGTGGATGACAAAATCTTCTTAGAGGTAGTCCAATATGATAAAAAATACAGAAGACTTGAAATATAAGTAGCACTCATGTTCTTCATTGAATGTTAATAAACATTACCAGTTCTATTAGGCATTTGCAAAAGTATACAACATACCTGGCTCTGGAGAGGATCTGTTTCTCGAGAAATGATCTCCTGCAGGCTCAAAATTATAAATGATGCAGCAACAACAGGGTCTACATTTATGTGTGGAAATGCTGCATGCCCACCTTTGCCATCTATAGTTGCTTCAAACATAGTTGCAGCAGCACATAGTGGCCCTGGTCTTGAGGAGATGGTTCCAGTTGACAAGGTCTGATCAATATGCATTGCAAAAATTGCCTCAGCACCTGCAAGTGCACCTTCATTGGTCATAAGATCTGCACCTCCTCCCCCTTCTTCTGCAGGTTGGAATATGAGTCTCACAGTGCCCTTCAATATCAGACAAAGACAATGATTAGCAGTCAGCAATTAATAGCTAATTGGTGTAAGAAAACTGGTTAATCACAGCCCTCTAATTAATGGACATTTGTACACCATAATTAGCAATATTAAT
Organism: Chamaecyparis obtusa; assembly: GCA_027943335.1. Lineage (NCBI taxonomy): Eukaryota > Viridiplantae > Streptophyta > Pinopsida > Cupressales > Cupressaceae > Chamaecyparis > Chamaecyparis obtusa. The sequence continues at coordinate 1,756,002 of BSBK01006287.1, read as the reverse complement.
TACTATGGTTGACTGTGGATGCACAACTTTTAATAAACATTCATTTTTACTGACATAAGTTTGCAACGAAAACTGAAAATCAGGTTGATGTATTAGCAAAAACCAAAATTTTCTTTCAGATCCTCTTTGTGTTATTGAGAATATGTGCATGTAGATACATGACGCTCCAGTACAATCTCCCAAAGCTATTACAGTTCAACTAACAAACAAGTATGAAATTTTTTTTATGCCTAGTATTGGATGCTTCACACAATTAATGTAACATGATAAGTTGGGGACAGACACGAGAATATAGATTATAAATTATCCACAACCATCATTAAAGCCCTATTTTGACTGAGTATAATTATTTCTATTCAGAAGAATTAGTGCTATATTGTGCCCTATGTTTCATCAGTGGAAGTGAAATAAAAATGATATATAACTTTGAAGTAAAGATAAGTGATAAAGTCTGAGCTAAATAACATAGTTTTGTTAACGCATGCTGTAACCTGGTGCACTTGCATCTCTGTAGTTTAAGTCAAAGGTACTTCACTTTTTAAAAAACTACAAATGATTTAGTGATTCCTTTGTGAGATCACAATGCATCTATCATGATTTAATTTATCAAACAAGACTGAGATATTTGACCAAGAAATCAATTTGTTTTCATGTTCAACTAAAGACGGTGACAGCAATGCATGTAAAGGGAAATAGATCAGGAGCTCGATGACTCCAGGATGCCATTCCAAACTTTAACCCCTTCAACCTGTCAGCATAAATATGCAAAGAGGTCTGCGGAAGAGTTACCTTCCCTGAATATATTAATAGCTCTAAACCCTTCAAATTTCATGATGATTAGTTTGATTTCATCAATGATGTCTCTATAAGACCAGTGAGGGATAGCTTTAAAATATATGATGTCTATTATGTTTTTAGAGTTCCCTTCTATAATAACCCTGTTAAAGCCAAAGTGAGTGGCCAAGTTTATCCCTTTTAGAGCTGCTGAAGCTTTGTCATAATTGTCAGTTTGACATCCCAGGTTCTCTGGAAAAAAACTCCAATAATATGATCTTTGTTGTCCTTTATCAGACAACTCCCTCTCGCCTTCCCTATGTTACCCTTTGCAGACCCATCAAAGTTGAGTTTGTGCCAACCAGGATCAGCAGGGGGCTCTGATTGTATATTGTTTCTTGAGATAACAATCCTATATTTTTTGGAGAATGCCTTTGAGTTTTGCATTTCGGATCTGGTATTTTCCCCGAGAGCTTGGATGTATAGTTTCTTTTGGAACCTTGCCATGTTATTTGCAACATTTTTTATTTAGCTTGTAATTTGCTTGATGTTGTTTGCCATAATTGTGGAGGTTGGAACCGAGTTCAATTGGTTTTCTGACATTATCATATGCCCCTTCTGGACATCTATACACTCCATAATATCAAACTTAAACCAAACCATCAGCAACATTACAGACAAAAACGCTTCTCAAGATTGATGAATAATGTAGCTAAGTTAGTTTCAGCATTAATATGCACATAATTATTGTTAATCCCTAAAAGAAGCTTCCTATTATGATCTAGTTGTACACTGTATCTTGAAATAACAATTCTATTTTGAACAATGCCCTTGAGTTTTGCATTTCAGATCTGGTATTTTCCTGAGAACTTGGGCATATAATTTATTTTGGAAACTTCCCATGTTATTGCAACATCTTTGATTTAGCTAGTGATCTGCTTGATGTTGTATGCCACAGTTGAGGAGGTTAGCTCTGAGTTCAATTGGTTTTCTGACATATGGACCCTACCACTTCTAGATATACACAACATCATAATATAAAACTTGTACCAAGTCATCAGTAACAGTAGAGGCAGAAAGTAACTTATTGGTGATATTAATTGACATTCATTACCGTGATGGCATCACTTATGTAGGACTCCAGCCAACTTGTCCCTCTCACCATCCAAAACAAGAAATCAAGCACTAAGAAATTATTTTACAGCACGGGTCCACCATAGAACTTGGCCTTGTAAAGATTTATGGTGCTTGCATCAAGTAATGCTTTGAGATGGATGAAGAGTGAAGACTCTATCATGTAACAATACTCTAAAGTCTTGACACATGACTTCTAACAAAGCCCTGAGAGAAAGGTCATTGTACCCATACCCTGAGAAGTTTGAGGAAATTTCTATATCAATGCTTCATTTAATTCATGAACACCGCCATATCAATGTTTAAGGGGGACTCACAATTTCCATAAAGTTTCAGAACTGGATAATGAGTTTTGGGAACCAAGGGGCCATAGACCTAGAATTGGGGTCAGTGGTTGGCAGCAAAAATCTAATGTGTTATATATATTCACATACTATATATATACATAATTATACATTCATATACACACACATATATATATACATACATGCACATGTTTTTTTTTGATAACCCAGGGGTATAGGTGACCTAGGGACACAATGCTTGGCTCATTAGTCCCATTCTCACAAATGCCAAGGTGAACCACTAATCCCTTAAGTCCATGTGACTCACCCTCTCCTCCTGCACCATGAGTAAAGCAGGCCCAAACCTGTGATCTAATTGCCACCATTGCAACAACATAGCATTGAGGCTAAAGCCTAGGGGTCATGCATATAAATTTTTCATATACTTAAACATATATTTACTAATTACACTAATTAATATTTAATGTACAAAACAAGGTGTCAGTGATGTACAAAATAACTCAAATAAGCAATATTTTATCACCACCTTCGTGAAGTTAGTTAAGAGAGTGTGCATCCAAATAAAAATAATAACAGCTGTTTTAATAATGTATTTTTCCTTCAATATAGTGTTATGCCCTCTTTCTTGCAAGGTGTACCATTTGTACATTCCATCATGTTGAAAGTTTGTTCAAAACTTTGACAGAAATTGAAACTGTTATCATGACATAGAAAATCTTTATTCAGCATGGGAACACCCTGGTGTCCCACGATGGCCGAGGAACAACCAAGCATTCCCTGGCCATCAGGGTTCCCTGCAACAGCCCCTGCCAGTGTGATGCCCTTGATAGGCCATTCCCTGCAAGCAGCAGCAGGGGATTGGCTGGGGACATTTCATCCTTGTCGGGTGTCCCCACTCTCAAGCTTCTCCCCACCCCCATAACAGCCCAGCTACACCATATCAATGCAATGGGGGAGCTGAGGTCTCCAATGTTTCAAGGACTTCGCTAATTGATCAAAGGGCCTTAAGGACATCACTAAATAGGGATATAACACCTAATTACAAAGCCAGCTATACAAGTGCTCCAATGAATTCATAAAATATTATTTATCTGAATGATTCATAACTAGCCAGACCAATGCCTGATCAAATCACAAAATCTGGACGAGTATCCTCAAATTGGATTTTACACAAGATTCTTCGAGACTCATTCGTAACTGTTTCAAAACATTAGTATGATATTAGAGCAAATTTGCTAGGTGTAGGCCTGCACAATGCTGTAAAAATGTTTGAAAGTCTCCAGCCAAGTTAACAGCACAATAAACTATGTGGATCAGTGTGAAACTGCTTGAAAATTAGTGCGGATCAAAAACTTTAAGACAATTCCTGAAAACTACGATAAATCCCACATGCACTATTCTCAAATAAATCGGCCAGATTAGCAGATCAATCAAACAAAATATGGTCCAAAAGAAGACACAGAAGCCACTGGTCCAATTTTATGTATGGGCATTCTGTCAAAATTTCTAAGAGTCTAATAAAGTACAATTTGTTAAGTAATATTCCATGGATCAGGTACAATTTGAACGTGGGACCTTGTATTAGCAAGCTGGGATGGTCTTCCACTGAGATACCGATCCCTTTGCTGTTGATGTCTAGTTCATAGTCTTCCTGTTAACCCTCAAGCAAAACAAGCTGCTCATCCATTTAATTTTCCATGAACCAATTAGACTCAAACATAGGACCTCCCATTAAGATGCTAGGGTGCTCTGCTGCTAAGCCACTTGCCCTTTTGTGATCTGGAGTGTGGCTTGTTTACTTACAACATTTAAGAGGCTTCTTTACAACAGAGATACAAGACAGCCGGTAGATCAAATATGATAGTATTTAACGTTGGTTCTTTGGAGGTTTGTGCGTCGTGCATGAGTAAAGCATTATCAGGAAGTTACAGTTTTGTGTTTGACATGTCCAAATTCACTGAATCGTCATATATATCTAAGAAGGCTGCGTTCTTGAAGTTTGTAGAGAGACACCTCATTTTAATAAGCTTTGTATCAACTTAACAGCTTAAAAAACAAAAACATTTTCGCCAAAAAATACAGAATTAGCTGTACTAATATTAATTCACACAAGTTGCCGAAAAAAACTGTAAGCCTTTCTTTCTGTGCATGTGAAATCTGTAACTCTTTAAGAAAGTAAAACACAACAGAAGCAGGGGCATAAGTCAGACTATTCCAAAGCAAGATTTAATTTTCTAGTTAACCAGCACAACTGACCACCAGACAGTCACCAGATGGTTTTAGATGCACTCATCAGATGCAGATACGTTCACAACTCAGGCGCCAAAGCTAGAGTGTACCTGTCCTACCTCTTACACTTGTCATAGGTGTTTCTACCCATCTGAAACAATCCTTTCTGTAACTTGTTTTCTAAATTACCAAACACTAATTTACAAAAACAAATTGAACTAACCTTGAGCTTATCCTTCCTTTGGTGGAGCAGTTTGGCAGCTCCAAGAAGCATAGTGACATGTGCATCATGCCCACATGCATGCATTCTTCCGGCAATTTTGCTCTTGTGCTCCCACTCCACTTGCTCCTGTGTATACATAACAGAGCCCCCCACAACCATTATAAATAAGCGAAAGAACTAATATCTTACAAAATTATCACGATTGCCATTGTTTTTAAGACATGCAAGCAAGGGTCTGTATGTATGTATATACTTGTATAGGCAAGGCATCCATGTCAGCCCTGAGAGCAACAACAGGAGGCAGCCCAGAACCAATCTGAGCCACCAAACCAGTCTTTGCGTACGGCCATTCATATGATACCCCAATTCTATCCAGTTCACTTCTGATAAAGGAACTTGTGTTAAATTCCTCAAACATGAGTTCTGGGTACTCATGAATTTTTCTCCTCACAGACTTTAACCATTGAATATCACTCTTGGCGGCATCCATGAGCTCCCTGCCATAAATTTCCATGGATGTGTAACCATCATCTTGCACACACAATGCGAAACTCAACAGTAAAAAACCAGAGACTATGATTAGAGTGATCGTTGAGAGAGCCGAAGTGGTATTCATGGTAGCTATCTAGTCTTCTTCAAAATGGAATGAGAAAAATTAGTTATATCTGTCATCACCGTAGTCTGGGGTAGTTATGGGACTCGTGTCTCATAAACAAAACGTGGGTTGTTTTAAGTCGTGTAACAGGGTAATAAATGCTTTGCAGTTTCATATAAGCAAGTCAAAATCAACTCCCCTGTTTTTTCTCTCTTCCCATTCATAGTACTCCCCCACGAAATTTCATGAATTCAGTTTCTGGGGATAGGATACTCTATTTTTCAGAGCAATATGAATACGGGCGAGAGTATCAGTCCTAATCTGTGAAATTGACTTACATCTCTTAGGTAAGCTGTACCACATGAATGTGTTTGCCAGGTAGAAGCAGCCAAAATTAGGGGTCCAATTGCTTAATAAGTCAAATAAATTTGAAAAATAAAACCATTCCCTGTGAGGTGGGGACCTCCCGATGTATGGGTTCTCATCGTATCTTCTCCTCCTGGTTTGGACTCACATTCCATACACAGAAAAAGCTGAAGTCCAGAAATAGTCATTTTCTGTAACAAAGGTGGAGGCTGACCTGCTGACCTAAATAGTCTGGAACGAATATACGTCATTCCTTTTTATACAAAACACCCTAGCATAATCCAAAGAGGTATGAGGAACCAACCTGCCAAAAACATAGCAAGTATTCTAGTGTGGGCCTCTCCATGAAAACACACCCTTTGAAGACTTCGGAAGGACTCTGAAAATGTTGTTAGATGAAGGATTCTATGTAATTATTTAGTTTAATTATATAATATTTTATAGAAATTATTCTAGTGTGGGCCTCTTCATGAAAACATACTCTTGGAGATTTAAGGACTTTGAAAATGTTGTTAGAAGAAGGATTCTATGTAACTATTTAGTTTAATTATATAATTTTTTATATAAATTATTCTATTGTGGGCCTCTCCATGAAAACACGCCCTTGGAGACTTTAGAAGGACTTTGAAATTGTTGTTAGAAGAAGGAAACTACGTAACTATTTAGTTTAATTATATAATGTTTTATATAAATTTTAAGAGTAGTAAATTAAGTGGTTTTAATTTTGGAGGAAATTTTATACTTAAGAACGTTTTAGTTAGAGTCATGCTTGGGAGTTAAAGTCGTATTGGGGAGTTGGGGGTAACCTCTTGAGAAGGCCTTAAAACTCATCTTGTGAACAACACCTAGATTTAATGAGCGTTAAGTGTTCCATTCATTCTCATGAGAGATAGGGGAATAGCACTAATACCCACACACCCTAACTTTGTGTACTTGGAGAGCCTAAACTATAAGTTGAATTTTGACGATTTTATTATTGTTTGTCTTCATATGCGAGTTGACACCTTAAAAAATATTTCTTGTCTTCTCGGTATAAACAAAACTTCTTGTCGAGATTGTTAAACATCAAAGAGTAAAAAAGTTGACATTTCAAAGTACCACCCAGTGCCCACTCAAAGATGCATCAATAACCGTTCACTCAAAATTACCACCACTTGTGGACAAATGTTTTAGTAATCATGCACATGTCTCAATAATGGAGCACAAATGTCTCAATAGTGGTGTACAAATGGGCCAATTACCAACCAAAAATGCTAAAAAAATATTGGCTATTGGTACATGTTTTATCATTTTTTAGGCTCCTTTAAAATTGGTAATTGGGGGGTTAGGAGTGCGTGAAGTGTGCGGTTATTGGAACATGTTCTATTATTGGTGCTCTTCCCCTAGGTTCTTATGAACCGCTATTCATAAAAAGTGAGTCAATGAGTTTGACTTTTCTAAAATAAGTTTTCCTTATATGTACATTCAAATTTGTTTAACTTATTAAAATGAGTTTTAATGGAGCATTGTTAGTATTATAATAGGAGTTGGACTATTTTATTTTTTAAAATTTTATGGTATATTCTTTTTTTCATCTCTTCCATCTCATTTGGTATTTATGTACAAGTTCTCATTGTTTAGTTCAACACACTTTTATATTTATGTAGTTTTGTGACTTTGAACTTTCTTAATGTTATTTTGTTTCTTGAACATTTGTGTTATTATCTTGGAGACTAGTCTTGAAACGTTATTTTGATTGTACAAACACAATTTAATAGTATCTATTTCTTATACTAGTTTTTTTGGATTTGTATCTATTTTGTAAATTCTAAAAGAGGTACATGGTTTATTGGTGCAAGGGTAGATATTTATTTTCCATATTGAGAGTTTTTAGGGTGATAATCTTTTGTAAATTTCTTGAAAACCTAGTATGGTCTTCTCTTGCATCTTTTGATGATTAATCATAATAGTTTAATCTTGACAACATTTTCAATTATTCCATAACATCTAGCAAGCTTAATAGAATGAAGTTTTCCTATTAGCTTAATAACTAACAACTTTAATGACTTCCTTGACCAACTCCTAATTGAAATGTTATTTCTATGGCACCACTCTTATTGCCAATGATACACTCACCCCACAAACGTTTTAAAATTAGACCATGTCCAACCATCTCTACCATCTAACATCACTTGTGCTTAGGTAGAGCATTGTTGCCACCAATAAAATTGTTAGTTTCATCATTAAAGTATCATCAATTGATCATTAGGTTCTCTTTTCCTCCCCATCAAAGTTTTCAATCTAATAGACTGACTTCAAGAGGCTCATTCTGAACCATATGAAGGCCTTTTCCAGTGCTTTTTATAAATATGACGTAGATTTTTTATGCTCTTTGTAATGGTGTGAATGTCTTTTTGATTTAATACTTTAGTTTTTGATAAAATTGAGGTTTCTTATATATTTTGCATCATAGTTCTTAGGTTCTTTTCTTATATGGCATATTTTTCTACATATTCCACACTAGTGCTGTGTATGAACCATTTTGTATTGTACTTAATATGTAGTTTCAATATTTTGGCCTTTTTTGACATGTTAAGATTCTAAAAATATGTTATTTACATTATAAAACACACTTATAATAGTGTCAAACATTACATTTGTTGGGGGTCTCTTTTCTAGCTCACACTTTTACTTTCCATATTCTTATTTTTGTGCATCATGAATCAAAGTTTCATTCCTCTATTTACACCATGTAAGTACTTTTAGTGAAAATATAAAATGATAATTTATGTAAGAAAAATTGATTTGCACAAAATCACTTTGAGACTAGAACTTGAACCAAATTTTTGTAAAAAAAATCTAAGCATTTTAATAAATGTGATGAAGCTTGTAAAACACTATAATCGAGTGTACATCCCATTATCATCTTTCTTATTGAATCTTCAAATTCTCCAATTGAAATTTAGAATAAATTAAAAATATATTTTGGACTCAAGATTCTACATGAGAGGCCATCAATTGGAAAACAAGCTCATGAACTTGAGTCTTAACACCTTAATGATTTGTTCATAAGATTAAAATCACTAAGATTATAGTTGAAACATTGTTGAATTGAAAAGAAAGATGAATAATTGGTGGGTAAGTGCACCAAGTTGTAGGTCATAAAAGTGACCACATGACAAAAAAAAACACAGAATTTTACAAAATGAGTGTGTGTAATTTGAATTTTGAAATGTGCAGGCTCAGGGAAACCGAGCCTAAAATGGGCCATTAAAAAATAATAAAAGTACTTCATAACACCTGCATGTTATGAAAAACTATAAGTTTTTGTCATTGCCTGTGGCCAAGCCATTTTTCTGCATGAAAAATGGCTTAACAACGAGCTCTTTGGTTCCAAAATTAGCAGAGCCTGAGAATGTTTCCACTTCAATTACATTTTTGCAATGTTTAGACCAATTCCAAACCATGCCACGTCATCAAACATGTAAGAATTTGATGTTTTTATTGTCTTTGTTTGAAATTGAATTGAAGTAGGGTTTATTCAATTGATTTAAGTTTTTTAATTAATTTGATGTTAGATTCTGAAAACAATTCCCGATGCACCACATAGTGTTCGTTTGACTCCACGTGCATGGGTAGCTTTGACACCCAAGGTAAATATTTTTAAACATTGTTAAAAATAGATAATAAGTTGGTTTCAAGATATATTTTTTAATATGTATATTAATTTGGTGTTTTATAGGGCTTGTCAGGGGCTTAGATGTCCCAAGTTGATGATGTCATGCTTTCGACCATTGACTTTGGCCTAGAAAGCTTTGTGGTATCATATTTTGCACATCTTTTATTTACAATTTTAATTGAACCCATGCAAGTCATTTAGATTTATATTTTTTTGACTTAGACTTAATATTATATATTCGTTTCTCTTATGTTAATTTTATTTCTGTTAGGTTACCCCACCTAGCTCGAGGCCCTCTCGTGTGCAAAAGACATCTTCCAGGACACCGAGACATAAAAAGATATCCTTGCGGGCACCCAAACGACAAAAGGTAATTTAGTACAATTTAAATTTATTTGTTAAAATGTATTATGATTAAACATGTACATGTAGATATTGATGAATGCACTTGATTTATTTATTCTATATAAAGAAACAATTGAGGTTTACATAATTAATGATTGCACTTGATGTCACTGAGGTTCAAGAGAGGGGAGAGGTAACATTTTCATATTCACTTTCGATTGTATTCTTGTTTGTTCAATATCCCTAAATCCTTCCTCTATGACAATAGCATATTTTATCATTTTTCATACAGGAAATGGTCATAGTTGCATCATCAATGGTGATGTCTTTTAAGAGTATAGGAGAACCATATGAGGCTTTGGTATGCATTTGTTCTATATATGTTAAACATATGTGTTTAGATATAAGTACATGCATTTTTATTTTTTAGTGTTTACTAACAACTTTGGGTTATTAACTTGTATTAATTGCCTTTTACCTATTACAACCCCCTTCACTACTTCCCACAGATTCTCTACCATTCCATTTTGTTAGGAGTCCCAATCATCGAAGAGGGGGTCCAACACAATAGAGGGGAGATGCATGTTTGTCTTTTTATTTGAAACCCTCTTGTCAACTCTTATTGGATTGCATTCTTTCTTGTTTGAAAGCCCCAATTCCTTCCTCTATGACTATAACATCTCTTATCATTTACCATACATGAAATGATCATAGCTACTTCTTCAATGATTGTGCCTCCTATGAGTATAGGAGATCCATCTGAAGCTCTGATATGCATTTTTTTGTAGTCCATGCATTTTTAGTTTTTTAGTATTTCTCGACATATATGTTATTAACTTGTATCAATTTCATTTTACTTGTTATAGCCCCCTTCACAACTTCCCATGGATCCTATACCTTTCAATTTTGTTAGGAGTCTCGTTCGTCCAAGAAGGAGTTCATCCTCTTTACTACACAACCCAACAATAGAAGAAAGACATGAGGTAATCAAGAATTCAACTGTAAATAAATTACAGTCCAATATTTAGTTATTTTGACAAAAGATATCTAATTCAACATTTGAATTATTCTTGTGCAACCACCTACAGAGCCACGTACTACTTAAAAGAGGCTCAATTTTGATGATCCACCATAGTCATAGATATTGATAGAGACATATCGTTCTAGTTGTGGTCATTGGAAGACCAATTTATGTATATATTCAACATTTTTATTATATATATCGACCTTGGCATGGCATATGACACATTTTTGTAACTCTATTATTGACTTGGCAGTTATGCCATTTTTTTAAATGTACATGATTATTGTTCAGTTTGATAGATATGAAATTTGATATTTGATCCACTTTGTTCATTGTGTGCATATCTTTGTACTTCAAAACTTAGTTATTTGCAATTGAAATGTGATCCAACTTGTTCATTGTGTGTATGTCTTGATACTTTGAAACATATATATTTACAATTTAAATGTGATCCAATTTATTCATTCTATGCAAATTATATGGTGTATAATTTTAAATAATTATTTAAAATAATAGAATGAAAACATATTTATTATTGGATTCATATTGTGCTAATGAATGAATAAAATTTAGACACAAGTGCCATCAACATCGCCAAATTTTATTGTTGGAATGCGCATTGGGAATGATCAATTTCATATATCTACCTCTTTGGACACCTTTTGACATGTTTCAACACAAACATTGTCAATTTTGTCTATTTGAACCTTTTCTAGGCTATTGGAATAAAGTTTTTGGTTTGGGAGAGTGTTTAGAGGGTAGGTGCTTTGTAAAACAGGTACTTAGTGAAAAGTTGCCAAATAGGCCATATCACGTTCTATTTGTCATAGGCATGAACCAAAACCGCAATCATGTATGGTTGGATAGGTTTACCCTAGGCATGATCCCACTTTGCCTCTTGACATGCCAGAACACTCGGTGACATACCCTATCATCGATCTCCCTTGTATACCGACCCTAAGTGCAAAAAACTATCAAACTTCGAGGAACTATTTATTGTAAATTATGGCACCTTCACATGATCCATTTGAACCTATAGGGTCATGTTAGGCCCTCCTACAATAACCTATCTCAGTTTTTGAATACTTAGAGCTATTTTGCAGAGCAATAATTTTTCTATTGGTGTAAAAAGTGTCAGATGCACTTAGTGAAAAGTCACCAAGTAGCTCATATTGTGTTCTATTTGTCGTAGGCATGAAATGACACCTTGATCGTGTCTAGTTGGGTGGGTTTACCCTATGCATGGTACCACTTTGCCTCTTGGCACGTTGGAACACTCAACGACATACCCTACCGATGATGTCCCTTGTGTACCCTAAGTGCAATAAAATTGTCAAACCTTGAGGAACTATTTCTTGAAAACCGTAGTACCTACACATGATCTTTTTAAATCTATAGAGTCATGTTAGGCCCTCCTACAATAACCTATCTCAGTTTTTAAAGACTCAAAGTTGTTTTCATAGGGAAATAATTTTTTGTTGGTGCAAAAAGTGTTAGATGCACTTAGTGAAATGTTTCCAAGTAGTCCATATCACGTTTTGTTCATCATGGGAATGAACCAACACTTTGATAATGTTTAGTTGGGTGATTTTACCCTATACATGGTCCCACTTTTCCTCTCGACATGCCAGAACACTCAACGACATACCCTACCATCGATGTCCCTTGTGTACCCTAAGTGCAAAACACCATCAAACTTTGAGGGACTATTTATTAAAAACTGTGGCACTTGCTACCAATCTTTTTGAACTTATAGGGTCATTTTAGGCCCCCCTACAATAACCTATCTTGGTTTTTGAAGACTCAGAGTCATTTTTACAAGGGAACAATTTTTTGTTGGTGCAAAAAGTGTTAGATGCACTTAGTGAAAAGTCACCAAGTAGCCCATATTACGTTCTATTCTTTGTGGGTGTGAACCAAAACCTTGATCATGTCCGGTTGGGTGGGTTTAACCTAGGCATGGTCCCATTTTTCCTCTTGGCATTCCAGAATGCTCAACGACATACCCTACTGACGATGTCCCTTGTATACCCTAAGTGCAAAAAACCATCAACCTTTGAGGGAATGTTCCTTGCAAAATGTGGCACTTGCACATAATCTGTTTGAACCTATAGGGTCATGTTAGGCCCTCCTACAATAACCTATCTCATTTTTTGAAGGCTCAGAGTCATTCTTGTAGGGAAACAATTTTTCTATTGGTGCAAAAAGTGTTAGATGCACTTAGTGAAAAGTCATCAAGTAGCCCATATCGCATTATGTTCATTGTGGGCAAAAACCAACACCTCGATCATGTCTGATTGGGTGGGTCTACCCTAGGCATGGTCCTACTTTGCCTCTTGGTACGTCAGAATGCTCAGCGACATACCCTACCGTTGATGTCCCTTGTGTACCCTAAGTATGCCAATTACTCAAGATGAAGAAGCAAAGCCCATAGTTAATGGGAAAGAGTGGGAAGAGATTACTGGACCCATGATAGACATTATAGATAAGGATGAAGATCTACAAAGGGGCCTTCAATGAGCTACAAAGTTATAGAGAAATGTGAAATAAAGCCTCCACTTGGCCTTATATTTATGGGACTTGGGAAGCCACTTTACTCATATTGATGTTTCAAGGTTGTAATAAGGTCTAAAGACCATTTTGAACTTGTTTGTAGTAGTTTTGAGTCTTAGAGTGTCTCTTGGGTTCAATTTCATAAAAGTTGCAAAACTTGTCAATGTTGCCATAAGGATGCCAAGGGTTTGCATATAAAATTAATGGTTTCTCTTCTTTTTACCATTGGAATCCCTTACAAATTGGTAGTTTGAAAGTTTAAAAACTACACTTTATGATTTCAAAGTATTTAGTCATGTTGGATGATGTTTAGGGGCAATATGACGATGCCCTAGGTGGATAACTTGTGTTCTTTTATTCTTGGAACAGCAATACTAGTCTATTTTAGAGCCATTTGTTCCAAAGAAACCTTACCTAAGTTCCATATATGTTGTAAAATGACAAAAAGGGTATTCAAAAAGGTGTTTACATCTTTCATTTGAGTTTTCTATGAGAATGTATAACCAAAAAACTGAATTTTCTGATCTAAAGAAGACCATGGATGAACCATAACGGTCCATTTTTTAATCAAGTGTTCCAAAGAACCATATATTGAATTTGAGATATGCTAAATAAATTTTTAATGGGTATCTAAAAGTGTCTTGATAGTTCTATTATGTGATCTAAGTCAAAATTTATAGGGTTTTCTCTTGTTCTACATGGTTACTAGCTTTTAAGAGAATTTGTATGGATGGGGTATTAGTTTGAAGGACCAGTACTTGTGGGGTTTGTAAGAGATTTTTATGTGTTATAAATGCCTTGAAAAATATGTTTTTAAGGGTGAGGAAGTCCTATGGATCAACAAACCAACCTTTGGTATTTGTAGGCCTTAAGGCAAAGTGACTCGTGAAAGGGAGTTTCAAGTTAAAGAAGGGTGGAAAAGTATTGCTATTTGGATACCATTTTCATGGTGAGTCCTTGTCCAATTGAAGTATTTAAATGCTAAAGTGACTTCCTTGAGAGTGAGTTCACGATATGATCATTTGTATTCAGTTTGTGTGAAGGGCATTGAGCCCATTGAAGTGAAATATTCTACAACTTGTTGGTGATGAACCTAACCTCTACATCAATGTATATCTACTAAAAAATATAATTAATTTTAGATACTTGAGTTTAAATAGAGATTATTAGTTCCTAAACATGCCCCAGTTCGTACAGGAGCCCCTATGTGTCATCTATGACCTATTGATAGTTTTTCATAAGTTTTGCGTTGATTCATGTTTTGATATTGTTTCAAGATGTAATAAGGTCCAAATAAACATTTATAGTTGTTTCAAATCAAATTCAATCATTTTGTAAGGCTATGAAAGCCATTAAGTCCATAGTGACCCTTGCGGTCCTGAGTTGATCAACATTGGTAAATGCTACCAGAGGTGGTCAAAAGTGATATAAATGGTTGAAGATAGTTGGTTAAAGTTTTTTAATCATTATTTAAACCCCCTTTGGCTTAGGGATTGCATATTGAGTGTGACTGGACAAAGAACATTAATAAAATTCTGATTTTTCCAATGTTATTTCATGTGCTTTTTCTGATCAGTGATTAGATTCTTATTGATATTGTTCTAAAACCGTTAGGGACTCAAAGAATAGTGAGTTTACTTCTTTTCAAATGTGGTTTGGTGATCTACCATGAAATATGAAAGGAAATTGAATGCTTTCTTTCAAAATAATCATAAAACCCTCTTTACTAAGGGTTTGGTAATAAATTGGATTCTTTCTCATATGACCCACCAATGAAAAATTATGTAACTTTGATGTTTAATAGCCCTTTTAATATTATTTCCATTTGTGTAAGTTTAATGGAGATTGGTTGGTTCTAATGAATGTATTGTGTTTCCCTAGTAGTAGTTGTCTTATAATTCTTATTGACTATGACTGTAAAAACCAAGTTATTGTTTATTTGTAGATATATATGAAGGTTCCCAATGATATAAGGTGAAGGAACATGTTGTAATGGATTTTAATAGTGATTGGACATGTTTGAATCTTTTTGGGTGTTGTTACAAAACAAATATATCATGTATTGATGCACTAAAAGTCATTTTAAGGTCTGGTTCCACTGTTCATTAGGTTGGGTTCCTTTGGTAAAGGTTTGGGGTCTAGAACCCAAGTTACATGTTCCTTGGTGTGCTTATGAAATGTTGTCATTCGATTGAAGTATAAGGCTACAAGTTAAGGCATTGTTTTAAATGTTCCCTGCTGCTCCAAAAAGTCAAGAGTAAAGTTTCCCATTTGTAAGGAAACTCAGGTGCGGAAACAACTTCCTATGCTAATCTCTATAGGAGAGTATTGTGCAAATTCTTATAAATCCTTACAATCTCAAATTCGTTAACTACTTTAACAAATATATTGCCACATACCATGCATATAGAAAAATAGAGAATGAAAAAATGATATACCCTGGGGAAACCTTTCGGTAAAAACCCCAGCAGTCCAAAACCTACACAATGCATTGATCAAAACTATTACAGCTTACAATACACTTGCAATGCAAGTTCTTTCAGAAGATTTCCAAAACCTTGAAGACAAATCACGGCAGCATAAAAATTTTCCAACCATACACTCACATCATTTCTCTTCGCAACCCTAAAAAAGCTTATATCATGCACTTCACTTTTTAGGGCTACTCCCAAAGATAACCGTATTAGGGTTTTACCATTCTCCGAGAAAATAGGAACCCCAAAATTTTACGATTGGGGAAGAGTGTACAGTACTCAAATTTATCAGTTGCCACATGTCTTCACCTATCATTGAATCTTCCTCACATAGCTCTTACGTGTCATAGGAATCCGTCATAACCGTTTTAGCCATGATCTCCTTACACACAATTCAAGATGCCGACACATCAACATTATTTGCAAGAAATACATTTTACAAAACAAATAATAAGAATAGGAATTATCCAAGGTTGAGACACCTTATTCCTAACACCATTGAGTCTGTGGTTGTAATCATGAAATCAAGCATGAACTAGTCCTTGTTGTATGGAAACCTATGAAGTTTGAAGTAGAACATTGTGCAAAAGCTCTATTTGTGTGAGTTTATCAGTTGATCCTTAAGCCTTTGCATCACTCATTGAGAAGATAAACCAAATGTTGCTTGATTAAAGGAGATAATGGTTTATTAAAGCATTTGTATGATCCCATTTGCAATCAGTTACTACTTGTTGAGAAGCTTTGCAACTACTTCAGTGATTGTGGGGTTTAACATAAAAAATGGTCTAAAGACCTTATATTGAGCATTAACATGAAATATGACTTCAAAGATTCATAATTACCACATGGAGGCACGCAGACAACATTTTTTGCACTTTATTATGTCATAAATGGTACGATACAAAATTCCTTTATGTAACGATACAAAATTCAATGTGTATTTATAATAAAATGGTACACATTAGGATATATAGAATTTGGCTCTCAATATTTGTAAATCAGACCCATGGCCACTTTTATATACAAAATTTGTTATCTAATATGCACATGTGAGCTCATTACCATTTATATATACAAAATTTGGCATCTAAATATGCACATTACAATTCATTACCATTTTTATATATAAAATTTGACCTCCAAATATGCACATATAGCACCCCATGGCCATTTATATATACAAAATAAACAAATTTACAACGTTTCACAAAATATATAAAAAATTATCAAAATTATTCTACCATTTTGTAGAATCATTCTTCTTGATTGCCCAAAATTAATTAAGTGAACCTTCTGGATCATCTCCAACCCTTATTGTGTCAACTATTTCCTCATGGTCATATTCATGAAGTTTCCACAAATTCTTGTTAAGAGTTCTGGAAATCTATTTGGGAAATGTGATATTGAGAGGGAGGTGAATCAGATATCACCTATTGAACCATTTTAACATTACTGAAAACTTGCACAGCATTATCATAAACTTCATCAATGTAATGAAACTAATAAACTAAACATCATTCATGAAAATACTCACAACACCTTGATTTTGGTTACCCAGAAACCCTTGAAAGGTAAACTGGGGTGGGGATGACACCCACAAATCTTTACTACTACAGTATAAATTTTTCCTGTTAGGGCTACAAATTTTGATCACAAAGTATGATCTACCCTGTGAGAGGTCTGCCCTATTAAGATATATAAGATTTATACAATCTACCTTGCAAAATGATTTAGAACTTACAACTAAGTAAGCACTCGGTTAAGAGATTAACTAAGGTTGGTTAAAACCACTCTATTAAGAGATTAAAAGTAATACACCTATTAGAATGTCTCAGTACCTGATCCTTTGGTCTGCACTGTATTTGTTGATTACCGATCTTCTCCTTCCAGTATTGATTTGATCTTATCTATCAAGTATATCTCTGTTATGCTCTTCACTACTTAACTCTGTTATGCTTGGTCACTGAACTCTATTAGAATATAACTTCACTGGTTTGAAGATATTCTCTCAGTTCTATATCCTTTCATTCATCATACTCCTCTCATACATATTAAGTTTTAGGGTCTAGATCTCATCTTATATAGACAATTGACTTCCTCCAAGATTTAAGATCTACGATGTAGATTGTTTCATTTTTTCCGCTTAACCTTTCCCTAATTCTGATTGGTTCCATACATTACATAGGGATTAATGATTAAAAAATAGAAGCATAATCACCTTCATGATTTCCTCAATAAATAGTAAAAAAAAATTAGATGCCATCCAAAATGGTTTACCTAAGTGTTTGTGCCATAACAAACACATATGTTAGTTATGGCTTTCTCTTCATTGGATATCTCTAGCACTTGGCATTTATTGTTCTCTATACTCTGGCACTCAACATAGTCTTCTTTACTTAACTCGGCAAAAAATTGACTCGGCTAATACAAAAGTACTCAATGACCACTGGTTTACTCGGCAGTGACTATTGCTCAGTAAATGTACAATACATGACTCGACCTATACATGATGACTCGGTCGTAGTGATGACCGACCAACATTGCCTAGAAAATGACTAAGTGTAAGACACTAATAGACAAAAAAACTATAGGGATCAACAAAGAGGTCTATCATGATACTTAATCAATTGAATATTTTTTTCAACAACAAGGTTAGAGTAATGAAGAATATGTCTATGTGTCTCAAAGTTCTCAAATAACTAGGCATTAGAATTTTTGATAGGGTATTTGCATTTTATAAAAGGATAAGTTAATATCAAAATCAATGTAAAGTGTAATAAAATGAGTTTAAGAGGTCTCAATACAATGACACAACAATGATACCTTCTAAGTCATGTCCCTGTCACAACAATGAATCCTATTGGGTACTCAATACCCTCTCCATCAATGACTGTAGTTGTCAAATTCTTTTTGGCCTCAATACAATGACACAAAAAGTAATATGTTCCTTCTTCATTGTTCTCATCTACAATAACTGCATATACATGACCCATCTTTTATAGAAGGATAAGTTAATACCAAATCAACATAAAGTCTAATAACATGAGTTTAAAATTGATTATACCTAGGTAATAAATTGAGAAATTATTTGGTTCAACTAGGTCAGAAACATGGTCAAAATCCACTGATGCTTCAATATGGTTCATTTGTAGTGCTCTAGGAAGTTGATATGCATCAAGGGATTGCAAAGGTCTACAAGACCATTGGTCAACCCAGTCTTTTGATTCACATTCATCCCACACAAAATGCATACACAAAGAGTAAAAGTATGTAATATGTCTAGTATAAATAGGTAATGACATTGCATTTGAACTTCTAAATGTATGCATGTCACTTGATCTTGTAAGTGTACAACAATCTAGATAGTTTTCAATGTTAGATTCACATATCAACAAAAAATATCTATAAACCATAGACTTACCCGCATTACCTTGTCCTATCATAGAGTTACACTATTGCACAATTGTTTCTACATCTATTAACACTGTGCCACCTTAATACTTCATTTCCTCTCTGGCAAGAGCTCTTTTTGCACATGCTCCCGCACCATCATGCTCTCCCTTTCCATGCCCTACCTTAATGAAATTCCAAAAATGTTGCACACAACTTGTCACATGCATCCTAGTCAACCAATAGAACATCATTGCATTCTTGAATTGTGAGGTGCAATTATCTGACCATATTATGTGTTGGTTGTATCTTATATCTCTTTCCCTTAAACTGTCATAGAAAACTATAAAGAATCTATGTACAAACTCTAACAAATGAGTATGATGATCATTGATATATAAGTGATGTTCTCTTATAACCTTTTTGTCCTCCTTTGTGCTATCATGTGCATGCATGAATGCTATGTGTACAAAAAATGTATCTTGTGTAGAGTGGTAATGCATAGGTTGCACTTCATTTTGAAGTTTTAGTGTATAATTAACATGAAAATCAATGATAGTGACAATAGTATCGAGGGGTAAAAGTTTCCTTACATAACTTGAATTTCTCATCTTTACCACCTTGCTCTTTGTATGACCTATGTATGCATAAACTAGTTTCTCTTGGAAAATTTTCATAAAATCAGCTACACATATTTCCTTTTTCACTAACTCCACCTCTTTAATTCTTTTTCATCTTTAACATCATATGTGACTGACTTGTATTTTCCAAAATGAACTTGTTTATTACCAATTTCATGTGTTCTATCTAGATGTAGGAATCTACACAACTTTGCAAACCACCACATGTATGAAAAAACCTTTCAAATATATCATCTTATAATATATGCACCCATCATCTTGTTTATATAGTACACTTGAAATAAATTCTCTTGGAGACTTAAGAGTGCTTGTAGACCACATTCTTGTAAAACATTGTTAGTGTGCAAAGTACAACACACATGACGATAAATATCACAATATATGAAAAAATCAACATGGACCTTACAACAACATGTAGTACGTGCATTATTAATCTTAACATAAAATGGGTTTTTCATCTCAAAAAATCTTTGACTAATTTTAATTTGAGAAAATCTTTGAAGAAACCTTTAATAAAATTGTATTTGAGTCATATCTAAAAAGTGTTTTGGATGTGGCTCATGATTTCTAAATCCAATTCTCCTTCTAACAACATCTCTTTGGTTTGGTGAAACCCTTGTGTTGTCATGCCAAAAAATTTCAATTAATGTTCTTATCACATCAACAACAACCTTGTCCTTGTGTGGGAGTCTACCTAAGAATGCCCAAAGATAATTATTGTTAGGATCATCAATTTTTTTTCACCTCTCTAAGGCATTGTGTAACGTTGTTCTAGTTATCCTTAATGAATTTCTTATTTTTCTTATCAAATGATATTTTTTCATTTCCTTTCCCATTATAGTTGATGTAAGGACACATCAAGTAACATTAGCATCTTTAGTACGTTATTTCAAACCAATGACTTGGTATGCATCAAATGGATTTCTCATAATGGTTCTTTCACTACTATTTTCATATGTTCTTAACCCCAAAATTTTCATTATCTCTATAAATTTTAGATTTTAATCATTTTAACAAATAATTGGCATTTTTCATTTTGATTTAAATTTTCAAATCAGTTATTCCACATTCTTGTAACCATTCTTCTACAAGTTCTTTCAAAAAATTTATAATGCATTGACTTCAAAATATTTTCATCAATATCAATTAGAAACTTTGTTTTTCTACAAATTATTCTAGAAGGTGTTAATATTCTTGCATGATATTTATTTTCATTAGATGCATTAGGTTCAATAATCACATGAAATTAAAATGGTGTATGTTCTTCAATTTCAAATGGTGTATGTTCATCACATTCATTAGGTGTATTAGGTGCATTAGTCACATGCATTTGAATTGGTGTATGTTGATAATTTTCATTTGGTGAATTAGGTGTGCATTCGTCACATGCATTTCAATTGGTGTATGTTGATCATTTAATTTGGTGCATTAGGTGCATTCATAATATCAATTTTAATTGTTGCATGTTCATCATTTTCATTAAGTGCATTAGATGATGTACCTTCACGTAATATCCTTATACACTCCCTTTATCTTTCCTTTGTTGCCTCTTGTTGTTCAATTGTTCCTCTCTTGTTCTTACCCATCATTGATATTGATTGTCCTACACATAATATCATGATGTTCACATACATAATAAATTACCAAAAAAAAACAAATTATCATCATTTTGTTATAATCTAAAGTAATATCACTAAAATAACTTCAAGAACAATCCAACATAAGATAAATCAATCATTTAAATTCAAATGTGACAAAAAAACATGAAAAATTGTCTGATACTGTCAGAGAAAGACATGAAAAATAGTAATGGGCCCTTGGAACAAGTTGTAATGCTATTTTTTTGGCCATTGGAAATAATATATTTAGCTCAATGGAATGCATACATGTTCCATTGAACTAAAAATGTTAACATTCATATTTCCTCATAACACGTGTGAGTTTTGTAGAACTAAAACTTATGCAAGCTTTTAGTTCTACATAACCCGCACGTGGGTTGTGTAGAACTAGGAGAGAGAGAGAGAGAGAATGATAAGAGGGTTAGAGATACAAGATCGAGAGAGAGAGAAGAGGGAGGGCGAGAGAGATGAGATAAAGTTTAAGGAGGATAATTAGGGCTCATAATAGATAGATATGGTGATGGGGGAAGGAAGACAAGAGAGAGATGTGTGTGTGTGTGTGTGTATATATATATATATATATATATATATATATATATATATATATATATATATATATATATATATATATATATATATATATATATATATATATATATATATATATATATATATATATATATATATATATATATATATATATATATATATATATATATATATTCATATATATATTCATATATAGATACACATATACATATTATATATGTAAGTATATACATCTGTGTAGTGTATGATAAGTTTACAAACATATGTTTTTATTTAATCATAACACATGCACATTTTGTAGATCTAAAAGTATGCATAGAACTAGGGAAGCTACTTTTAGTCTTACAAAATGTGTGCAAATTATTTAGTAGTAAGGAACCCATACATATTATGGTTAGGTAAGAGGGTTGGAAAATGATCCTAATGCTTGGAAGTCCTTTTTCCCTCTATTTCTCTCCCTTTACATGTCTTTTGATATTCCAAGATGATTTCTTGACTTCCTCGTCATCAGGTTTACACATCATCAAGTGTGTATATGTAATACTACCACCATAATCTCACACATCTTCTCACATTTCTAACCATATAAAATTTTTGGACAACTTTAGCTTAATAAACTTTAGATTTCTTTACCAGTGTCTTCACAATCCTTAGAGACATATGTCTACCATTTTCTTAATAAATTTTGATCTACTTGACCAAATTTTTAAAAAATTGCATATTATTTTTCTACACTTGATTCTATACACTTAAAAAAAATTTCATTTTTTATTAAATTGATGTAAGTTATGCCCATTGCACGAATAGGCACCATATTTTCAAGATGTGGCTACTTCAAAAAATCATTAAAAAAAAATAATCAACAGAAAATTACAAAAAAATACATAACATCTAGATATCACTCTTACCTATTATTCTACTAAAGGGTTTTGCAAAATACTAAATCTAACCTGTATTTTGTGAAGCACATGGAATCATCTATGTTATGTTTTTCTAATAAAATTAGGAATATTTTTTCATGCACACTAGGTTTGACCCTCTTAATCTTATCCATTTTAAAAAAATAAATTGTAGTTTGGAAACTAGATTGAGTATTACAATTCTTATTCTTTGCACAACTCCTAATTTTGAGTTCATGACCCTCAAATTTATCTTCTAAGTCCAAGTTTACCTGATTTAAAAAAAAGTGACCACTTATGCCCCCCCCTTTTGTTCACCATCTTGGTGCACCTACCCTGGTCCTCAATATTATCTCTAAGCTTGGTGTTGACTATTTTATTTTTGTTTACACATTCTATGCCACAAAGAGTGATCTTGGTACTCAATTTACCATGCCATCTTTGGATGACAGTCCATCTCTCTTTCTAAGGAATATTATAGTCTCATCCAAATGGACACTCTTAAATTCCTACATCACATGCCTTCGTTATTTTTGGACTCCTATCTTGTAGGTTTGGAAGACTTCGTTAATGAGATATTCATATTCTCTTTGATGGAGATGACCCTTCTTCAGTTGTTGTGAGGGAACACTTTGATTCTCTTCTTTATTATCTAGATGATCATTCTTCATAGTTTGACATGATTGTGGATATTTTGGACCTACACTTTGAAGAGGTCTATTTATCTTTAGAAGAGACACTTGAGTCTTTATATCACATTCTACATTCATCTTCACTAGATTCTGGATTGTCCTTTTTAGAATTGTGGCCTAATACACCTGATTTGGAGGGGGCAACTTTCAACATCGACATGGGGATAATTAAACATGTTTCAAAGGCCCCATGCATCTTGAATATTTCTTCCTAGATATTCCTTTTAGGATTGAGAAGACTTCATTCATGAACCTTTTATTTTGTTTCATCCTAATGAGAGGAACATTGTTTGATGGTTGTGGACCTTATTCTACATCTGGTTTGGAACATCTACCATTGGTGCAAATTATACTTTGGGGGACTATTTCATCACATGGGGTTTTGTTATTCTCATTATTCTTTGAGAGTATTTTATATTTGCATCTCTCTTTTGGGAAGGAATTTTTCCCCACTATGTTTTCTCCTTTCCTCCTTTTGTGAGAGATTGCATTATATTTGTACATGGGTACCTAATATGGTCCATTATCCATGATCCATCTCACATTTGTATTCTCCCTAAGTTTCACAAAGGGGTTTTTGTTGTCTTTAAGTATTTTACCTAGTAATTTCTTCTTCTAGGTCATAAACACACATGTTACAAGTAGGTTTACTTAGTGATCACATAGGAACATTCCCACTTTTGATGGTGTTATTGTTACAAGTGTGATTGTTGTTGCACCAAAAGATTAACCTATCAATGCCTGATACAACTATTAGACTTATAGAATCCATAGGAGGCAGTTCATCTCTTGTTATCAATCTCAAGGGGAGCATTGACTATTTTTCCAACAATCTCCCCCTTAGCGTACCCAAGGGGATTGAAACCTGTGACCAAGCTTTGATACCACTTGTTACAAGTGTGATTGTCATTGTACCAAAATATCAACCTATCAATGTTCGATACAACCACTAGACTTATATGATCCATATGAGGCTATTAGTCCCCTTTCATGAATCCCGAGGGGAGTGCTACCTATTTTTCCAATAGTTATCACATTATCACTTTTCTACCTTAATTGGGACTTCCTAGTCGACATATCATGCCATCCCTTTTGCACCTTAAGTGGTCGATCCACCTTTAGTGGATGTGTCACACTATCAATTTTCCACCTTAGATGGGTTCTACATTATCACTTTATTTATCATGTCATAAGATTAAGGCACTTTCATAATCTTATGTCTTCATATGTCTCACCTTGGCCTATTTAACCAACTGGTCTCTTGTGTACTTTCATTCAATTCAATTCCATTCAACTACAATCTTGATGCTAATATATTTATTATTCTTGTCATTTGAATTTTTCTTATCCTTGTTCTTTCCATTAGACCTTTACATCCTGTGTGGATATCTTCATAGATAAATCTCCCAATATACATGTTAAGAAAAATAGATAAATTGATTAGGCCAATGAATGATGGCCCACAATAAAAATTAGTTTAAATTATTGATGTGTGTGTTAGGACTATGATTCTGGGGAAGGGTGTTGGATATGGGTAAACAAAGAAGTTTGGTCCTCTTTTTTAGGAAAATTAGATGTTTTAAGTGCTTTTAAAAAATCCACGTGTTCATCGAAATAGGTAGAATCAGCCTAGAAAAAGTTATTGATATGTTTCTCTACCATATCTTGATAATAAGGAATTGCATTATTATAATTGAGATATTCATGTAAATGCATCAAGTTGCACCAATATTTCCATCATGCCATTGTTCCCAAGTAGCTAGGCATTCATGTAGATTTAGGTGTTGTTCAAAGTAGGAAGAACGTTGGGAAAGCATAGCTTCGTGGTTGTGTAGAAAAGTTCATGATCCAAGTTCTAGTCCTTTGGCTTGCACATGTCCATGTGGTTGGTCACAAACAAGGACATTGTTTATGAACTTGTAATTATCATTATTCTAAATATATTAATAGATTGATTGTTGATCACTAGATAACGTGATTACCAATATTGGACAATGTATTTCTGATGTATATGTGTTATTACTTGGAATAAGAACTTAAACTTTAAATTGTAATTTTAAATTATAAATTACGGAGTTAATTCTTTTTATTGTTTCCTTGATGATGTGGAAAATGAGTAATTTACTTTATTTGTGAGATAAACAGGGTTAGGAACCTTACAAATTATGATTGGGACATACATCCAACCATACCAAGTCCTTGTTTTCACGTATTGCCACCATTATGATCATTGCCACTATGTTCCCAAATGAAATAAGAAGTTTTCCACTACCAATTGGAAACCAATATTATCTTTAGTCATTTTGGCACAAATAGTTTTAGGTCACTAATGCAATTTCATGGCCCCATTGCTAGTGACTAACAAGAGGTTGTTGAGTGTTCTCCAATCTCACATGCCTCCATCCTCTAATTAGTTTGTCACTTACTTAGTGAGTTCTTCTTTTAGGCTCATTTTTTCAATTATGAAAAAATAACATATGTCCCCCATAATGTAAAATTTTTATAGGGAGTGTTCAGTACTACACATCATGCATTCCAAATACAATTTTGTATGGAAAATTAATTTTATCAAATGAAACTTTAAAAAATTAAATATAGAAAAAAATCAATCTATAAACTTAAGACTTTAGAAAATAAACTAACTAAAATGAAATGACTAATGTAATAAATCACTTCAATTATTTGGAGCCTCTAATCCTAGTGCATGCTTTCAACCATGAATATGATAATACCCACTATGAATTGATTACATTTTTGCTTCTTGCTTGATATCATGGAGATAATTCATATTCACATTGTTAGTCAATTGAATATCATGATCAATTTATTGCTTGATTAAATTAGGTGTTATATTATTACTTTCATCACTCTTGTTCTCTCCCTCGCAGATTCATTCTCTTTCCAACTTATAATGGAAGAAAAACACCAAGTTACAATAAGTAGTTCTAAAGAACATGCCTCTGTAATCACCTAAAATTAATCTCCTAAACCATGGACCCCTAATCTCAATTATTGATCATAATCATAAAAGTCCTAACCCAAAAGGCAATTCAATTTCTTTCAATCTAATATGATCATCAAAGTTGCAAAATCATCAAAATTAATCAATTCTTAAACATCAACATTATTTTGCAATTAAATCAATTAATTTCATTAAATATCCTAGTACATTAATTAAATTAAATCCATTTGCCATTTACACATAAAAACATAATTAATTTGAGATAAATCCAAAAATTGACAAAAATGATTATCTTCAAAATTGATAAAAACAAAGGAGAAATTGAAAAAAAATAAAAAATCAAAGATTGATAAAAATAAAGTTGATAAAAACAAGGCAAGTGTGAGTTAAAAATTTGAGTTGCATAATTTATTAAATCAAATAAAAGGAAAACAAGTTGTTAACTTAAGCATAAACGATTAAATCAATATGTTTTATCTATTATTTCCTCAAATCAACTCAAAAAACATGCTTTAACTCATCTTGGGATTAATCTTGATCGTTCGTTTGAATCAGTCTTTACCGTCGATTTTATTAGGGTTCCTATAAAAGGAAGACTCCTCTTCTCATTCAAGATGTGTGATTTTGATAACATTGTTATTTTGCAGGTTTTGAGAAGTAGCTATTGCACATCAAATCATCAATTTGAGAGTTTGCATATACTTGCTTAATTATTTGCATATCATTATAGCATAGATTTCATTTAGTTTTCTTATTTTCTCATATCTTATTTGCATTGCAAAAATACAAAAATATAGTTTAATCTTGCATTCATATAGAAACCCTCCATCTCGGTGTAGTCAAGTCACTGATATTGCTTGAAAAATCTGAGAGCACTCATATTCACATCATTTAGGAGGCAATAGATCAAATTGTTATATTTTTATGCATTCATTTATCTAATATCATTTGAATAACCATGCATCTAATGATGTATTGAAGTGTTTGTGATTGTAGCTTGCAAGATCAAATTTTACACACACATTTTCGACACCAACCGTGGGGCTTAACATAGATTTTTGGTCTCGAATCCTTGATTTTTCAGATCACTAAGTCTTTCTTTGCTGATTTGTTTTTGCATGTAGGCTTTCAAATATTTACCCATATCTCCTAAAAGACACGAACTATTTCAATGAAATCTTTACTGCAAGTTGGGGTTGATGTCAGGAGTCTACAATAAAAAATTTAGATTTTTTTTATTACTTTTCAACAATTTATAACTTTTTAATGATTTTTCATAAAAAGATAGTTTTGAGCACAAATCAATGAATTGTCTGATAAAATTTTTACTACAGGTTGGGGTTGTTGTCAAAAGCATACAATTTTAGATTTTTTTGATCACTTTTATGTGATTTATAAGTTTTTAATGATTTTTCATAAAAATATAATTTTGGGCAGAAATCAATTAATTTACTGATAAAATTTGTATTGAAGGTTAGGGATGATGTCTGAAGTCTATAGTAAATAATTCTTATTTTTCAAATAAAATTTCAGAAATTTATAAATTTTTTTTTATGATTTTTCATAAAAAAAATAATTTTGGGCACTAATCAATGAATTTTCTAACAAAATTTTAATTGCACATTGGGGATAATGCCAAGAGTCTACAGTTAAAAATTTTGGTGTTTGTGATCACTTTTATGCAATTTATAAATTTTTTTAATGATTTTTCATAAAAAAATAATTTTGAGCACAAATCAATGAATTTTCTGATACAATTTTTATTGAAGCTCGGGGTTGGTTTTCAAAATCTACAATAAAAAATTAAGATTTTTCTAATCAATTTTATGTGATTTATAAATTTTTTTATGATTCTTTCATAAAAAATAATTCTAGATGCAAATCATTGGATTTTTCTAAAAATTTTACATTTGTGGAAAGATCTTGAAATTCTAATAGGGGTTTGTTCTCTGTCATTTTAATTTGGATGGCAATTAATGGCCGAAACAATTAGATTTTTGAAAACTAGTCTATCGGGTCTCTATTTCTTGATTGGATTTAATTGTTGTTAATGCTGACCTTTTCTTGTTCTTTGTTTTTCCTGATCTTTTGAATAACATAACCTAATTTTTTGTAGAACATTCATCCAAGACATACACTTGAAAGGACTACTGATGGATTTGTTTTGAAGGTTGCCTAAGGAAATACAAGAAAACATCATGTCTACATACTTATTTTTCTTAGGCATCTTAATAGGTTCATTTTTGGTGTTTAATTTATTGTTAGGGGATTATTCTCTTGTCTGTATAGAAAATAAAAACCTAGAAGTATCAAATTGATCATTAACAATTGATTGGGTAAATGAACATGCATGTTTGATGTGTCTTAAAAAATGTAGAGGTAGGAGAGTATGCCCTTGTCTGTATAGACAATCAGACATTCAGACCCTTGAAACTTTTCTATTTGTTGCATGTGTACCTTTTAGCGAGCCTTCCATTGAAGAAAACATCTCATGGAAACAAATCAAGTGGGAATAGGAAAAATTGACCATTCTAACCCACTATAATCAAAAGCCTCCTTTTGAGATTAAAGTCTTAGAGGATGTATCTATATCTATTATGTTTACTTTGATTTATGTAGGGATTGAGGGCCTCAATCTTGCGTGAAGGACTACATTATCTTGGTACTTTTAGGGCATTCTTATATCTCAATCCTATTTACGGGACTACGACAGAATATACTTTTATATGTGTAGGGATGAGAGGCCTCCATCCTATGTGTGGGACTACCATATCTGAGTACTTGTTGGGCTATAGGCCTCAATCCTTCTTGTAGGACTACAGGGGATAGTTACAAACAAAAGCCTTACTAAACACCTCATGTTAGAAGCTACCCGGTTCACCTTTGAAAGTTTGATAATCTTTGTGCAAGGGAGATAGAAACTACCTCAAGACCACTTTCCATATTGTGCCCCCATTAGCATTTGGAGTTTGCTAATATGATATTGAGAGATCCATTGAGTGTTCTCTAGTGGCTGTATTCTGATTAGCTATTGGGTGTGTACCTAAGTTTGTAAGCAAATTTTTTCTTCCCACACCAACTCCCTTAGGATAGATTATGTTTGGATTACCCTTTATGTTGTGTGTCTACTATGCTTATTGATTCACTTGACAAACATACCAAAAACAATTCAAAACCAACACAACACTAGGAAACTAAAAAACTTGGAAACTTGCAAAAAATGATTGAAACAATTCAAAACTCAGTGGCAAAACCCTCTTTTCCAACACATCTTGATCATTGCTAGCATCCTATCATACGAGTTAATGCCCACCTTGATCTTGATAGCACTTTTTCATATGAGAATACTAGTTTATTGTCTTGGAACTCCTTTTGTGTCGTATGATCTTGCATTTTGTCGTACAAGTCTATGAATTTTTTGGGATTAGAGAGCTTATTTTGACCCAATTTTCCATTTTTAGACTAGGGTGAACACTTTCTAATCATTCTTGTGGTCAGTATACCTTTGTTAGAGAACTTACACCTATAATTTTTTAGCACATCTATCCAATTTATCGATCCCTGTCCTAATCTATGAGTGAACTTGTCTCAGCTACCATCCAAATAACATCAATTGGCCTTTGTTCCATCAAGTTCAAAACTGATAAAATCAATTAGTATTTCATAAAATCCCATTTTCTAAACCCGAGTCATGAGTGTCACTTACCTAGGTGTCTTAGCCTTAACTCCAATACCTCATACCTAGTATGTCATTAGATCTTATCAACTTTATAAAAAATAAAACCTTAATCTCATCATCTAATCATCTTTTGAGACAAAGTTTTCTTTCTTCTCTTGGATTTGATATTCATACCTTATCACTCTCAAGCTATCAATCACATCAATCTTTCATGCTTGTCCAAAGAAAAATCTCTCATAGAAAATCTAAGGAGACAAAGAAGAAAGACAATCTCACAATGACTAAAACAAATGGGCTAAATCTTACACTCCTACCAAGGAAGACGATATTCTTATTGCATACATATTAAAACAAATCCAATCTTTGATATCTCAAATTCAAGACCTAAAGGAAGAAAATGATACACCATCCAACAAGTACTCATTGAGATTAATTTTACCTTCCTTCTATGATCATGATTCATCTATATCTTCATCTTCCTCAAATAAAAATGCTACTTCAATGTAAAGGGGTAAAAATATGTGTGTTGGAATCTATCTTTATCCTTTACAAAATATTGTTATATCTATGTGAGGATGGGGGAAATATAGGATCTATCCCTAATCCAAATTCCCAAAAGGAGAGATCCAAATTGATTAATCACAAAGAAGTGATCAATACACAAATGAATAAAATTGTGGAGAATATGAAGAAAGGAGAAAATCTTATAATTTGTTATGAAAAGTATATGCTTGAAATATTAAATGAATAGAAGATAAATACTAACCTCAAAATAGGATAAATCTAGAAAAGAGTGTTTTCTGATGTCTGTGCATAGGTTCGAGAAATTCAGCAACCTACTTCGGACTGGAAATGCTAAGACAGAGAAAACCCAGAAAAATTTTTCACTTATGAGGGAGGTCGACCTTGACCCAAATAGCAAGGTACAATCTTACGCTGGGGAAAAAATCTTACCCCCCATTGAAGGTCGACCTTGACCCGAAACAGCTCCGACGGAAATTCTGTTTGCGGATCTCAGAAGTTCGCCGAAAAGGGTATCTGGATCTGCACTAATATTTGCTGCCCCGCACTTGTACCTACAAGAAAAATGGTTTTGTTTATTGGGGTGGGGGGTTTTCATTGGTCAAACCCTAGTTTGGAATCAACCTTGAAATATAATTGAAATTGTAATATATAAACAAAGTAAATGGAACTATTCACCTTGCTTATGTTGAAATACTTGTGGAGGATTCAAATCCTTGAATCCACAAGTAGGGATGCTCCAAATGATGTAGAATTGTATGTAGGATGTCTCAAATCAATGGCATTTGATCATCAACACCAATCTTGAATGGATCTTGAATTAGGAAGAGGCTTGGATGAATATGGATGGAGAAATCTTCAACAAGAGGGATCCATTGAGCTTGAATACTTCAATGGCTACTAATGGATCTCCTTGATGAATTGGATCTTGGATGCTTGAAGGTGGATGAATGCTTGATTGCTTTCTTTCTCCTTCTTTCCTCTTGGTTGCTTTATTTTTCTTGAGAGCTAGATGTCTTGATCATGAAATTGCTTGGTGAAAATGAGACGAGGAAGGCTTCCTTTTATAGTGATCTAGGGCACAAACTTCTAGAGAGGTCGACACTAGAAATCCCAATTAACCTTAACCCCTAGAAATGGACCTAGATTAAATTCAATTTAAGATTTTACCATTTCAAAATCCAAAACAGCTGACCTAGAAGCAGGAAAATAAAACTTTCCGAAGCCCGATATCCCAAAACCTCCGGAACTTGAAAATTGGACCCAAGGTTAGGGTCAAGGTGAAAACTACCCTAGGTCAAGATCAAGGTCAACTCTGCCCTAGGTTAGGGTCACAGTTGACTCTACCCTAGGTCAGGGTCAAGGTCAACCTTGACCCAGGAGGTTGACCTTGACCCTAAGGTCACATATGTCAAATTCTCAGGACTAGGTGCCAGAAAAAGGCTGGAAATAGGTGGAGAGAGAAGCAGAACAAGGGGAAAAATCCAGATCCATGCAAATACCTATTCAAGACATTTGACATGACCCCAAACCACTTACTCGGAGGGCTAAACATTCTTAACATGGAAGTGCTTCCATTTTAAGATGATACATTCACAATCTCACATCAATCTCATCTTTGATCAAGACCCTACTTCACGATCTCAAGAGAATCCAATTTTTGATCTCAAGAATCTTTTCTGTATAGATTTATGATACTCCAATCTATGATCAAGATCTTGAAGAGAACATTACATCACATTCAGTTGAGAGTATTTTATATCAGTCCCATGACATAAACAAATCAAATCCCCATAATATTGAATCCAACATCTCTACAAGTCCAATGGATAGATCATTCGCCCCTTTGGGACAATCTTACGAATCAACTTTGGAATAGTTTCTTGAAAACAATCTCATCATGCTACCTCAAGCCACGTCATGTGGAATCTCATTTTTTAGTACCTATTGTTCCTATCATATAAATAATGAGCATAAAAATTTAAATTGCATGGAGTTGAAGAATACAACCCAAGATCTAATTGATGATGACATAATTAAAATTGAAAATCCTAACAAATCATCTAATGAAGATACTACTCTCAAGCTTGATCAACATCATGAACCTATGTTTAGTAATGGATGTCATACAACTTCTACTTCTTCCAACATGCAGTCACCTTCTAAACCATCTAAGCTATCCAAAGGTCCTCCATTGAACACAACACCTAATGCTTTTCATGTTTACTATGTCTACCTTCAAGGGATACCTTTAAAAGAGATCCAAGCTAACTTACCTCTTGATGCAAGTATTTTCCATAGCTCAAAGAGCATGGACCCCAAGATTTTGTGTGCTTAAAAACCTATCAAAGATATTCTAAATGATCCTTCATCAGCCCTTCAAACATCTCTCACCTAGATCCAAAATCCTACCTTGTCCTTAGAAGTGGCTCCATGTCAAGAGGATGATCCAAAATGTGAAGAATTAAGTCTTAATGAAGATCAAGATCAAGACATCCATCCTTTTCCAACAATTGACCAAGGTATCATATCCCAAGTATCCTATGATAACCCAATCATACCCTTTACCTTCTTTCAGGAAGATATCCCTCCATCTCAAGAGCCACATAGCCCTCCACTTCCTAAGCAAGATTAAGTGCACAACACTCTACCTATGATATACAAAGATCCTTTTCAAGGTTAAAGTATCCCCTCATCCTTTAGTTATACTCAGCCATATACACCTAAAATAACTCTCATTCTTCCAAATCCTTTTCTTAAGAAGAAATCACCTCAAGCTTCAACTTCTCCTATCAAAATTGCTACTATCAAATCTACTCATGATCATATTGGTGTAAAGATGAATCATAAAGATGAGAGCCTCGGCCATACAACACACTCTATAGATGGTGATATCCCTATCCATTACCCATTTACATCCTCCACATCCATCCTTGGTCCCTATATCCCAAAGATAAAACCCTCAAATCTTCCATCCATATTGGGTCCTTATATTCCACCATATGCCACTCCTATCACTCCTAGATTGTCATCCACATACCCTTTCTCTTATCAAGATCAACAAAGACATGCATCATTGAACCCTTTATATAAATCTATCCATATGAACCTGCCATATCAACCTTAATCATCCATAATTCCTAAGTCTTTTGGAAGCAATTTGGACATCAAACAAAAAAATAAAAAATATAAGAATCCACTTATATATGAAGATCACTATGTTCTATCTAATCAACATGTGACTACAAAGAAAAAAGAGCTATTCAAGAGACTAAGACATTCCATCAAGAAAAGAAGAAAGAAATCAAAGAAAATGTGGTTTCCAAATCTCTTATCAAAGAAGTGCATCCTAAAGTATTCTAAAGAAAAGATAGATCAAAAGCTATGTGGATTCCCAAGTCTCTCTTAAAGGACTTGGAGACAAAATAAAAATCAATGTTGGCATCTAAGCTTCCAAAGGCTTCCACTCCATCTTCTTTCAAACATTTTCCATCACCTCCTACATCAAAGCCTCAAGTTGTTCCCTCTAGTTTTCCTCTACCATCCCACTACCCTTCAAGGTGTGTGTTAATGTTGATCATGTCACCCTTTCCACATAGTCCTACATAAATATTTCAATACCCTATCCCTTACCAAATACCTATATATGCCTCTTATCCTCCCTTTCACTATACATCCATCCCCTTCATCCAATCCATCACATAAATCCTTAGTCATTAACTATCCTTACCCTCCAAATCATTTCCATTCCATCACCCTATCAACATCCTTGAGCATACCTTTCAATGGCCTTGGCCCATCAAAGAATATCATTCCAAAGGAGAATTATCCAAAGAGCATCAATTTGAGTTCCTCCAAAAACTAGAAAATACAAAAAAAGAGAGAAAAGTGCCTTGGTGAAAACCTGGAAACAGGCACCTAGGTAGAAAAAGTAAAGAGAAATGAATCCGTCCTATGGTGAAAACCACTTTTTCTGGCACCTTGGACAAGTACCATGATGAAAAACTAGTAAACATGTGTCATGCATGATTATTCCTCTTACACTCTACACTTGGAGTCAAGTCCCATCCATACTACCTCATCTATCACATTCTCCATCCATTCCTTATCATCTATCCCACATACATCTATATTCCTTTTTTCACTTTGATCTTGACAAGGTTGAGCAAATCCATGAGCATAGTGAATTGTGATATCCACCATCCTTTACATCATCTTATTCATGTTCTCTCATCCATGCTACCCTTTCATTATCTTTCCTATCTCAAGACAATCCTCAATACTTGTAAGCATCCTTTCCATAATCCCAAAACTATTCACTGATACCTTCCATCAACCATTATCCTAATCATGTTATCCTATCCATGTCTTATCCAAATTGACCCCTTCATTTTGATCGAGATGAAGAATGAAAAATACAGAATAGGTTCTTATAATCTTCTTGTCATGTCCACTCTTTTGGACTACACCTTCTTTCATAACATCAGGTCATTATCCTATATGCTATCTGGCATTTCACCATTGGCTTACAATGAGATTGTAGACACCTAAAAATCCTTTAGAAAATAAATTATTTTTATTTTTTGAAAAATCCCTGATGACATCATCATTTATTAATTAATTATTTATTTAATTAATTAATTTATTTTTATGTCATTAAATCCCTTTATCTTAATTAAAAATATTTAATTAAGAAATCCCTCCCAAAAATGTTTAAATCTTATTTAAACATTAATCCCTTATTTATTAATTATTTTAATTAATAAATTGACCAAAAATCCCCCAAAAAAATAATTAATTTATTTTTTGACCAAAACTTGGCCAATTTTCTTAAGACCACTAACCTCTTCCAAAATCTTCTAATCCCTTCTTAATTTCGATTAAAAGGCTAATCCCACCTTTTCTAACCCTAATCTCAACTCAAAATATTTAATTAAGATTAAATATTTAATTTTCATATTTATTGAAAATATTTCAATAAATATTCCCAAAACTTAAGCTTTTGGAATGAATAAACTTTTATTCCATAAAACCAAGGAGAATTCTAGACTCTTCTAGAATCTTCTCAACCCAACCTCTTCACCCATCCTAATCCTAAAATCCCCTAATCCTAATCCTAATCCTCCCCCTAACCTTGTCACATTCCCTAAACAAGGTTAGCCAACTCCTAAGCTTGACCCAAAATCAACAAACTTCTAGAGGCTTCTCTTACATGCATTAAGTGCATTTAAAGCCTCCTTATCCCTCTTACATGCATTTATGATGCATTTAAGAAGCCCCTCACCCCTTTCTTACACCCTTTGACCTTAGGCACATTTCTCAAATTGTGCACATTCCTCCCATCTTTCAACCCAATGCCCTTGTGACACTTGTCACAAGGAGGTGGCCTTGAACTAGCACAATCCATGTGCTCCCCTTTGAATGAATCTTGGCCTCTCTTAAGGATTTTGATCCTAGCCACTCATTCATCCTCCCAAAAGTCTATAAATAGTCCTCATTTCCAAGAGCAAAATATCCATTCACCTTTCATTTTATGCATTGTTATCATGTCCATTTAGCTCTAGACTTAGCATAAGCAATACTAATTGTTAGTTTCTTTTTATCATCTTCAAGCTTTCTTAAAGAACATCATAGCTTAGCAATAATGGATTAACATAGTTTCTTTTATTGTTTTGCATAGCATATAGCATCATATCACACCTATATTTGGTCTAAAATCAATCTTAGTATGCATTAAAATATGCTCCAAGTGCTTAGAGAGCACACCCACATCCCTCTAATTGAAGCGAATCAAACATTTGCTCTATAGCACTTGTTTTTTTAGCAACAATCTTGAGGTGGCTTTGGTTTTGTTTTCATGTCTTATGCTATTTTTTTAGTTCATGAATATGTTAGATTAGTCTAATGTTTGAATGTTTCAGCCTTTCAAGACAGGTAACAGGTTCAAAATTATAGTCTACATTCTGGCACGCCCGGTGGGACCCACTTCACGGGTTCTTTGCAAACATTCTGATGGGTTTTAGACCATTTTCAGATTTTTCAAGCTTATAGGTGGACGGAGCACTTCGATCCCTTCTTCTTCTTCTTGTCTATATTCTTCTTCCTCTTCTTGTCTATATTC
Organism: Chamaecyparis obtusa; assembly: GCA_027943335.1. Lineage (NCBI taxonomy): Eukaryota > Viridiplantae > Streptophyta > Pinopsida > Cupressales > Cupressaceae > Chamaecyparis > Chamaecyparis obtusa. The sequence goes on along the minus strand of BSBK01006287.1, from coordinate 1,719,248 downwards.
TTCTTCTATTCCGTCTCCTTCTTCTTCTTCTTCTAGCAAGGAGGTCATGGCCATTTTTTTTCAAAAATAATAATAATATCCATAAGGAAGAAAAATCATACACACCTTATTTTAGTGCTTAAAATGAACCCCCAAATCATTCTTGAATGCATTAAGGACTAAAATTTGCAAAATTTGTTCTAACAAACAAAACAAAAAAATTAATCAAGGCATTTGCATCCTTGCAACATCAAAGATTTTTAACAATGCATTCATGCAAAGTAGGAATGATCATATCTTTTTGGGCATAAAAAGAACATCAAATCTGCATTCAAACGAGTCAAAACAAAATCTTGAATGAAGCTAAAAGGAAGAACTTAGGTCCTAAGTGTCATTGTCAATTTGAAAATCAAACTCAATCTTGAATGCACTAAAAGGAACAAACAACTCTATTCCCTCATCTGTTTCAGTTTTCAAAGCAAGCAAGCCAAATTCAATCTTGAGTGATCTAAGGGACAAAACAAAGCTTTTTCAAAGTTCTTAAATCAACTCGCTAATCAAATCTTGAATGCACAAAAGGAAAGAACTTGCAAACGTTCAATTTATTTACATTTTGGAGAAAGGAACAAATCAAAATCTAAACACGAGTGTCTTCATTTCAAAGTTCAAACATCACTTAATCAAATTTGGGAAAATGAACAAAATCTGCTTGATGTGCATGTAGGAGTTTTTCAATTCTTGCATAATCCTTGTTAGAGTAAGCAACGTGGAACATTTGAACTTGGACAAGTTCACTTGTTCTACTTTTAGCGAGGCCTGTCCAAGGAGAAGCGCTTCCTCCTCGGAGAACGACCTCAAACCGGTATCCCCCCCGGCCGGTATACAAATAAGTGAATACCAAAAGAATCACTTACATCTCCTAATCGCCGGGCGTTCGTGCCAAACATGTGACTGGGGATGGTAAACATTCTTCTCCCCCAGCATAATTGGCAAGGCTCTTAAGTGAGTCACGGATGATCAGCATAACCGGGTATGGAGACACCACGGAATCATTAGCAACCTGATAAAATAGAGGCTACCCTATCTACATCTGAAAGTATCAAAATCCTTGTGCAAGGACTGATTCCAAGGGGTTTACCGGGTCGCCTCAAGATTACTCACCATTTGTATTCCCTTCTAGGGGATACCAAGCTGTGGGCAAGCGATTTTGATACTCACCTTCCTTAGGTAGATCTGTTTGAAGTGCTTGATAGTCAAGGACTCCGTGAAAACACTTGTTGAAACATACACTTTCAAAGCTTTGTCAGAGTAAGTTGCCTTTGTTTGTATCTCGCAGGGTTGCTTTGTCCCTTGTGGAGATTACTTTGACTTTAACTTTTGCCATTGGAAACCTTTGCCTCAAAATCAGAAGCCCTTTTTTCCAAGTGATGCCCAGCAAGAACAAACATCCTAAAGCAAAGTTGCCCAAATCCCAAGCCTATCAAGAGCAAAAAGTTGCCAAGAAGAACGCCAAGACCTATCAATCCATTATCCAAGCAACCCAAGCAGAAGAAAAGTCTCAAGCCAGACTTGAGAACATTGCCCATAACGCCCGCATCAAACAGTTCGCCTTCCGTTTCCGAGTTAACCATCACTTTGTCAACCTTGAGCCAGAAGATTAGCCAATCCTTGTTCATGTCTTGTTCCATCTTCAGATCTTGAAATCTTGTCTCCAACATGCCTTGCATCTTAGTTTCATCCTAGTTTCACCCTTTGCATCAGCATTAAAACCTTAGTTGCATTTCAGAACATCATAAAGTTGCATATGCATTCATCTTCCTACCAGCATTCTAGAATCAATCCTTGTCATTCGCATAGAGCATTGTCCCTTCAACCTTCGATACCTTTTCCACCAGCATCCCCCCATCAGCTTTCCATATCTTTGTAGCAGATCCACCATCCTTTGTTCCAAATCCAGAGATCCACCAACACTTAGTGTTCTACCTTTTGAGTTGTTCCTATCCTATATCCAAGATCAGAGACCATCATCCTCTTTTTTGGCACAACGTGTTGTCATAAAGAAATCAAACCTTGTCCTTGCATAGCCATCATCTCGAGCAAGAGATTGGAGTGTATTGATAAGAAACTTGTTGACCGAAGATCATCAGTCTATCTTAGGTTGACCCCATCATATCTCTGATCCTCCATTTGGGAAAAATAGCAGCTCATTTGTTGACCACTCAGTAATCTTTCACCAGCTTTCCATCAGCAACCTATCTTTCCTCCACCATCTTGATCCATATCAGTTCCATCCAGCTTCCATCATCGCCATCTTGATCCCTATCTTTGCATTTGCATCTTAGAAGTCATCATCTTTAGAAGTTCATCAACTTTGCATCCATCAACATCTTTTAGCCAAACATCTTGCATACATTTAGCACTTGCATCTCCATGCCTGTTGAGACCAGATCTCGGAAAAGAAGAAGCATGAATCCTTATCCACCAACAACCTCATCCGATCCCAACCTTTTCACTAACGCCATGATGACCTACAATCCCCAGATCCAAGCCAGTAACCCATGTGAAGATCCAAACATCCCTTCATCCCCGTTGGCAAACCAAGCATTTGTGAATCCTCCAGAAAGCCCACCAGCAACCAATGCCCTTGTACCACAACATCAGCAAAGCACGTTTGTTCACTACCTGCCAGAAAGTACCTCCATCCCACCATCTCTCTATCCACGCATCCCCATCAAAACTATCCAAGTTCCAGCCCAAGCATACTCTCCATTCCCTAATCCTATCATGCAAACACCCCAAGAGCTTTCCACCATTCCCCTTTTCTTGCAAGGAAGCCTCACCAGTCCCACAACACAAGCTGCAGCACCATCCGCTCCATCTCATACCCCTTTTGCTTCATCATCTGCTATGGCTGCCCAAGCCCAAATCCAACACTTAACCCAAAGTCAGCTTCCACTTCTCACACAAGCTTTTACACCACCGCCATCCACAAGTCAAGCAACGCCTTTCACCATCAAAGGAGCACCGTCACCCTTCACCCCCCAAGCACCTGTACCTTCTTCTTTGGGGTTAGCGCAATCGCTCCCCATTCCAACCTCATCCTTCTCTTGGGTGTTTCCTTCATTTTCCTCTTCACAAGCATCCGCTCAACCACAACCTCAACAAGCTCCTTTCTCCCAACCATCATTCATGTCTCAAGCTCCCGTTGCTCCTACCATTCCATCATCCGCTGCAGTGCACCCTAACACAAGCTCTCAGTGGGGCCTTACACAAGAAGAAATGAAGGCATGGGGGATCCCATCTCAATCCCCTACATCTATGGTTGCAAGTCAACAAACCGCCTTCGCCCAAGCAGCACAGCAGCAACTACCCCAAACACCGCCGACTTCAAGCTATTCATCCCAAATCCCAAATACCTTCCAGCAAGTTCCACCACCTCAACAGCCAACTTTCCCTAGCTATCTTACCCCATCACCCTTTGCTTCTAGCTTTCCCACATCTGTTCCACCTTTAAGTAACGCAAGCATGCACCTAGCTTATATCGGTCAAACCCAAAGCCAACCTCAGCAACTACCACCATCATACCCACAAGCAGCATCGTTCTAACATCCTCCCCCACAGCAGCCACATGCCCCCTTTCAGCAAACAACCATCATTCCTCAACAACAGCAAGTCCCTTGCTATCAGCCTCAGTAAAAAATCCCTATCATCCCCTAGCAACAACAAGTTCCCACCTATCAGTTACAACAACAAGTTCCAAATGACCACTATCAGCAAGCAGTCCCACAACAACCGCCAGTTCAACAACAGCAAGTAGCCCAACAACATCAAGCGGTCCCATATCAATATCCCCCTATGCCACACCAGCAATATCCCCAACAACCATTGCCCCAAAATCAGTTCCAAACCATTTATCCACAACAAGCACCATATCCAGTTCCACAGCTTCCATCACAAGCAGAGGTTCCAGTTCCCTCGCCACTCAATGCTGAGTGGGAAGCAATGAAAAATGCTCTAAAAGAGCTACAAAGTGGAACAGAGAATAAAACCTACAAGTTCGAAGAGGTGTGCTCATATCCCTTCGATCGGTCCATAGCAACTATCCCTTTCCCCAAGCATTTTGAGATGCCTAAGTTTGACAAGTATTGAGGGAAAGGAGATCCAGTAAACCATATCAAAGAGTTTTACATGGCGTGCCAAGAAGTGGCTTATAGTGATAACTATCTCCTGCGCCTGTTTCCCAAGAGCTTGGGAGGAACTGCTGTTGAGTGGTTTTACAAAATACCACATGGGACAATAAACACCTTTGCTGAACTCTCTGAGAAGTTCATCACACACTATGCCCATAATGTGGAGAATGAGTTGTCCTTACTAGACCTATGCAACTCAAAGCAGAAAGATGGAGAAAGCCTTGCAGAATACTTGCAAAGATGGTAGAATCTTACAACCAGGTTATCATATCAGCCGCCAGAGAAGCATCTAATAAAGATCTTCATTGATAACCTACATCCAAAGCTATCCCATCACATGCGAATGAACTATCTCCAGACATACCAAGACATCAAGAGCAAAGGCATAGGCATCGAGAAAGCTCTCCTAGACGAAGGCACTATTCGTCACTTCAAGGATGATTCCAAAAACAAACCCAACAATGATAAATCTCGTTACTGGAATCGTAACAAGAATGTTGTTACAGATGGAGCCACTGACACTAAGAATGTACAATTCGTTGTGGCTAGTCCTACACCAGCTCAAACATACCAACCGCCACAAGCACCCATCTATCAGCAACCACCAGCTCCCGCATATCAAGCACCTATTTATCAGCAGCCTCCTCAAGCTCATCAACCGCCTGTGCAACAGTATCAGCAGCAATACCAACAGCAGCAGCCAGCACGTCAAGGCAATCCTGTTAACGCAGTTAACGTTGCCCCAAGGCAGAACAAACCCAATAATCAGAACAATCCAAAGAGGACTTTCACACCTTTGGGTGAGCCTCTGGATCAGATCTTTTATCGGCTAGCCAAGGCAAATATGATCACATATCCGCCCATCCCACAGAAGGATGACAACGCACCAAAGTCTGATTGGTATAAAGAACATGAATACTGTGATTACCATCGTGTGAAGGGGCACACAACATTGAAGTGCATGCGGCTTAAGCACTACATCCAGGATCTCATCGATCGCAAGGAAATCCAGGTCGATGCACCAACTCAAGCTTCACCCAATGCCGGTTTGCAAATATATCAAAATGTGTTCCCTCAACACGATGCCGGGATGAATCAAGCTAACGCCAATCAGCCCCAAAATCGTGGCAAAGGCAAGCAAGAAGATCACACAGCGGCCTACATCAACTATGACAAGTATGTCGGATGCATAACTCAAGTTGAGCCCATCCAAGATGAGCCCACCATCAATACCATCCACGTCAGAGGGCCGGATCGACAATGTGCTGCAACTACCCGCAGTGGTAGGATAACTGTTGCCGGTGCTCCTCCGAGATCAGCTGCTCCTCCAAGGCCAACATCTACTGCATCCACAGCACAGTCTAACACCAGGCCAGCATCAAATGCACGTGCAACACAACATAATGCACCAAGAGCACAATACAATATCATAGAGCATCTTGGGAACATGCCAGCCCAAATATCTATCTTGGATTTGCTCCGCACATCACCCATCCATCAGGAGATCCTAGACAAAGCTCTAAAAGAAGGTCATGTCCCCACAGACATTAACACAACTCAGTTTGAAACTCTTGTGGGACACCTATCTGCAGCATGTGCCTTATCCTTCAAAGAATCTGATATACCAGATGTCACTCCTAACCATACTCTCCCTCTTCGCATTGCTGTCATGGTCAGAGATTTCACCATCAAACGAGTTCTAGTGGATAATGGCTCAGCCCTCAACTTGTGCACATTAAAATTCATCAAGAAGATCGGGTTCACGGAGGCCAACATACAACATGAGCAAATCACTATCAAAGCATATGATAACTTGGAGCGTACCTCTGAAGGTACTATAACTTTGCCTATCCAGCTAGGCCCAGCAACGCAAGATACTCTCTACCACGTTGTTGATCTTGACCTACCGTTCAATATCCTCCTTGGTCGTCCATGGATCCATTCCATTAAGGCCGTACCATCTACTTACCATCAGTGCATCAAGTTTCCACATCAAGGCACTGAGGTTACCATCCACGCTGACCCTAACCCCTTCACATACTGCCTTGCGATGGAAGCATCTTTCCCTCATTCTACTCATTGTCCTGGAACCGATATTGGTACTTCTATTGCTAGCTCATCCCGATCCCATCGTGATCCAGAGACCATCCTTTCTTCCACCTTATCATCCATCAAGATCAACAACCAGGGTTGTGGCGAATACAGCCTCAGTGATGCATTTGCTGTAGGAGCTCTTCCACGTGATCCACATACTCAAGGGCGCCCAAGTTGTCAAAACAAGCATGTTAAGGAACATCATAAGCTCAAGCAGATAGGAAATATGACTTTTGAGTCTCATGGTACCATCAGCAGCAAAGAAATGGATCCAGATATTAACAAATGGTTATACAAAGATCCCCCATCACGTGACACACAACTTCTTGAGTACTTCAAAGAGAAATATCCAATCCCCTTCAAAAATGTCACAGAACACTATAACTATCAAGGTGGTGGTCTAGGACCACAAGAGGACGGAAATTTGTTTCCTATCATACCATCCCAAAATCCAGAACAGCAAGGACTTGGCTTTAATACCTCTCACCTGCTTGAACAAGAGCCCAATACCACAACTGCGGGCACTAACATGACCAACGTGAACTTTTCGAATAGCCGGGATGACCTCGTGGAAATTGAAGACATCCCCGAAGAGAAAGACATCCGATCCTATGATGATATCTTTGCCGACGACACCCTCCTGGGGACTTCTGTCCTCCAACAACTCTCCATTAACCTCATAGATCTTCCCCTCACAAACCCCGACCTCATAGATTGGGACCAACCAAGCATTGCACACATCGATGAGTTCCAAAGCGCACAGGCACTCCTAGAATTCATGGGGGCATCAGGTCCAGCAAACAATCAAGATCCAACATCAACCTCTGTCTATCAGCTTCACCCAGAAGGATATTTTGGGGAAGAGGCAAGCTTTAGTCGCAAAAATGATAAAGCAAAAGAACATCATGATTCTTTATGTGAAAACCCTTCTGGGGCACATTCTGACTCCAAAACAGTAAAAATAAAGGGCGTATCTTCTAGTGAAAACTTGGCAATTCAAGCGCTAGAAGATGAAGCCTTGCCTCTTCCCCCTATCCAAGATTATAGACCAGAGCAATCTCCAATCATCATAGAAGAGACCAAGCCAATCAACTTGGGAACAGAAGAATGTCCAAGGATCACCTACATTGCAGTCAACCTAACAGAAGGAGAAGAAATCGCTCTCAGTGCCTTGCTCAAAGAATCAGTTATCAACTTTGCATGGTCATACGCCCACATGCCTGGGCTTGATCCTAATCTTGTCGTTCATCATCTAGCAGTGGATCCTAATGTCAAGCCAGTGAAGCAGAAGCTAAGGAAAATGCATCCAAAGGTAGCATTGCTCGTCAAAGCAGAGCTTGAGAAGCTCCTTCAAGCAAAAATCATCAGAGCAATTGACTACTCAGAATGGATCTCTAACATGGTGCCAGTCACAAAGCCTTCTGGCGACATCAGAATCTATACTGATTTCAGGGACTTGAACAAGGCATGCCCTAAGGATGATTTCCCATTGCCAAACATAGACATGCTTGTAGACCTCACAGCGGGTCACGAAATGCTATCACTCATGGATGGCTTTTCCGGTTACAACCAGATTCATATAGCAGAAGCAGATCAACATAAAATAGCATTCACAACCCCATGGGGTACCTTTTGCTACAATATGATGCCCTTTGGGCTAAAGAATGCAGGAGCAACATATCAGCGAGCAATGACAGCGATCTTCCATGACATGATCCACAAGATCCTTGAAGACTATGTGGATGATATCCTTGCAAAATCCAAAACAAGGGATGAACACCTCAACATCTTAGAGCGTGTGTTTGATCGTCTGAATCATTATGGCTTAAAGCTTAATCCAAAGAAATGTGTCTTTGGTGTTACATCTGGAAAGCTCCTAGGTTTCATAGTATCGCGACGAGGCATAGAGATAGACCCCAAGAAGGTCAAAGCAATAACAGAGATGCCTCCACCAAGAACACTCAAACAGCTCAGAAGCCTACAAGGAAAGCTTCAATCAGTACGACGATTCATCTCTCAGCTAGCAGACAAGTGCCAACCCTTCTCACATCTCTTATGCAAAGACACCAACTTCAAGTGGGATCCCATATGTCAAAGAAGCTTTGATAAACTCAAGGAGTATCTAGCTAACGCTCCAATCCTAGTACCACCAGTTCCAGGATGCCCACTCATCCTTTACATCTCAACAACAGCTACAGCACTAGGGGCACTCCTAGCACAGCATGATGATGAAAATAGAGAATGAGCTATCTACTACATCAGTCGTACTCTTGTGGGCTATGAGCTTAACTATTCACCCATGGAGAAAGCATGCCTAGCAGTGGTCTTTGCCACTCAAAAACTTAGACATTACATGCTTAGCCACACAATCAAGCTCATATCAAAGGTGGACCCTCTTAAGTATCTGTTATCAAGGACAACCCTCACAGGCCGTATGGCAAAATGGGTCATGTTACTTAGTGAATTTGACATTCAGTATGTAGATCGCAAAGCAATCAAAGGGCAAGTCATTGCCGATCAGTTAGCAGAAGCACCACTGGTGGATGCCTATCCACTAATCATGGAATTCCCTGATGAACACTTATGCATGATTGAAGAGCAGCCCATGTGGAAACTATACTTTGATGGCTCCTACACATCACATGGATCAGGGGCAGGAATCCTATTCGTCACACCTCAAGGTGACTACATCCCAAAATCATTCAAATTGGGATTCCCATGTACCAACAACATTGCAGAATATGAGGCACTCATCTTAGGTCTCAGAACAGCCATTCAGTGGAATATCATAGAATTACAAGTATTTGGAGATTCACAGCTGATTATCAAACAAGTCCTAGATGAATATCAAACAAAGGATGACAAGTTGCTACCTTACAAAGAGCTGGTGGACAAACTGCAAGAGCATTTCCTACATCTACAGTTCACACAGATCCCAAGACTTCAGAACAAAGCAGCGGACGCAATGGCAACCATTGGATCCTTGTTAGAAATCCCACGCGACGCATCACAATATGAATTCCTAGTTGAGCAGCTACATACGCCAGCTTATGAGAACGCTGATGCAGAAATGGTATGTGTCTTGGTTGGTCCCCAATCCCCATGGTACCACGACATCCATGCATATCTAAAAAATGGTATCATATCTCCCCATCTCACCAATAACCAACGCCAAAACCTTATTCGCAGAGCTTCCCGCTACACTCTTGTAGCCAACACCCTATATCGTCGTGGGTATCACAATGTCCTATCTAGATGTTTAGATTCAAACGAGGCCGTCCTGGCCTTACAAGAAGTTCACGCTGGAATTTGCGGTGCCCACACGAGTGGCATGGTTCTAGCAAAGCAGCTGCTTAGAGTTGGATATTATTGGCCAACAATGGAACATGATGCATGTGATTTTGTCAAGAAATGTCTCCCATGTCAACAGCATGCCAATTTGATACATGCACCAGCACAAGATCTACAGCCTATTGCACCACCATGGCCTTTTTCATGTTGGGGCCTCGACCTCGTTGGCTTGATCACCCCCCTCTCTTCGGATGGACACAAGTATATCATAACAGCCACAGAGTACTTTACCAAATGGGTTGAAGCGATTCCACTCACCCTTACTACTGGCATCCAAATATCCAAGTTCATCCTCTATCATATCATTTGTCGCTTCGGCATACCATCTACCATCTTCACAGACCATGGCACACCTTTTGAAAACCAGCATGTGGATGATCTATGTGCCAGACTCCACATCCATCACCATTTCTCCAGTCCATATTTCCCTCAAGGAAATGGCCAAGCTGAGGCAACTAACAAAACTATCTTGAAAATCCTCAAGAAGGTTGTCAATGATTCTGGTCGTGACTGGCACCTCCAAATCAATCCCGCCCTTTGGGCCTACCGCACTTCTTATCGCACTCCCACAGGCACCACCCCATACTCCCTTGTATATGGTGCTGAAGCCGTTCTACCAATCGAGGTTGAGCTCCCATCCTTGCGCGTCTCCATGAAGAACTATACAACTGATGAAGACTATCGTGTGGCCCGGCTCACACAGCTAGATCTGCTAGATGAAAAGAGACAGCAAGCCTATGATCACCTGGTTGCATACCAGAATCGACTCAAAAGGAGTTATAACAAAAAGGTTCATCCTAGACAATTCCAAGTCGGTGACATGGTCCTTAAAGAAAATCAGAAGGTCCTAGCAAATAGAGAAAAGAAAGGCAAGTTTGAGCCTACTTGGTTGGGCCCCTATGTTGTCACCGCATCCTTTGGCTCGGGAGCCTATCAGCTATCAACACCAGAAGGCGAGCCCTTGAATGATCCTATCAACATCATCCATCTGAAGAGGTTCTATGCCTGAACCTGATCCTGCATATATCAGAAAATCCAAAAACATTCAAAAAAGCAAAAAAAGCAAAAAAGCAAAAAAGCAAAAAAAAGCAAAAAAGAAAAGAGAAAGAGAAAATAATCGTCCAACGGTGAAAACTTGGCAATTCAAGCACCTTGGACAAGTATGTTGGTGAAAACCTGGTAAACAGGCGCCAACATAGTAAACTGAACTATTTATCTATTCGGTTATCCTTTCAGCTACCGTCCTCTTCCTCCATCCATAACAGATCTCCCAGCAGTTCCATCTCCCCTATCCTCCAAGCATTCAGCTTCCATCTTCCTCCAACCCATCTGCAATCCATATCCTATTCCAAAGCTTTGTACCATATCTTGTACCATATCCCTTTCCCTTTCCTGTACAGCGCAGTCCTTTCTGTAAATATCCTTCTTGTCTCCGTCCTAGTGAGAGTCCCGCTGAGTGTGATCTTCCTATCCCCAATCCTGAGCTTCTGTACATATCCCTTGTGCATATCGTTCCTCCTTGTTGTACATAACCTTTGTCCGTCCTGCAGCAGCATTTGATCAAATATCTTGTCCCATCCCCAGCCTCAGAAAACTTTTAGTCCCACTCGGGCCTTGTGCTTCAGCAACATCAATTGTCGACTTATCCTTGCTCATCCTGATTATTCCTTGAACTTCAGCTTTTGCCAGCGAACAACTACACTTATTCTCTCACCAACCCATGGGTCCTTGAGGATATATCGTTCCTCCTGTCTGACCTAATCTTCCATCCTGGTCCTTGAGGATATATCGTTCCTCCTGTCCGACCAATCTTCCCACCATCAATCAAATCACATCTCTCTCCTTGGCAAAGGATGTCTTTTTGGAGTTTTCATTTTGACCTTGGATTTTGTCCTTTGGGTCTTGTTAATCTTTTACAGCTTCTCTTTGTTCTCTACTCAACGTCACCACGATCCTTTATATCATGGTGTGCTGCGAATGAGGATCATCTGGGGCAAGGTCTTTTGATCTTTTGCTTCTGCCTGTGAGTCAGTCATGTGTTTGTGGTTTCTTCAGCATCATTTCCACCATGCCTCCTTCGGGTTTCATGTGCGATGCTGGGGCAACCCTGCGTGTCTTTTTAGCGTCAGTCCTATGCAACGCTGGTGACAAGGCCTCGTGATCCCAGTATCCTTGGCAGGTCTCTAGCATTGCTATATTAAACTCGGTTGTGCTCTCCACATTTGCACTTGGAGCTTCCCCATCTCCCCTGCATCCTGCATCATATAGATTAATCTTGCATCCTCATGTAGCTGCATCCTACATTTTGCATTCCATCTCATCTTGCATTCACTCATCTTTGCTCTTGGAAGCTTGGTTATTTATCTCCCCTTCTTCCTAGGTCCTTCCTTCTCTGTTTCCTTTCGAGAAAATTTCACAATATTTGCTCCTTGCGTTATTTTCTCGAGGGGGCACAATCCCTTATTCCTCTAAATTCTAGCCTTGGGCATCTTATTTTCTTGTCTTTGACGCCATGCCACTTGCGACATTGCATCAAAGAGGGGCAAAATGTAGACACCTAAAAATCCTTTAGAAAATAAATTATTTTTATTTTCTGAAAAATCCCTGATGACATCATCATTTATTAATTAATTATTTATTTAATTAATTAATTTATTTTTATGTCATTAAATCCTTTTATCTTAATTAAAAATATTTAATTAAGAAATCCCTCCCAAAAATGTTTAAATCTTATTTAAACATTAATCCCCTATTTATTAATTATTTTAATTAATAAATTGACCAAAAATCCCCCAAAAAAATAATTAATTTATTTTTTGACCAAAACTTGGCCAATTTTCTTAAGACCACTAACCTCTTCCAAAATCTTCTAATCCCTTCTTAATTTCGATTAAAAGGCTAATCCCACCTTTTCTAACCCTAATCTCAACTCAAAATATTTAATTAAGATTAAATATTTAATTTTCATATTTATTGAAAATATTTCAATAAATATTCCCAAAACTTAAGCTTTTGGAATGAATAAACTTTTATTCCATAAAACCAAGGAGAATTCTAGACTCTTCTAGAATCTTCTCAACCCAACCTCTTCACCCATCCTAATCCTAAAATCCCCTAATCCTAATCCTAATCCTCCCCCTAACCTTGTCACATTCCCTAAACAAGGTTAGCCAACTCCTAAGCTTGACCCAAAGTCAACAAACTTCTAGAGGCTTCTCTTACATGCATTAAGTGCATTTAAAGCCTCCTTATCCCTCTTACATGCATTTATGATGCATTTAAGAAGCCCCTCACCCCTTTCTTACACCCTTTGACCTTAGGCACATTTCTCAAATTGTGCACATTCCTCCCATCTTTCAACCCAATGCCCTTGTGACACTTGTCACAAGGAGGTGGCCTTGAACTAGCACAATCCATGTGCTCCCCTTTGAATGAATCTTGGCCTCTCTTAAGGATTTTGATCCTAGCCACTCATTCATCCTCCCAAAAGTCTATAAATAGTCCTCATTTCCAAGAGCAAAATATCCATTCACCTTTCATTTTATGCATTGTTATCATGTCCATTTAGCTCTAGACTTAGCATAAGCAATACTAATTGTTAGTTTCTTTTTATCATCTTCAAGCTTTCTTAAAGAACATCATAGCTTAGCAATAATGGATTAACATAGTTTCTTTTATTGTTTTGCATAGCATATAGCATCATATCACACCTATATTTGGTCTAAAATCAATCTTAGTATGCATTAAAATATGCTCCAAGTGCTTAGAGAGCACACCCACATCCCTCTAATTGAAGCGAATCAAACATTTGCTCTATAGCACTTGTTTTTTTAGCAACAATCTTGAGGTGGCTTTGGTTTTGTTTTCATGTCTTATGCTATTTTTTTAGTTCATGAATATGTTAGATTAGTCTAATGTTTGAATGTTTCAGCCTTTCAAGACAGGTAACAGGTTCAAAATCATAGTCTACAGAGATATCTTTTTCCCTAGCTTGGGTAATCTTGAGGAGACTATCCTCGAGGGTCGCATTCACTCACTTCATCCATCATCTTTCTTATCTAATTTTGATTCATCATCTTTCTCATCCCTCTATGATGTCTTACACCTTGCTAGACATTGGGGGAAAACTAATGTGATCTTGTTTGAGAACTTGTAATATTTAAAAAATCTAAAAATTACAAAAAGTCCTGAGAAAAATCTTAAAATTGCAAAAAGTCTTGAAAAAATCTAAAAATTGTAAAATGTCCCTAAAAAATGATCATCCTGGTGAAAACATGGTAAACATGCACCTTGATGAATCAGAAAAAAAATTAAAAAAGCTAAAATATACAAAAAAAAAGAATAAAAAAATTGAAAAAAAGAAAAAGTGTCGTGATGAAAACCTGGCAAACATGCATCTTGGTAGCAAAAAATAGAATCTCTTCCAAGTGGTGAAAACTTGGTAAACAAGCACCTCTTGTACTTTAGTTCTCCATATATCAATGCATATTTTGGTTGCTTCCCTTTAGTTTCATTCTTTCGTGTGTTGTCATTTGCTGCTTTATTGCTTTCATATCTAGCTTTAGCTTGTGCACAGCCTTCAGTCACTTTTGCAACATCTTTTGTTCTTCCTATAACCTTCATGGCTTGAAATCAATCAACATCTTAGTCTTGGGGCAATCAAACTATAATAGGGGGCAATGTCCTAGAAGTTCAACCAAGGCATTCTGTGTTAGTTACTGCTCATCTAATCTGAGTCATTTTCCTATCTCCTAACCACTAAAGAGTTTTTCCACTAACATCGTAAACACACAAGACAACACAGACAATCATATCTATGACATGAAAACAATCACTGAAATTGTTTGAGCTATGCTAGAATTTTCTTTGGATGTTGTCTGTTACAATTGGATTTTAGACTATTATACCCCATGAGAAACTTGATGATGTATATCTTGATTTAGAGAAGCAAGGACTAGGGGCATAATACTTTTTTCTTTATTTTCTACTTATGGGTGTGGTTCTAGTGATTCGAAAGCATCACATAAACTAGGTGTCTATGATAAGAGCGTCCATCATGATTGGAACACCACATATACCATGACCCTCTTTATTTGAATGCTTCAGTGAGGTTTGAACTTCTCATTGTATGTTAATGAGTGATTTCTTATTACTAATACAATCTCAATATCTACCCAAGGATGTGAACGTATAGGTCATTGTGGGTATACAATGCTAAAATTTGTCCTAGGTTATAAATGATAAAGGGTCATTGCAGAAAAAACAATCTCTATCTTGTTTGGTGTTTTTTATGCAATATACATTCAAGTAATCTTGGCACTTTATGCCCTAGTTTTTATGATTCACTTGCAATATTAAAAGGAAATGACATTTAGGTCATCCTGGCTCTTTGTGTCTTAGTGATTATATCTACTTTCGATACTTAATCCGACTATGTCATATTCATATCTTCATGCTTGCCTCACTAGTGAGGGTTATATAGACATCTGTGTCCTAAATAATCAGTGATGAAAAATAGTATATTAAACATCAGTGACTAAGTCCTAGGCTGCATTCATGGTAGAATTTGCACTCAAGGTGTTGTTTTTAACAAGGTAATATTGTTTCTCAAAATCATGCATATTTTATGAGAGAGCTTCTAAACTAAAAATTTATGTTAATAATTTCATCATGCTATCACAAGTGGTTAACTACAAACCTTTTTATGACATGGTTGAGTATCTGTATGTTGGCGTGACATTTCCTACATGAGATGTTAACCTTTTGACCCCTTTTATATCAATTTGACCTAATTTTCAAAGTGTACCAATTTTGGTGAAAATTGTAACCCTACCTATTTTGACACTCCTGACTCCATTTTCAAGATCAAAATCAAAATACAACATCATCTATATTTTTAAAATCTTAAATCAAATTTCTAGTCAAAAGAAGTTGATTGCTTGTAGAAATGATCTCCATTACACAAATTGAATCCAAAATCTTTCATCATAATTTCTCAATCCATTCTATGTGATAAATTTTGTTGGTTAACCATGACTAACTCATTCTCAAACTTGGTTAAACTTGGTCAACAAGACCCCAAACAAGTGTAGAATGCATTCCTAAATGTATGCAACTCAATCTAAATTAGATCAAATTTTTTCAACATCATTTCTAATCAAAATAAGATGTTTTTTGATCAATTGAATTGATTTAATTCACTATGTTACCTCATCATATTTTGATTTCACTCCTGAGGGGGCATGATCAATATATCATCAGTCCATGATCATTAATCAAAGATAATTCTGCAAATCAATAAAATTTTCCAAATATTCTTCAACAATCAAGCTGTCAAATCTAATTATCAAACAAGACCTCATTGCCAGGGGAACCTTAACTTCATTAGAATCCATATCAAGTTGAGTTTATTCAATCATTCTGAATGAGTGATTTCATCGCTACACATCAAGCCACTCAGACAAAAATTTGATCTATTGCAACACAATCAAATCTCTAGGGGAATATCAAGTTCATCAGGACCCATATCAATATGATATTGTCTTCTTAATTTGGTAATTGGCTTCATCAAGACCCATATCAAGTCAGTTATCTCAATCAATCATTGAATAGATATTCAGTTTCATTGCATTACATCAAGAAAAATATTCTGAACTTATCATCAATTGGTCTTCACTCCATCAAGTTTGACATCGGTTTTATTGATTCTAGTTCAAAATTGTTATCTTTTGATTCATTAATCGATCTTCATTCAATGAAGCTCGAAATCAATTTCTCTTTCTCAAGAATAGTTTCATTGCTTTATATCAAACTGTTCTACACTTTGAAATCAAATTTTCTTTGAATCAAGATGCTTCTCACACATCAACTCAAAGAGGGGCAAATGCAATCACCTAAAATTGGTCTCCTAAACCATGAGCCCCTAATCAGAATTATTGATCACAATCATAAAAGTCCTAACCCAAAAGGCAATTCAATTTCTTTCAATCTGATATGATCAACAAAGTTGCAAAATCATCAAAATTAATTAATTCTTAAACATCAACATTATTTGACAATTAAATCAATTAATTAAATTAAATGTCGTAGCACATTAATTAAATTGAATCCATTTGCCATTTACACATTAAAAATGAATCAATTTGAATTAATTGAAGATAAATCCAAAAATTAACAAAAGTAATGGATTATATTCAAAATTGATAAAAACAAAGGAGAAATTGATAAAAATAAAAACCAAAGATTGATAAAAATAAAGTTGATAAAAACAAGGCAAGTTTGAGTTAAAAAGTTGAGTTGCATAATGTATTAAATCAAATAATAGGAAAAAAAGATGTTAAATTAAGCATAAAAGATTAAATCAATCTATCTTATCTATTATTTCCTCAAATCAACTAAAAAAGCATGCTTTAACTCAGCTTTGGATTAATCTTGATTGTTCATCTGAATTAATCTCTACCATCGATTTTATCAGGGTTCCTATAAAAGGAAGACTCCTCTTCCCATTCAAGATGTGTGATTTTGATGACATTTTTATTTTGCAAGTTTTGAGAAGGAGCTATTGCACATTAATTCATCAATTTGAGAGTTTTCATATTCTTGCTTAATTATTTGTATATCATTATAGCATAGATTTCATTTAGTTTTCTTATTGAAAAAATACAAAAATATAGTTTAATCTTGCATTCATATAGAAACCCTTCATTTTGGTGTAGTCAAGTCACTGATATTGCTTGAAAATATGAGAGCACTCATACTTGCATCATTTATGAGGCAATAGATCGAATTGTTATGGTTTTATGCATTCATTTATCTTATATCATTTGACTACCATGCATCTAATGATCTATTGAAATGTTTGTGATTTTAGTAAAATATCTTTCCAATCTTCAATCTATTTCTAGTTTTTATTAATCTTTTCACAACAAAAAGATCAATACAAAGCACTAGGATTTGAGTAAAATATATTTTCTATCAATCAACATGAATGCACTCTCAAGCGGTGGAATAGATATGGCTGATGTAGGTGTGATGTGGTAGGAGGAGTGCAAAATTGAAAAATTTGATGGTAGACAATAGAGAACCCCATGGAGACAAATAGGTTTAGAAAGGTGAGCTAAGAAGCCTGTGAATATACAATATTTTTCTATAGGGGCAAACAAAATTTCACTTGGAAGAAGGAGGAGGTAGAAATAGGATGGTAAGACAACTAGTTGATTGTATTCACAAAAACCACCAGGGAAGGGGAATAAATGGAATGCGAGATAGACGTATCATCTGAAGGATGCTAAAATTGGAGGAGGCTTGGCAATGTAGCCAAATTCAAACATTGAGAAAACAATGTAAATTCCCTTGAAGATCACTGACCCAACTATGGATCGACTGAAAGAAAAATCCCTACTAACCAAATGGCATGCAGAAGGATGCCCACATGATCATATTATGGATTAGTGGAAAAGTCCTTTTAAAGACAAGTTCAATATCCTACCTCTACTAATTTCTTTTTCCTCATAGGATGCATCCTTCTTGCATTAAAATTTGAAATTCTACATGGAGATCCATTATTCTTCAAGGGATCAAGTTTCTATTGCATAGATAAGACACTATATTTTGATATATCAAAATACACCCTTAAAAATTCCCCTTGTGGTTTAACCTAATTTAAATTGATGTGGAGTTTTGGAATATGGAAGCCTTCATAAAAATAAGAGATTCCTTGGCACTTTCTAAGGAGATGATGAAGATTTTATAAATGGGAAACCAATAGTGAGGTTAAAATTTTAGTGGATATTGATATAAAATATAAGATTTATGAGGAGCTTGAGATTATTTCCAATTTTAGGAAATAGAAGAAAAAAATAACCAAATCTAAAGATTGTAGTTTGGGCCATTGTCTATTGAGAAGATCAATGAGAGCCATAACCTTAGAGTTAGAAGCCAATGCCAAGTGTAATATTGAGGTAGAGATGACTCTATGGCATCCAAAATGGTTGAAGGATAAAAAATAGGGTTAGCCTCCTAAAAAGGATAAACAAGAGATAGAGAAAGGAAATGAGAGATATAAGCTTAGAGTTAGAAGTCAATACCAAGTGTAATATTGAGGTAGAGATAACTCTATGGAATCCAAAATTGTTGAAGGATTAGAATTAGGGTTATCCCCTAAAAAGGAAAAACAATATATAAAGAAAGGTGAGGATACATTGATAAAAATAGAGTAGGGAATAAATAAATAAATAAATAAAACAAAAAATGATTGATCAAGGGATCTCTTAGCCTACAAACCCTATTAGGATTTGTAGGGTAAAACTAGGGTCTAAAACTTTTGATTAATTTAGGACATAATTTGATGTAAGTACCCTAAGTTACACCTAGAAGTGTTAATCTGGGATTCGTAAGCTGATGCGAGCTATAGTGGCTATTTTCGCAAGGGATGAAGATAGTATGTCAAGTGGTTATGGATGCATCCTAATTCACATGCTTTATACTAAAGAACCCAATCTAATACTTTTAACTAATGAATTGAATTTCATGCTTAAAAGAATTAAACTCACCTTCACACACTTAAAATGATTAAACTAGCTTTCACACTCAAAAGAACTCACACTTAAAAGAATTAAACTTACATCACTTAATTTTAATCAAGCCTTTTTACTAATAACCATCTCATACCATTAATTATATTTATAAAGTTATTTTCTCTTGAAAGGATCTTTACTTTACACTTTAGGAAAGATGACAAAATGGTTCTACTTCCTGTCAAGGAAGTGTCAAGAAGTGGAATAGAGTCTAAAATATCATAATTATAAATCATAGCCTATCGATTAAACTTATGTTTGTCCAAAGAATTTACAAATCAAAGCTTATTGTGTCAAATCAGATATGAATGTAATTTGAATAGGATGTTCTCCAAATTTTGATTAAGTTTTGTGAATCTAGGAATGATATTACAAGTTAAATCAAAGATATTCTATTATATAGAATATAATATTCTACAAACTCACACTTCCTTCAAACCGATACCAAATGCAAGAATGAACTAAACTGCTTGTTCAATCAATCTACCATAATCATAAATAATAAAACATAAACAAAATATGAAATCACTCACTCCACACTTGAAAATAAGCCACCTAATAAAACAAGCAAGGGGGCTCTACCTCCTTGATCACCAGGGGAAAGCAACACACATGATTCCTTACACTAGTTCAACCATACAACTCACCAAATGCCAAATAGATTAATGAGTAGTATATTCATATGATAAAAGGTAAGTCTCTATCTATGATTTACATTCATAATTATATTGTAATAGATAGGTCTTAATTCGTTATAACTATTAGCCAATATCTACTATATTGTATTACATTACAAAACGGTAGAATATCAAAACCTATCCATTAACAATTACATACTAAAATAAGAACAATTTTTAACAAATGCCTTTCTTCAGCAATACCAAAATAATAGTAGAATAACTACTAAAAACATATTTATTCTTTGTGGTGTCATTTCCATCATCCGCATTCCTGACACATTAACCAAATCATCACTCATTACGTACCAATTGTAACATAAAAGCATCAGATATGTCATGATTTTCAACAAGTTATTATTCATAATTTCCTTTTCATTCTATTAAATATTAAGGTTCCTTCATCAAATGGTGACAAGAACATGGACAAGAACAAGGGTAAAGGTAGAAAGCATGAAACAAAATAACGAAACATCCTCTACTCGTCATACCCCCCTAGCTAAACATTTTGTATGTCCTCATGCAAAGGAGTATTGGCTACAAACCAGGCAGATTATTGAGCCTCTGTAGAGTATTATTGATTTCATTGCTCCACTTCTATTACATAGGTTGAATCTTCTTCCTATGCCCCTCAATAGGCATGTGAGAGAGAATGACCTAGTTGAGTTCCTTTTTAATCTTTCTTATTTCCTATGTCTGGGATCAAATAAATGAATGGACCTCATACATGAGCTCATAAAGGGTATTATTTTCCATCTATAGTGTAGTGTCTTTATCTTTCAAATCTAGAATCTCTTTACCTATTGTCTTGTAAAGATCTATCTTTCTGTGTCCTTCTTCAGTTTCATGAATGTTGGCCAAAGGACCCTTAGTTGTGTCAAGAGCCAATTCATTCACTCTATCATTGTCAGGTAGATAACTGGTCAATAATTCTTCAATTCCCCTATTTTCCAAGGTTTGTTACTCATTTATTGACTCTACTTGTTTTGTTCCATGAGTAATGTCTTTTGTTTCATCTTGAATTTGTATACTAACATTCACATCATCAACTGATTTAGGAGAGGCATTTTTTGGGGGTACTTGAAGATGACTACCTCTTTATCCTTCATCTCTAGATAAATATTATCACTATCATGGCAAACCTTAGGAATCTAGGTATCAAGAGGCATTTCAATATTAATTTATGGTCCCACATTTTCATTTGCTGGTGACCTAGTAAATACATCTTCAGT
This sequence comes from Chamaecyparis obtusa, assembly GCA_027943335.1. Classification (NCBI taxonomy): domain Eukaryota; kingdom Viridiplantae; phylum Streptophyta; class Pinopsida; order Cupressales; family Cupressaceae; genus Chamaecyparis; species Chamaecyparis obtusa. Next base: position 1,698,150 of record BSBK01006287.1, on the reverse strand, counting down.
CTATTTTGTTGTGCCTCCATTGACACATGCTCAATATTTCCTACCAAAACTTCTTCTAAGGGAGCATCATTTTCAATGTTAAAAGTCTCTGTCAATTGTTATGTTTGTACAAAAACATAGACACATAATCAATACAACTGCAACTTGTTGAGTCAAGTTAGTCTTATTATGTCTTGATTTTTGTAATTCATTTTCTTGCAATGTTTCTTTCTCAGTGTACTCATCTCCTTCATAGAGTGAAACTAGTCTTTTCCACATCTCACTTGCCTCTGTTAGATCTTTGAACTCTATGAATTCACCATCAGATAGTGCATTGACCAAGGATTCCTTTACAATAATATTGCACACAAATATTTTCCTTTCTTCTTTAGTAGTAGTAAGTGTTTCAAGGTCTTCCTCCTTCGTGATAGGAACATCTTTCAAAGTAATGAGCCAATATTGCAACCCCATACACATCAGATGATTCTTCATCTTCTCCTTCCATGTGTCACAATTTTCTGCATCAAACTTATGACTTTCCTTTTTGAATAAGGCCATCCTAATCTTTACCTCAAGATGTTAGTTTTTTCTTGACTAGGGACAAAAGCTCTGATACAAATTGTTAGAATAAAAATGTCCTAATCAACTAAGAGCGGGGGGGGGGGGGGGGGGGGGTGAATTAGTTAATGCCAATATTATTTATTTCAGATTTCAACTTCAAAACTTAATGTCAAGAGAAAAATACTAAACTAAAAAGTAAATGCAAGAATAGTACACATACACATGAACACCAAGATTTATTCTCGAGGAAAACCATGTTAAGGAAAAAACCCTAGTGGGGATGGTACCCACAAATATCTGCACTATGAGTATAATAACCCTATTAGGAGTTTTGACCCTGTTAGGAGCTGAGTATTGCAATAGGTAGGTCTTGGTTAAAGGACAAACCCTGTTTAGAGCCTTTATAATGTGATCCTGATTAAGGAATAAACCTTGCTAGGAGTCCATCCCTGTTAGAGGTAATAAACCCATTAAAGGTGTACAATGTATCAACCTAATCAAGAGATTTGAGAGTTAAAGCCACCCTTAGGTTCTCTAAACCTCACAACTTCAAAGCTGAGATAATCTTGTTCTGAAGCTTCTTCCAGTACTCAACCACTGCCCAGCAAGCTCCACCTTGTGTCAAAGTACACAACTATTATTCTTTAAATAGTATCCAATGCATCCTTAAGATCAAATTCACCTCTACATTTTTCACATATGTAGCCATGCCTTATTTTCCAAGAATTTCAATCCTTATATACAAGTTAGAACAATGATATCCAAGTCAGGCTTCATAGGATAAATCCTATTCACAAGATACAAATGGACCCATAGAAAGATGCACATGGACCTCTTAAAATGTTACAATGTAATGATTACATCAATTTATCATTTAGATCTATAAATAAAGCTTGCATATCACATAACTTGAAACATGTTCCAAGTCAGCCTCCAAATAAGTCTTCACCAATACACACACCATTGCTGACATCACCTGTGTGATTATGAATCCATATGATTGCAATAAGTTCTCAAGCCATTTTCCAACATGAAACTATTCTCGCACATCATGACCCAAAAAACCATGAGTTCTATTCATAAAGTTCTGTAATCAACTCTGTGAGAATCACAGTTTTTGTTTCCTGAGAAACAGTTATTAGTAAATCAATCATAACTCTATCAGATCAACTCATAATCATGTGTGATCATAGATGATTACCCAAGAGATGATGAAGAGTCTTCCTAAAAGTGTGCACGTGCTAATTCTCAATAATTTGTCTGTATAATTCTTTGCAACTTGTATGCAGGCTTCTGAACAACTAGTCAATAGCATATGTTGACATCAATGACAAACTCTATCATGAATGCAGCACATAGTCACTGTAACATTCCTCCATCATTACTAGGATACTCCCCCATAGGAATACCATCAAGATTCATGCTAACAAAAAAATGTTTGGGAAGTTTCCAATGCAATATGATGTGAGAATCCTAAAAATATGCAGTATGTTATTGTAGGAAAGCAAGAAGACATAGAAGCGGGATATTGTTTGTGCTTGATATTTAGTAGCTTTCTCTCTAATAAAATTTATTTACATAGTATCAAACAAATAATCATCTATGTGCCCATAGAAATCCTTCAGACCACCTTCAAGAAATATTAAATTCCAATGGAAGAATGAAGAATATTATTTGAACCACATTTATACATAGATGAGTTGGTAAGAGCAATACTAAATGGTTTTGAAAATCATTTATTTTATTACCAGTATAACACAATTGCAATAAAACTACAATATCTTTCTAGTTTATAAATGAAATTTAAAAATTCAAAATATTTTAGGAAGGTGATGAATAAGGAAATAAAACCTAAAAGTCATTTTTGATGAAATTCTTAGTGAAGTTGTGAGAAGTTTTAAGTGGAAGATATTGACACAATAATATATGTTTGACTACCATTACAAATGTTGCCATTCTTTTTAGAGTTCTTTTAATTATTGTGAATATGTGCAGTGGAGGTCAGTTTTTTGTATATGACATTATTTTATCCCAAATCAAGTTAAATTCTAACAATTATAAATTAGAATTTTCTTTCACTTGTAATATTTAGCATTTGAGAATTTTGCTAAAAAAAATGCATGTCATTGATGAATATGAAGGAGATTTCATTCGTGGTTATTTAATATATAAGGTGCAACCAAGGTTATGATAGAAGATAGTGATATTAATAAATATTTATATTATAGTGTGTAATGGGGCATCCATATACATTTCACAGAATCCCTAGACACCTAAAATGAATATCATAGCTCATTAACAAATAAGGATAAATGTCCAAAATAAGACAAAAGGAGATGGGGAGAACAACAAATAGATATTTAAACCAATATACTCTTCCTTTCAAAAACCCATTGCTCCAATTACTTGACCACATCACATAAATCCCATAAACAAATTGTCTCTATCAAACAAGGCTTGTCAAAAGATTTAAAAAAATAGATCCCCATCACTTTGTTTTTCCTCATAAAAAGCTTCAGAGCTAATCACCTTCATAATTTTTTTGTATCTAGGTGGTTTTTGGCCCCATCTCTATGTCAAGCGCCCTCCAAACGAATTCTCTCCACACCCTTTCCTATCAATGGTGCACTTCAATCCACATCCATCCAAACCCATAATGAATGATTTTATGGCCACTTCAACCTCAAGGTTAAACATTTTTTATAATTTCATTTGGCCATAGGATGCCCATGCCTATCTCTACAAGAGCTAAAAATTCAATATTATCTAATATAAAGTTTTCCCTAAAGAAAGTTCTAAGGAGAAAGATCTACAATTTTATCTCCCCAAGGTCCCCCAATGGGGCCAATAACTAGGAAGATCCATATGTCACTATAACATTTGGGGTCAAATTCTGATGGTGGGTAGCGATGACACTACCATTTGTGTGTGATTTTTGTGTTTTTTTTTTGCAAGTTACCCTAATGTTGTTATAATAGCGACAATTACATCGTAATTATGACACCCACGTGATTATAAACAAAAAAAAGGAAAGGAAAGGCTCATTTCTAATTTTTGTAAATCCAAGTTGTGCACATGAAGAGGGAGAAGTCGAGCAAGGAAAGTAGAGGTAGGTGTTTATTTGGATCTTTGATCATTCCATTTGCTTCATGTGAGCTTGAAGCATCATGATTTACTTCCATTGATGATTATTTACTTTCTCAAGGCCGCGAGCCTATGATCGTTTCTTCCTTCTATATATATCTTTGATTTGGTTATTGATACAAGATTATAATTCTCACTACTTTATTTTACTTGTTTGGATCTTTGAGGACCTGTGTTTAACACTAGGGCATTATTGTTGGATCCTAGCATTTTTATTATCTTCTTGTGCACTATGATGACCTAGGGCATCAATGATTAACTATTACTTGTTTTCAATTTATCGACAGATTGACTATAAGGCTAGGGCATCATTATTTTCTTCCATTGATGATTATATACTGTACTTGATTGCTCAAGGCCGTGGGCCTGTGACTATTTCTTCCTTCTGTATATATCATTGCTTGATTTGGTTTGGTTATTGACACAACATTATAATGCTCACTACTGTATTTTACTTGTTTAGATCTTTGAGGACCTATTTTTAACACTAGGGCATTATTGTTGGATCCTTGTATTTTTATTATCTGCTTGTTGTGATGACCTAGGGCATCAATGATTAACTATTACTTGTTTTCAATTCATCACATGATTGACTATCTGGCTAGGGCATCATTATTTGCTTCCATTGATGATTATATATTGTACTTAATTGGTCAGGGCTGCGGGCCTATGATTGTTTCTTCCTTCTATATATATCATTGCTTGATTTGATTTGGTTATTGACACAACATTATAATGCTCACTACTGTATTTTACTTGTTTGGATCTTTGAGGACCCCTGTTTAACACTAGTGAATTATTTCTGAATCCTTGCATTTTTATTATCTGCTTGCTATGATGACCTAGGGAATCAATGATTAACTATTACTTTTTTTTTTCTATTGCATATAAGTTATAAACTATTTAGTACAAAAAGTAATGGATCAGAGTACTTAAAGTATTACAAAATTGCTTAGTACTACTGAGTAAAACATTTGATTACATTAGAGACTTAATAAAGTAGATTAGCAAAAGAAAAACAATTGCTAGTTCAAGAGGGACTGTCTCCCTCTTCTTCCTCTTCATCATTAGTGTCTAGGGAGACATAATTGTATCCCAGGACTCTGTAATCTCTATCACCTATGTTCCTCATTTTTCTATGCAGATTTTCATGCCTCAGTTGCTGGATAAACTCCTTAAGGGTGTACTTGAAATCATCCTTCTCTTTCATTGTAGTATATCCATATGCTACCTCTAATTTCTCTATGGTAGCCTTCCCATCTCTCAGCACCTGCAAGAACTTGCTCTCCTTCACCTTCAAGATCATTGTGACTTGCATGGAAATATCAAAATAGATGAGTCTCTTGCGAGACATAGTAAGATTCTTGTTCTTACCTGCAAGTACATCATTATTTTGCGCCTTCCAGATGAACCATAAGATAACAAAGGAAAGAAAAGACCAAAATGAGTTATAGAAATTGCTATAGTTGATAGTACCAGAGACAACATTCAGTGCATTAAAATGAGTCTTGTATGACAGTCCAAAGATATTCTAGATTTTAGAAGAAAAAAAATGCTAAAAGAAAACATGGGTAATAGATTCAAGTTGTCTACACACAGAGAAGATATTTGGTTCTCCCCCCAATTTCTTAAATGGCAGTTTGTGCAGGAATAGTTTCCACAGAAAGCAAGAGATCTTTGGTTCAACAGGTCTGGCCCATAACATATTGAAGTATTTTATCCATTCTGAAACCTGAATTTCCAGGCCCCACTTACAGTTAACATGGGTGAAGATGTTACCTTTATTGGTTAGAAATTGGTAAAAATATTTGGATTTGCCAAGGTGGAGAGGGGTATTGTCAGGCCAACATAATTGGAAATTACAGCAAGACTCAGTGCAACAACCCTTAATGGGACCTAGGGAGTTAAGGGATTCTTTGAGGATAGAGTATGTTCTCCAATGGGACTGGGGTAAGTTGAAATGGGATTCCAACCACTCCCAAGATAGAAGCTTACCATGCTGGAGGATATCACCAAACATTGCAATACCAAGCCCTGCCCATTTCTTTGCTGAACAACCCTGTAGAAGAGCAAGCTTTTTATCTCCATGACTCAAGTTCCACCAAATATATTTGAGCCTACAAATATTCCCAGTGTTCTCAATTGGCCTCTTGTTGATCAAGAATCCCTTAACATACTTCCAAGCCTTCCAAATACTCTTGAAAACACTAGATCCTTGAACAACAATATTGGCATTTATAGTGAGAGAATCAGTAAAACATAGGTTATGCCATCCTTTAGGCCTGCTACAGTGTTCCATTTGTAGATTGTTTCTAATCAGTACCTTCCATGATTCTTCCCCCTCCCCTACCTTAGCTATCCAATTGATAGCCAAGGTAATGCCTTGAGATTTGAGGTCTTTTAGGCCTAGACCTCCCCATGATCTGCCCCTTGAGCACGATTCCTAGGAAACCACATGAAATATTTTATTCCCTCTGCCATCCGACCATAAAAAATATCTGATTACCTTTTGGATAGAGCTAAAATGCAGTTGATTAAAAAGCCACATGGAAGAGAAGTAGATAGGATAGGAAGAGAGGATCTTCTGGCATACCTGAAATCTACTAGGGAAGGATAGAAGGTTACTATCCCACTTAGTTAGCTTTTTATTAATCCTCTCAAAGATCCATTCCCACATTTGATTGAGATTAGGAGAAATAGAGAAAGGGATGCCCAAGTATTTGACCATATGGTTTGGACCACCCCAAGAAAATTCAAAATTACCCCACCATTCAGGCAGATTTAGATCCCACCCCAACATGACAAACTTGGATAAAGAGATCTTACTATCGGAGGCTTGGCAAAAAATGTCAAGTTTGTTCATCAAGAGTCTCATATTAGACACTTTAAGGAGAAGGAGGATGGAGGTGTCATCAACAAAATATACATTGGAGACCTCTTGATTATTGGGGAGGACACCTTTCACTTTAGGGGAGAGGGAATTGTCTCTAAGGAGGTAGTGTAAAGAGTCTGCTACAATAACAAATAGGGAAGGGCCCAGAGGGTAGCCTTGTCTAATAGACCTGGAGAGACTGAAGAATTCTAACCTGACACCATTGATTTCAACTGTAGCCATCACACCATATAGGAGTGTTGATACCATTTTGCAAAAGCGGGGGGGAAAACCAAGGGCTTCCAACATCATCATGATGAACCTCCACTCAATCCTGTCATACGCCTTCTCATAATCTATAAGAATCATGGAATAGTTTATACCTATAACTTTGGCCTAGTTCATGGCCTCTCAATAGGTGATAAGATTCTCAAGGATATATCTCCCCTTGAAAAATCCCGTTTGAGTGCTATTAATCATTGAGGGGAGAAGCTTCTCAATTCTTACTACAAGAACCTTAGCTAAGATCTTGTAGACAACATTTAATAAAGTAACGGGTCTCCAATTTTTGATTAGTAGTCTATCACCCTCTTTAGGAATGAGTTTAATAAGGCCAACATTTAACTTAGGTCACAGAGTACTTGCTTCAATAGCTTCCTCATAGACATGCGTAAGTTTTGGTACAATCCAATTTATGCTGGATTTGTAAAATTCAATTGGTAGCCCATCTAGTCCTGGAGCTTTATCATTAGCCATTCTATTGATGGCTACTTTGATTTCCTCCTCTATTAAATCCATATTCAACAGCTTAGCCTCCTCCTCACTTCCCTTCTTAGGGATGAGGGTTCTAATCTTGTCTTTGGCATCCTCCATGGAGGGGTCAGAATCTGCAGAGGTAAAGAGTTCCTAATAGAAGGAGGAGAAGGCCCTGAGGATCTCCTATTGAGAAGATACCACAGAGTCCTGGACTCTAATACTAGCAATTTTATCTCTTGCTTCTTTCTTCTTAAGAGTTTGAAAAAAGAATTTGGAGCCTCTATCTCCCAGATTAATCCAATTTATACTGGCTCTGATTCTGGCTCCCCTAGACTTAACCAATTGGATTCTTCTGAGAGAATCTCTACAAGAAATAACATTCTCTAGGAGAGATTCAGAGGAAGGATTGTCTTAAATCTGATATTATACCTCTTGCAGAGACTCCACTAGTCTATATTCTAGCATTCTAGAATCCTTAGCATTTTTAATACCTACAATTTTAAGCAAACCCTGCCAAGATTTAGTGGTTTGATTCCATTTATCAATATCAGAGTCATGTTGTGCAATCTTCTCATTGTACCAAGAAATGATCTTGACCACTGCCTGGACATCCTCATCCTTAAGAAGGGAAGTGTTTAGGGAAATGCCTTGCTTAGGAGGGGTATCAGAAGTTTGTTCCCTGATGAGTTGAATGGAAGAAAAAATGGGATGGTGGTCTGATAGGGTGAAGGGTATCACTTTCACATAGTTGTTGTTAGGATAGGGTTGACAGCTAAACCATAGCTTATTGAGGTAGAACCTATCCAATCTAGAATAAATTATCCTCTCTCCTCTTTGAAAATTAGACATGTGTACCAGATGCCTTTTGAATCATTCTTCTTCCCTGCTAAGGGGTCAAACAGGTTAAGTTTGTTGACCATTCTGCACTAGAAGAGGGACTCATTGCCTTTCCACTTAAACCTGAGACCTCCCAATTTATCTTGGGCCCTCTCCACCATGTTGAAGTCTCCTGATACAATCCAAGGGATGGGCTCTAGGTCAGAAATCCACTTCCACAGCTCAATCCTACCACTGTGATCATTTGGGGCATAAATTGAACATATACCAAATTCAAAATTCTAGACCTTCAACCTAACCCAAACTACTCTGTTACAGGGAGATATGCCCCACAAAAGAATTGCATTCTTCCAAGAAGGGCTAATCAGGATAGAAGTTCCACTCTTACCTCTTGGGTGTTTAGTTGAGAATGCAGTTGCATCTCTCCAGATGCATTTAAGAGAAATATCCAGCTCAAATCCTATTGCTTTAACCTCTTGAAGCAATAGAAAGTCTAACTCTCTATGAGAGTTAAGGAGTCTCTTGACAACATATTTTATGTCAAAGGCTTCCAACCCTCTAACATTCCATGAAGCACAATTTAGCATCATAGACAATACTTATCAGTCAGTATCCATGGGTTTCCTAAATCCTTCAAAGCATTTAGGTATGTCAACTCTGGGGGTCTTAGTAGGCTTATGGTTCCCACTGATTAAAGGTGGTCTTCCTCTTTTCTTCTTCTTGACTGGACATTGATCCTCTCCTTTACTAATTTTGGAGGGATCAATAGCAAAAAAAAATGACTCTACTGGACATCCTTTCACACTGACATAGTCTGAGATGACAATCTCTCCTTCAATCTCACCTTCATGCCTCAGCACCTCTCCCAACTCTATTCCCCCTGTAGGGAGGCTGGACTCCCCCTCACTCCTCTTCTTAGTAGACACATAATTCCATTGATCTGAGAGTGGTGGAAGGGGAGGTGGGGCTAGAATAACAACAACTGAGAAAGCATTCAGTCTATCTTCTTGGGCAGGAGGGGGAGACTTCCCTCCTACTCCACCACCTAGAAAGGGGGCAATGGATAAATCTATAGATGAGGAGTGAACATGAGAAACACTAGAACTATCCATCCTACCTGAAGGGGGAGTAGAGGGGGGAGAGGAGTTACTTAGAGGTCTTTGATCATGAGGAAGATTATAAGTTTTCCACTTGGGCTGAGGCACAGTTTTATTCTTCAAGGCTCTAACCCTAATCTTATAAACAACTAATTGTTGAGCATTCTTAGTTCTATGAGTTTTCTTCAGATTAGTTCCATTAAGACCAAAGTCAACTGTTTCATCTATAGTAACCACTTCAAGGGGTTTATATAAAGCTGGATTAGTTTTAGGGTTATTTGGAAAAGAGTCAAATTTACCTTTGAGGCTATCCAAAGTAGCAGAAAGGGCAGCCGAGTCTTGGTTCCAGACAGGTGGGGGGAGATCTGCACAATAGGGGGACATTCAGGAGTAGAAATAGACTTGGATGAAGATGAAGGAATCTCAGGGCCTGCCTTGTTCTTGGGATTAGGAGGGTTAAATTTTTTTTCAATGCATTTCTCTTCAGAATGATAGGGCATTCATTCTTTTTGTGACCTTCCTTTCTACAAATGAAACAACCACCTAATCCACCCAGAAAAATTATCAGGAGACATACAAGTGTGGGGTCAATATCAAACTGTAGGGTCTCAGGGAGGTCAACTCTGAGTTTGACAGAGAACAGGACATGAACATCTATGTTCAGGATGAGAGTATTCAACTGATCAATTCTAAGAACTTTTCCTATTAGCTCAAGTGCAAGTGAAATGAGCATCAACAAAAATAGAGGGAGGTTGCCAATAATAATCCACCTTGGGCTAGAAAGAGGTAGGAATTCATCTTGGGAGGCTTCAAGAGACCAGGGAATTGCCCTAAATTCACAGGGGCCAACTCTCCAAAACTATTTTTCAACAATAGATTTCTAGGCTTTAGAGTCACAAAAAACCAAAATAAATAAACCCTTTTGGAGCATGTAATAGTAATAAAAATGAAAACCTAACTTCTATCCCCACGTTTTATGAAACCAATCATTAAGAAAGTTCCTAGAAGGAATCCTAGTACTATCAACTGCAGCAAAAAAAATAGCGCAATCTTTAAGCTTAGCTTTCTCCTGTTCAATAACAACATTCATTTGCGAGTTTAGTTTAACAACTAACTTGGGTGGAATGGGTTCCTTACCTCCATTTCCTTTGGTGGCTGGAATCCCTTGGGAGGCACTCGCAAGGAAGGCTGCTCCTTCTGGGAGGACTCATTCATTTTGGATGGCTTACTTGAAGGACTTTGGCTTGGGAATGGTTGGTGCCTCTTCTCCATTCTGCTGAGTTTTCTCTCCTATAGCATCGACAGAAGCCACTGGAGATGGTTGAGGAATAGCCTTAGGGTTTGCAGCGAGGGCATCATTTGTAATGAGAGAGCTATCTTTCTCCGTAGGAATAAAACCCTTGGTTGAAGAGATGAAATTAATGGCTCTTGGTGACGTCGAAGCCATTAATGTTTTCCCTACTAAGGAGTGTGTGAGGGTCCAAGAAAAAAAATCAGAGAGGCACCGAGTACACCAAGTTGCAAAGCTTTTCGTAAAAAGAAATCTATCACTGTATATATGTCATTATTCTCAATATGCAATTGGTGCTTATTTCATCCCCTTTTTTTCAATGCTTATTTTCCACTATTACTTATTTTCAATTCATTGCATGATTGAATATCAGGCTAGGGCATCATTATTTTCTTCCATTGATGATTATTTACTGTACTTTATTTCTTAAGGCCGCGGGCCTGAGACTATTTCTTCCTTCTGTATATATCATTTCTCAATTTGATTTGGTTATTGACACAACATTATAATTCTCACTACTATATTTTACTTGTTTGGATCTTTGAGGACCCGTGTTTAACACTAGGGCATTATTGTTGGATCCTTGCATTTTTATTTACTAGTTGCTGTGATGACCTAGGGCATCAATGATTAACTATTACTTATTTTTTAATTCATCACATAATTGACTATGTATGGCTTGATTATGGACATGCATTATTGTAGATGAGGATATGTAATAGTATATCATGCATTGCTTAAATCCCTTGGATCTAACCCCATTTCTTTCCTTCTTATAGGTTCTGGATCAACTAGGAGCACATTGGATTCACACCTTGGTCATCCTTCCATCATCTCTTTAGGTAATGTCTGGTACCCTATTGTTTATGCTCATTTACTCATGGATGTCTATATTCAACCTTATCTTTCTAGGATTTGTCTATGCTCAAGGCCTGTGTGAGCCAAGATTTGTTGTTGTATCATTATCACTATTGCTTCATTATTCCCATTTGAATGCACTTGTGCTTATGATCTTCATATCTCATGAAGCTAGGGCATTATAGATTTACTAATTGCATGATCATAACTAGCAGCACATGAAGCAAATGGAATGATCAAAGAGCCAAATAAAAACGTACCTATTCTTTTGTACACTTTCCATCATCAAAGATCCATCCAAAAAGATCAGTGCTATCAAACTTCTTAACTCCTTTACCTTTCTAGTAATGCTCAAAATATTATCTGATGAATCCACATAAGCATAAGAGTAACCAATATGATCTTATAATCACAAGAATCAAGTTCAATGTAGAGAAAATGTGTTCACACATAGAATCACATGTAATATAGTCTTAGCTCTAGTCAATAAATATAGACTTAGCTATAAAAGAAAGTATGATCCATACATACACAATAAGCCACTAAAGTATGCTTCATAAGCATAAGAGTAATCACATAAGTCTCACCACATAAGAGTAACCAAATTTTTCCAACATATAAATAGGTGCAATGTGATCACATCAAGATGCAATATAGTTCCCTCTATAAAGAAATGTATTCACACATATATATGATCAATAGAAAAGCATATATAAAGGATAACATATATTCATATAAAGTATGCTCCCATGCATACAACAACATTATCTCTAAGTATCATAATGTATGGTCCCAAAAAAAATGCCAATTGTAAAATGTAACATACACAACATATGCCAATGTAAATATGTTCCAACATTCATTAACCAATAATGTATGCACCTATGCATCAATAAAGAAAATAGTTAATCAGTTATACTAACAATCAACTATGTATGTTCCCATATATAAAACTCCCTCTCAAATTGCTACTCCATCTCAAAGTGCAAAGAGCTCAGTTTCGGGTTCTTTTATCTCCACAAAGGATGCTTGAAGGTTGTTCCTCTCAGGACAATTTACATCTATGTGACCAAACTTCTCACATTTATAGCATTGAGCTTTAGAGAAGTCCCTCTTAAAGGGTTTATTCTTCTTAAAGTTCTTCCCTCTTCCCTATTTGTCCTTTGAACTTCCTTAATTTTCATTCCTCTTATCCTTTTGGAATTCTCTCTTTTTCTTGAATTTACCTATCCCCCTTTTGAAGTTTTGAGAGTAAAGAAGTTTTATATCTTCCTTGAAGATTGATCCTCTTGATATTAATCTTGCTTATTATTGAAGATAATTGGTCTTTAGTCTATCAATAGTAGGTAAATCAAAACATGCACTAATCCTTTGAATGAATGCATCCCAAATAAGAGGCAATCCATTAAGAGCTATCACAACTAGCTCCTTATCATCATATTTGAACCCAATTGATGATAGTTGATTCCTTAGCTCATTGATCCTCATGAAGTAGGACATGATTGACTCCCCTTGATCCAGGAGAGGTTATTTTTGAGAGCTAGGACCCTATTTGTGTCGTTGATCTGGAACACGCTAGACAATGAAGTGAACATCTCATATGCATTCTCTAGATTTGCAATTGTTGGCACAATGTGATCTTTAACACTATCAATAATTATTCTCATTTCTTTATTGTTGTTTTTGTTTGATTCCTTCTTTTCATCTGCATCCATATCATCTTTAGGATGATCTTCAATCACCAATCATAATGACCACATGTGTGGGGGAGTCAATCCATTATGGAGACCTCAAACCCAATTCATGGTTGCAATTAGAAAACCCAAGTATAGTCCAACACCAGTTAATTCCTAGGTTTTAATAATAATTAAACACTAAAATAAATGTTTGGAGATGTAAATAACACCCAAGCCAATGATCTTACATCATGATCCAATCACTAATACACCACAAAACATGTTTGAAGCCACTGCATGGGCTGACTATACCCTACAGGTAGATTCATAATTTACAAAGAATGTTTTTATTTATTGAATGAATACCATTTGAAAATGGTTCTATACACACACCAACTCCACATCCCCCATCCACTCATGTGGATCAACATTAATAGAGACTTCTAACCAACTAAAGACCAACTGCAACCATTAACTAACTATTTAATTGTCCCCCAAATAGTAAGCATGCCATCAAATGATCATGCAATTAGTAAATCCATAATGCCCTAGCTTCATGAGATCCAACAGTAAATAAAAATGCAAGGATCCAATAATATTTCCCTAGTGTTAAAAATGCATCCTCAAATATCCAAACAAGTAAAAATACAACAGTGAGCATTATAATGTTGTGTCAATAACCAAATCAAATCAAGCCATGATATATACAGAAGGAAGAAATAGTCACAAGCTCATGGCCTTGAGAAATAAAGTAAAATATATAATCATCAATGTAAGCAAATAATGATTCCCTAGCCCGATAGTCAATCATGTGATAAATTGAAAATAAGTAATAGTTAATCATTGATGCCCTAGATCATCATAGCGGGCAAGAAGGGAATAAAAATGCAAGGATCCATCAATAATGCCCTAGTGTTAAACACAGGTCCTCAAAGATCCAAACAAGTAAAATATAGTAGTGAGAATTATAATGTTGTGTCAATAACCAAATCAAAGATATACATAGAAGGAAGAAACAGTCATAGGCCCACGACCTTGAGAAAGTAAATAATCATCAATGGAATTAAAGCATGATGCTTTGAGCTCCCATGAAGCAAATGAAATGATCAAAGATCCAAATAATGTTTGATTATGACTGCATCACCTTGTATTGGAACACCATGACCTTATGACATGTTTTGAGTTATTATTGTGGATGCTTGTTTGGAAATGATGCCATAGAAACATCAAATGAAACACCAATATTTGATGTTTCCATTGCATTGTTTGGATGATGCATCCAAAGTATGGCTTGATTATGTACATGCATGATTTTATATGAGGATATGTAATAGGATATCATGCATTGCTTAGGTTTCTTGGATCTAACCCCATTCTTTCCTTCTTGGAGGTTCTGGATCAAGTAGGAGCACACTGGATTCACACCCTGGTCATCCTTCCATCATCTCTTTAGGAAATGTATGGTACCCTTTTTCTTATGCTCCTTTTCTCATGTATGTTTGTATTCAACCTTATCTTTCTAGGAGTTGGCTATGGTCACGACCTATGTGAGGCCAAATGTTTTATTTTTCACTCATTTCTTTGTGCATACGTAGGTGTTTATTTGGCTCTTTGATCATTCCATTTTCTTTATGTGAGCTCGAAGCATCATTATCATTACCTCCACCTAGGGAATCAATGATTAACTATTACTTATTTTCAATTCATCACATGATTCAGTATTGGGCTAGGGCATCATTATTTTTTCTTCCATTGATGATTATATATTGTACTTGATTGCTCAAGGCCACAGGCTTGTGATTGTTTCTTCTTTCTATATATATTATTGCTTGATTTGATTTGGTTATTGACACAACATTATAATGCTCACTATTGTATTTTACTAATTTTCATAAATCTGAGCTGCGTGCGCAAAGAGGGCGAAGTTGAGCTAGGAAAGAAAAGGTAGGTATTTATTTGGATCTTTGATCATTCCATTTACTTCATGTGAGCTCAAAGCATTATGCTTTACTTCCATTGATGATTATTTACTTTCTCAAGGCCGCGGGCCTATGACTATTTCTTCCTTTTGTAAATATCTTTGATTTGGTTATTGACACAACATTATAATGCTTACTATTGTATTTTACTTGTTTGGATCTTTGAGGACCTGTGTTTAACACTAGGGAATTATTGTTGGATCCTTGCATTTTTATTTACTGTTGGATCTCATGAAGCTAGGGCATTATGGATTTACTAATTGCATGATCATTTGATGGCATGCTTACTATTTGGGGGATAATTAGACATTTAGTTAATGGTTCCAGTTGGTCTTTAGTTGGTTAGAAGTATTTATTAGAAGTTTATACTTATGGCTTCATGCATGAATCTAATAAAAAAGTAAAGAATTGGATAAATTATGAAAATAATGTTGATATCAACATTAGGGAACCTAGAGGGATGCATGATCTTAACCTAATTTTAAAATATGATATACCTATTTAAGTAAGTAAAGTTTGAAAAAGAAAATTAGTTAGGATATTAACCTTAGTCTTTTGGGTTCCTTGGTGGGGTGCAAAAGGTTTACTAATGTTCTACATAATTTTTATTTTAGCTTCTAAGAACCATGAACCATAAATCTGTACATAAGTACTATGCATCTTATCTTGTTTAAAAGATAGCTAGAAGTTAATTTATGATAATAATGGTTATATAGAAATCTTAATTTATCTCAAGGATGTATAGTCTTGTGGGTCATTTAGGGATATGAAATTAAATTTTATCCTCAAACATTAATCAATTGCTTAATTAGACCATGAATGTTAAGGAAAAGAAAGATTTTATTAGATCATATTTTAGAGAAATGAATATGGAGTAAAAGAAACCATGTTTGATTATTAAATGTCTTGGTGATTAACACATTATGAGAATTGCTTCACATATAATAATCACTTTTGTAAAATTACAACGCTCAATCCATAAGAGAAACTATGTCCTATTGTGATAGGGAAATCTCTTGAGTTAGTAATGAATAAAATGGTGACTTCCAAGAGTAAGTCAAGTTCTAGGGGGGAGGATGTAATGCCCCTCTAACCCTAACAAGTATTTTGAAGAACTAGGAGATGTAATCTAAACTTTGGGGTTAAGTAGCTAACGAATGTGCAGTTGTTTGAGTTTCTTGGTTCTATTTGTTATGTTATGTGATCTATCTTGACAATGGTATATACTATTTATTATGTTTTGAATATCATGAATATCAACTAGATATATATTTATATAGTACCTTTCTATTGTTTAAAGTAAAACATTTTTATCATTTAATGTACATGTTTACTTTCCTATGGTTAAAGATCAATTTATTTGATTATGATTATGATTTGGGATAACCTTGCTAACCCATCATGTTTGGTATATACCCTACTTCCATTGATGATTATTTACTTTCTCAAGGCCGCGAGCCTGTGATTGTTTCTTCCTTCTGTATATATCATTGCTTGATTTGATTTGGTTATTGACACAACATTGTAATGCTCACTACTATATTTTACTTGTTTGGATCTTTGAGGACCTGTATTTAATACTAGGGCATTATTGCTGGATCCTTGCATTTTTATTTACTATTGGATCTCATGAAGCTAGGGTATTATGGATTTACTAATTGCATGATCATTTGATGGCATGCTTAATGTTTGGGGGATAGTTAGATAGTTAGTTAATGGTTGCAGTTGGTCTTTAGTTGGTTAGAAGTCTTTAATAGTGTTGATCCATGTGAGTGGAGGGGGGATGTGGAGTTGGTGTGTGTATAGAAGCATTTTGAAATGGTATTCATTCAATAAACAAAAACATTCTCTACAAATTGTGAATCTGCCCACAGGGTACTATCATCCCATGTAGTGCCTTCAAACATGTTTTTTGGTGTATTAGTGATTGGATCATGATGTAAGATCATTGTCTTGGGTGTTATTTACATGTCCAAACATTTATTTTAGTGTTTAATACTAGGGCATTATTGTTGGATCCTTGCATTTTTATTATCTACTTGCACACTGTGATGACCTAGGGCATAAATGATTAACTATTACTTGTTTTCAATTTATTGTATGATTGACTATCAGGCTAGGGCATCATTATTTTCTTTCATTGATGATTATATATTGTACTTGATTTCTCAAGGCCGTGGGCCTATGACTGTTGCAAGGAAAATATTTGTTCTTTTATTGATTGAAACTTATTTCATTGAATCTTTACACACCAAACTCTCCATGCCCCCTCCACTCACGTGGATCAACCTTGAAATAGACTTCTAAAACTCCTAAAAATTGACTGTACCCATAACCAACAATCTAAACTATTACTTGTTTTTAATTTATTGCATGATTAACTATTGGGCTAGGGCATCATTATTTGCTTCCATTGATGATTATATACTATACTTGATTGCTCAAGGCCATGGGCCTATGACTGTTTCTTCCTTCTATATATATCATTACTTGATTTGATTTGGTTAATCATAGTTAATCATTGATGCCCTAGGTCAATCATGCGATGAATTGAAAACAAGTAATAGTTAATCATTGATGCCCTAGGTCAATCATGCGATGAATTGAAAACAAGTAATAGTTAATCATTGATGCCCTAGATTATCACATCAAGTAGATAATAAAAATGCATGTTTGATTATGACTACATCACCTTGTATTGGAACACCATGACCTTATGACATGTTCTGAGTTATTATTGTGGATGCCTCATTTGGAAATAATGCCATAGCAACATCAAATAAAACACCAACATTTGATATTGTTGTTGCATTGTTTGGATGATGCATCCATAGTATGGCTTGATTATGTACATGCATGATTGTAGATGAGGATATTTAATAGGATATCATGCATTTCTTAGATCCATTGGATATAACCCCATTTCTTTCCTTCTTGTAGGTTTTGGATCAAGTAGGAGCACACTGAATTCACACCCTAGTCATCCTTCCATAATCTCTTCATTCTTCTTTCCTATAGTTGATGTTTTGTGTTGGTTGATATCTAAGGTTGCCACTTCTCAAATCTCATGGTACAATTCAACTCAAAACAAAAGATATTATGTCCTATGTTTTGGCATGACAAAGATAGTGTGACATTGAAAGACTGCTCTACATTCCTCCACCATTATGTGATCCAACATTATGGGTTATTGATATATATATTATTGTGTTAGGTGATTCTATGTTATGATTCCAAAAAGATCTCACACGTTTGTGCCACTTTTTTGGTTTGTTTGGCCAACATGTATATACTGCTTCATCCTTTGTGTTCAACTCAAGTGTTTTTGGTCCTTGTAATGGTGTAAAATGATCATGGTTGTCTTTGGTTTGTCATTTTGTTTTGAGTTGATTTAAAAAAAAGGCTTCTATTGGAAAGTTGGCTATACTAAGGTATATGACTTAATATAGTATTTTCATTATGGCAAAAAATTCATATAGCAGTTTGGAGTCAATGCACTTGATGAGAAGATAAAAAAATCAGTTAAGTGTTGAAGACTAGACAGTGTACAGAGTTCTTGCAGCTCAGAGCATCAACGCATGTGCATACAGTCAAGTTATGGTGTACACCCTAGAAGTTAAGTTTGTTAGACTATATTCATGCTTAGTCTATGAGTGCATAATCAGATATACAAGGATGAGAAAGATACAGTCAGTTGAAGTTGCACAGCCACTATGTGCCAGTGAAGAACAGAGCTAGCAGTTGACAGTTATCATTTTGAGTTGTGACTATATTCTATTGATGTAAAGGCTATGCACCTATTGTATTTAGATTGCTGACATATGTATATGTTTTTTTGTAAACACGCTTGATCCAATTCATTTGGAAGCATTGTATGTAATAGGTCTAAGGGCCGACCTAGTTGTCTATTTTGTATGCGCATATAAAGATGAGATGCTCCCATTGTATTTTGTATGAAAGTTGATAGATAGTTGTGTTAAGTAGATCAGAAGTATGTGAAGAGCCAATAAGATGTATTAGAGCTTTGCAAGAGGTTAAAGCATCAGTGCATCAAAGGAACTGATCTGACAAGCAGTGTCATAGTGACAGTTCATCTAGCAGATATAATGTGTATCTGAGATCAGAAGGTTGTAGCCTTCACCACTTGAGCAGTGAGCTCTAGGACAGTGCATCCTCTCCCCTAACAGGGACTATTATAAAAGACTCTTAACAGGGTCTGACCCTTAACAAGGATCACAAAACACTAGTGCAGAATATTAGTGGGTGTCAATTCCCACTGGGGTTTTTACCTATTTGGGTTTCCCCATAACCATATTGGTGTCATGTGTTGATTTTATGTTTCATGTTTATTTCAATTCTTAAGCATTCAAGTTTAGTTTAAAGATTAAAGTAAAAAGATAAAATATAGTGAACATTGATTCATCCCCCCTCTCAGTGTTCCCATTCCTAGCAGCTTTGACTTAGCCAAAAAATGTGCAAGTCTACATTAGTATGTTTCTTTTTATTGCAATTATAATTAGTATGAATGAACAAAATAATGATAATGCAATATTTGTGATAATGAAATATTTTTTGATATAGCGTTGATGACTTCAGTCAATGTGCCTATGTGTTAATGTGGTATTGGAACATGCATGTTGAAGATGTCACGCACAAAAAGTAATCCTGGGTATCAATTTTGGGGTTGCCCAAATGGGAAAAAGGTCTAGATATCTAATTATATTTTATGTTTAAAAATAATATAACAGTTAATCATTTTAGGAAGAACTGATGTAGATTTGGTATTGCAGGGAAATAGTGGATGTCAATAATTTTGGTGGGTCAGTGAAACCACATTTACATCTATCCCATCTACATCTATACTTGATGTAGGAAATGAGTGTGCAACTTGTGCAAGGCTAGAGAGGCAGCTAGTGCTGCCAAGATTGCTTCAATGGAGAAAGCAGAAATCATGTTTTTGTAATGCCTTCTTTGTGTAGTTTGTGCACTAATTTGTTGGGACCATATGCGTAAATGTGGTTAACAGAGGGCTATTGTGGATAGTGAATTTTTTTAGAATTTCAAGTACATACGTTGGACATATTTTGATAAACTCATGAAATTTTTTGTTGTTTATGACTTTGTTATGATCTTCAATATAAAATTAAACAAAGTTAAAAATTAACCTTATTAAAAAAATGGGGAAATAGAGAATGGGGAAAATTTAATGTCATAGGACTCTTGACACCACCTCCATAATTAGTGTGTTTCGATTACCTAATTTAATTGATTCTATCGTAGTTTTTATTTAGGATCAGAATTAGTTCTCTGTGTCCCTTTTTCTTGTTCTGTCATTCATTGTCTTTTTCCAATGATTATATAAATATGATTGTATGCTGGTTGATGCCCAATAGAGTGGAAAAGTTCTTATTCTTATATCGCCAAAACTGAAAGTTTGGCATCCTTTGGCAATTGGAAGACACTTCACTTCATTATCCCATTTGGACTTACATTCTAACCAAACATATTCATTATGCCATTGATTCATTATACTTAAATGGAATACACCAAGAATTACCAAATGATGAATGCTTAATTTTTGTAATGGAAAAGCATCAGAAGTGTCCATTTGTTGTAGGGTCTAGCTCCCAGTAATGCTTGGTCAAATTTGCATATTTGTCACATGTTCCTTAGAAGAATTTTAATCTCACAACAATTGAGAAACATAAATGTAGGCATCATGGTCACAATTCTTTGGAGATACAACATATTTGAGTGGTATACCCAGATGATGCAATGCAAACACTACTACTCCTCTGGTTCTAATTTGAAAATGCATGATTCAAAAACCATAGATAACGATGGATTTTGGACTCTATCTTGATTTGTTTTTGGACCTTACACTATCAACTTAGAACTGCAGGAGTAGTGATTGCGTTGCATCATCTGGGTATACACTCAATTATGTTGTATCTCCAAAGAATTGTGACCACGTGTGATGCCTACATTTATGTTTCTTAGTTGTTGTATCCCAGGACCCTTTATGACCCCTTATGACCCCTTATGACCCTTTATGATCCCTAAGAATACATCTTAGAGGTCTTAAAGTGTCTTAAGGGGTCATAAGATTCTCCTAGGAGGGGCCAGATGAGCTTCCACCTTCCTCTGGTTGGCCCTGTTAAGTAGAGAATGTTAAACTATTCTTGAAACAAAGAGAAGCTCAATATTTTAAGGTCTCCATGAATGATATATATATTTAAAAAATATAGCATGCTGTCACAATTATGACGGTCATTAGAGAATAACTAAAAATAGAGCACTGAACACGATAGATACCAATCAGAACTCTCTGACAGACATTCGTCACTTGCACAACATTTCTATCGCACTGACATCATAATTAAAACACACACAACAAGTCCCAATGATAGTAAAATTATGACCGATGACATGCTGACCATCTCTGACCATGTTGCTAGACCCTTCTATCTTGTATATTGCGATGGTGCATACCAACGCAATTACAATAGACATCGCATTCGTCAATGCTATCGACACCAAAATTGCAATGGTGATTAGTGTCACTGGGTTGATGGTGGAGTGTCAGAATTAGGATAGATAGCCATCGAAAAAAGGACTCAAGTGTTGTAGTGTGTGTTTAATTGATCCATGTTGGTGGTCATCAGGAATTCCCTCTATAAGACCATCCTGATGGCCTCCATCATAAAGGATATTGGAGAATTGAAAATGGACTACAAATAATGATTTAAAATGTATCAAAGGAAAGACATTTTCCTTTTGTCTCTTCTCAAATGTATTGCACCACAATAAGTAGAAATTTGGTTAATAGAATCGGTAAGCTTTATAATATTTTTTCCACCTTCCTACACAAGCCAACTTTGTTGGAAGTAGGGATTCTATAAATGTTAAGTTCTATTAATTGTCTAATTTCCAAAATGTCATGCTAATATAAATGAATTAAATGAACCAAAAATATGATACAAGGTATCCCATCCCATTTCAAATAGAAAAACCGAATGACCTTTTTTATTTTACCGAATGACTTTTCTTTCTTGGTAGCCAAACTATCTTTCTTACCGACTTGAATAATCTTCATTACCATTCATTACCGACTTGATGTAATCATATGTTAGGTGGAAAACAATTATATCAACATAACCTTAACATTGTCTAATCTATATCAGTTTCCTAATTAAGTTCTTCAACTTCACAACATCTCACTTCTTCTTCTTCTTAACTCATTCAACTTATATCATACTCTGAGTGATATGGAAACACAATATAAATTATAAATCAATTTCTTAACATTAATGGCAAGATAATAATTGATCTAACCATTCTATAAACTTATATTCCTCTGATCTTGTTCGGTCTTCATTATCATCACCATCAATTTTAGTAACAATCTCCCTCTTTGGCATTGATGACAACACACTAACAATATTTACTATTCAATTGATGATGGTAAAACTTCACTTCCTTGTCTTTGTCCTTTACTCTCTTTGAGTTTTATCTCTTATGTTCATATTCCCCCTCTATCACTATTTAATCTTCTCCTTCAATAGATCTTCTTTACTGTAATATTCTCCCTCTTAGACAACAATGCTAAAGACACATACTCCTGAAAACTTTTCTCAGGCAGTAAATCATACCTCAAATGTATTGATCTCTCATTATAGACATAACCATCTTTCACAACTTCAGGCTTCACCCAAAGAGTGAACACTAGCATCAAATCAAAAAATAGATATTCTAATGAAAATTCGAATTGATCTAGCATGCTCTTGAATGAGTGAATATTTGATAGGGGAAGAACCCATGAATTACCTCAAATATACTCAAAAGAATCCTTTGGTAGTGGTTTGGTAAATATATCAACTATTTGTTCCTTTGAATTAACTGTTGGAAATCTATTGGGAAAATGAGATACTAAGAGGTGGGGGCAAATAAGATATCACTAATAAGTCCAATTTTACATAAGTGAAACTTGCATAGCATAAGAATAAAACTCAACAGTATAACAGATCTAATAAGCTAAACATCATCCATGAAAATAAGCATAACACAATGATTTTGGTTACCCAAAAACCCTTGAAAGGTAAAACTAGGGTGGGGATGACACCCACAAATCTTCAATACTATAGTATAAATTTTGATTGTTATGGCTACAAATTTGATCACAAAATATGATCTACCTTGTGAGGGGTCTGCTCTGTTAAGAGCTTTGAGATTTATACAATCTACCTTGCAAAAGGATTTAAGACTTACAACTAAGTAAGCACTCAGTTAAGAGATTTAATAAGGTCCGTCAAAACCATTCTATTAAAAGATTTACCTTGATACACCTGTTAAAATGTCTTTGTACCTGATCCTTTAGTTTGCACTATGATGCTAATTACATATCTTCTCCTTCTAGTATAAATTTGATCTCATCTATCAAGTATGTCTCTATTCTTCCCTTCATTGCTTTGCTATGTTCTACTCGGTGACTGAACTTTATCAGAATTCTTCAATTTTCTGAAGATATTCTCTCTGTCACACTCTTACATTGTTTTAGGGTTTAGATCACATCTTATATAGACACTTAACTTTCTCTAAGATTTAAGATCTATGATCTGGATGATCTCTTTTTGTAGCTTAAACTTTCCCTAATTCTGATTAGTTCCATGTGTTATATAGGGATTAATGATTACAATACAAGAGTGTAATCACCTGCATGATTTCCTCAACAAACAATAAATGAAATATAAATGTTGGCCAAAATGGTTTACCTAAGTGTTTGTGCCATAACAAACACATTTGTCAATTCTGGCTTGCTCGACATTAGATATCTCTTGCACTCAACATTCATTATTCTTTATATTCTGGTGCTCCGCATTGTCTTCTTTACATAACTCGACAAAAGATGACTCCACTAATACACAAGTACTCGGTGACCACTATTTTACTTGGCAGTGACTGCTGCTTAGTAAATGTACATTATACATGACTCGGCCTATATATGATGACTCGATCGCAGTGATGACCGACCAACATTGCCTAGAAAATGACTAAGTGTAAGACACTAATAGACAACAAAAATTTAGGGATCAACAATCTCCCCCTTTGACATTAGTGGAAAAAACACTTCACCATGACATTTTCATTACATTTACAAGAGTACTTAGTACTAACAGAAGTATATATAGAATACTCCCCCTAAAACATAATTCGGTCTTACAAAACAAAAATATTTACATTTGTACATATAAGACTTCCTTATTTGACATACACTTGAATACATATACACATTTACAAAACATAGTATGTCATACCATTCATTTCTTCTTTCTTTAGTCTAATTCTGCTTTCTAATTCTATTCCCTCTTTGTGACTTAACATGTCATGTCACTACTATTTCCCCCTTGTTTTTGTCACTTGAAGTTCTTCAGGTGTAGGGAGCTTGAAAAAATTGTTTAGAAAAGGTTTGTGAATTTTCATGACCATATGTAATATGTTGTCCCAACTGGATATTGCAATCTTCAAAACCTTAGACTTTACCTCTAGCTCAGCAGCTAGGTCAACTAGGCTCTTGGAAAAAGAAAGATGGGGATCTTTCTGCACTAATTCCCTTTCCGTAGCTAACCCTCTTTATATAGCCTCTAGATGAGGTGTTAATATTGTTTGTATAGAGAGTAAGAGAGCCCTTATCTTACCATCATTAGCCATCAACTCGGCTAACCTTCCTTGAGTATGTAGAAGCCTAGTTTAATGTATAGAGCTAGAACTTGCATCCAAGCTCAATGATTGACTAGTAGACTGGATGCCTAGTTGTAGCTTATCTACTAGTTCCTACTTGTCCTTGGTAAACACTTCTACATCACACAAGTTCTTGTACAAAGATTGTGCATTTAGTACAACTTCTTCTGAACTTGATATTAAGGTAGAAAGTTCTACCTTCTTTACTACTATATCTGCAAAGACCTTATTAAGTACCTTGGTCTCAAATTTTCTTTCTGACCACTACAACAACTTGTCATTGGCCTCACTGTTGTCATCAGTCACTTTCTTGACAATATGAACAAGTTGTTCTAGAATAGGGTCAGAGTCATTTACATCAGTCATTTAAAAAGCATCAATGAATATACCTTTTATTTCATGAAGTACTTGCTTTTGTTGATGTTCCCTTCTCATTTCTTCTTGTTTTCTCTTCTTCTTTAGAAGATCCAACAAAATTTGCATCTGATAATAGGTCAATTTATCTATGTCTCATTTAGGAATCATATTAACTTCATCGAGTGTCACCTGTGGAGTGGGAGATTTCTCCTTCCTTTTTTGTGACTTCTTTCTAGGTGTTGTACCACTTGGCTTCTGTATAAGAGCTTTTATTGCCTCTTGCTCCTTAGGCTCTTGAGTGTTCACTACTTTTTATGTCTCTTTCTTTTCTGGTTCCTTTTCCTCCACATGAGGATTTACTACAACTAATGCAAACTATTCTACATGTCCTTTATAAGTTCAGTTCCCAACTTTTTTGTTCCTCCATAGTACTATGACCAACTAGTATATCAACTGTAGCATTGTGTGGACTAGTAGAGGTAACTTCAACAGTTGATGTATCCTTAATCTATGGATAATTTATCATTTTTAATAACACATGATTACTGCTCAAAAAAGATGTATCTTTTGTTACCTCAGCTTGAATTTCTTCCTCAGTCAATACATGAGTTTTCACTAGGGTGTCCTTAGTGATATAAAAAATAGTTATTTCAGTTGTCTTCTTATGTTCCTCAGTCTTCTGAGCTGCTTCCTCTTGAATATGAGGTTCACTTACATCCTCTTTATTATATAGCTCAACTCCTTTAGATGTGCTAGCATCTTGTTGTGTGTTCTTATCAATTATAAGACCAATAATGATCTTCCATACCTTTAGAATTTGTTGAAAAACATCTTCAACCTTGTGTTGAAGGATAGAGTATGCTCGGAGCTTAGGAACAAACCTATTTTTGTACTTCTCCATGTATTGTTGAATGTAAGAAGGGGACAAGTCTGGTGTGACTTGAGCAAGTGTGCTTTCCCTAATTTTCTTTTCTATCATAAGGGCATATTCCCATTTCTATGCTAGTCTTTGATATAATTCATCAGGAATCAATTTCCCTAATTGAAGTGGTACCATTTTGAATATGCAGAGCATCTCAATCATTGCTTCTTCTACCTTTTCTTTGTCCAGTTCTTTTAATGTTGTGGCATATTTAATCCACACTCAGTGTTCTCTTTTGTAGTGAAACCTTCTTCTTTATTTCCTCATCACTATCAATTTCCTCATCATCCTTCTCCAAAATGAGTTTCCTTAGTTTTCTTTTAATGTTGTGGCATATTTCATCCACACTCAGTGTTCTCTTTTGTAATGAAACCTTCTTCTTTATTTCCTCATCACTATTAGTTTCCTCATCATCCTTCTCCAAAATGAGTTTCCTTCTCAGTTTCTTCTTCAATTGGCTCAGCACTGCCTTAGGCTAAACTATTTTTCTCTTCCCTGATGTAGGGGTTTTCTTTTGTGGCTAGGAAGCTACAGCTATAGAGGCTTCCCTAGATCTTGGCCTAAGTACATGTGAGGAGATAGGTTTTGGTTTCTACATTTTTTTTTCTTATAGGCTCAGAAACTAATGCCTTCTTGCCTTTCTTTTCTACTACTTTCTCCTCCTCTTCACTTTCACTAGACTCACTTGATTTATCTTCTCCTAATCCTTGAGTCAATTCTAGAGGTGCTTCTACCTCTCTTTCTCCTATCATCTTTTCTATGTTTTTCACTATGTTTTTCCTCTTTCTCTCCATGGTAGTATACTTTAGTCCCATGGTTATCTCAGCCTTCACTTCCTCATAGGTTCCAAAATATGTAGCCTTCTTATCAACTTCCTCGGCTAACAAGGATATGATTGCTACTGTAGTTTCATCAATGTTTACCTCACAAGGTAATGGCATTAGCCATGATACCCTTGGTATTATAGCTTGAGCATATGTGAGGTCAGTGTTAACTAGGAAGCATATGTCCTGATTGTATTTCTCTACTAGGGATACAAGAATCCTACTTATCTTCCTCATTTTCTACTTAAATTCTACAAAATAATTCTGCATAATACTTTTAAAGTTATCACCCATTTGACTAACAAACTCATTAATCTGAACTGTCACTGGTGTTAAGATATAGCTTCATTCGTATATATATATATATATTATAATGAAGAGTTGTGATATTTATATTATACTATTATCATTATCATATTATTAATATAGTAATGATAATATTATAATGCAATGATATATATTATATTATTGTCATTATTATAGTTAATTATATATTTATTATGGTTATAGTAGACAATTATGGTTATCACCATAATTGTCATATTATATTATTATATGGTCATGACTCTTCAAGACGTGACTATTCAAAAGATATAAATATATATCAATGGCTAGTGAAAAGATCAATCACAATGGTAATCTATTTCACTACAGCTCTCAGATATATTCTCTATAGGACGATCCAGATTTCACAACATGGTATCAGAGCCTAACCTATAAGAGAATAAAAATAAACTCACTAAGTGATAAATTGAGAACGAAGGAGAATTAAAGACATTCAGATTGTGGCAGAAGGATATCCTACATTACAGTCACAGGTTACACTAATCACAAAGGATATATCTAAAGATATTATCGCAGAGGATAATATTCAGATTACAGATTGTAGAATGTGCCCCATGAATCGAAGCACATCACATTCACCCAGTCAAGGTTTTCGGCAATGGAGGCTGATGGATAGCTTCTCCGCTTGCCGTATATGACAAATATATGCACATAATACATGACTATGGTCAACAGAAGCAGATGTTGCCCTGACGATTTGCTCTCCAAATTTATGGTGTGTCTCCACTTAGAGAACAATTTTCCCAAATTCTCCATTTCGATAGTGTTGCTGGGAAACTCCCAATTGAGGTCAAGGCTGTGGAAATTGTGGCGTCTGGCGAGGGAGATGGCTGATTTTATGAACACTCCGCGCTGGATCGAATTGATCACCATGAGAGAAAAGGCAATAGAGTTCGATCCCCTGCCTCCAATGGACATGAGCATCTTAATGCACTGGTTCTTCTACTGAAGTGTTGTGGTGAATTGAGCCATTGATTCATGCTCCAACTGGAATGTTTGGTCATTCATATCTGCAAAGGCGTACAAGATGTGAGAGTGGACTGATACGTTAATGGAAGTGGGCGGCATGAATGAGGCCATCCTTGATGATTGCTTATCTCATAGGGAACTCACCGTTGACACAAACAGAGGAATAAGGAGCCGCTCCTTGGCCAAGACTTGGTAAAAATATTATTTCATTGAGGAGCCGCTCCTCGGCCAAGACTCAAACTTATAAAGTTGGTTTTACAGCAATGGTTGAAGTATGCATGCAAGTCACACGTTCCAGTATTCTATGTAAACAAATCAATGTTTTGTTTAAGAGTTTGGTGATTTTGAGCCACGTTGACAACAATTTTGAATAAGTTGGAAGATAGTTTGAAACCAAACTACCTATAGTTAGCCGACACTTATAGAGACATTATAAATTGTCATTCATTCAATTGAAAAAGAGTGATGCTACATATGATATATGTTATGAGGTCTTCCTTAAATAATTATTGTATTTGTTGTACGAAGATGTTTTGGTATTAAGAATTGTCTACCGTGAATTAAAAAAATAAATTGCAGTATCACAGTTCGCTGGATATGTGAATTTGTTGGATATGTGTTTGGTCTGAAAGGAAGTATATTCTTGTGATCGGCTACTTCAAAGAAAGATCAACAAATCAGATATTGAGGAAGGAAAGTCTTAGAGGCTGGGATTGATTGTTGTGGGCAGTATGCTGTTCTATTTGCAGGCATAACACTGGGTTTATAAATCAAATTTGCTACAAGAACAGTGACATATCAGAATTGTTTTATACTAGATTTAACATATGTCATCATAATTTTTTTGTTGTGTAAAATTCTCAGGTCACTCATATTACCATATACAGAATCTACAGACAACACCAATGATTCTATAAGTGTTGAGCTTGTGTTTTGGAGAAGTTAGCAATAAGAAAGGAAAGGCATGGGAATGTGCAAAGCCACAGGGATAGAGAAAAGACTAACAATAATATTGGCAGATTACAAACATATTAAGTTTGTAATGAAGACAAAATCATTAGCAATGAGACTGTGGGTTAACCAATAGTCAACGTGCCTTCTAGAGCTAGAAGAGATGCTGCTTTCTTAAGTATTGGGCGATCAACTGTCTATATGTATTCAACAGCAATGATAAGGACAGAAAATGAGAGTTGATTCATATTTCCTATATGGGCTCACCTCATGAATGGAAATATTTGAAATTTAAGATAAGTATTCCATGTTTTATCAATGCATATGAATTTTCAGTTCATAATTCATTAAATAATAAATGTTGTATGCTTCTATCATTTTTATGCTTGAGATAGTTTAGCCTTATGAACTATTCGTAGTCTATCTCTGACATATTTTTCAGGATAAAAACATGCGAATTCTAGATTCAGAGGGAGACTGACATCTTCAGGAAGGTCAAGAATTGATGAGCTTGAGCTTCAAAGGGAACATATGATTCAGTCAACTTACTCGATCATATTGATTGAGAGGGAGTTCACAATTGAAGGTAAAACAAATCTGAGATTAATATAGTGGGAACTTGTGGATAGAATCACCGATGAGATGCATGTGGATAGAATACTAGAGGTCTTTATTATCTTCCCTCAAGTCCAAGAGGGAGTGTTAATATTGTGGCCTTGGAAAAGATCAAAATGCATCTTATGCTAGCCAATGTAACCTTATGACTATTCAGATTATTCATATTGGTTCTCTCAGGAAGGAAAGTATGAAATGACATCCTGCAGTGACACCGAATTGAGTATATAAACAGGGTATGCCTTCATGATAGATGGAGAAGTTAAAAGATCTGCATTAGTAACATTCAAGGATCTTGATTCAGAGGGAGTAGACCATGTTTTGTTGGTTCTCTAGTAATCAAGAAATTATAGCAGACAATTATGGTTATTACCATGTGAGAAGGTTATATGTTAGAAAAATAAGCTAGAAAATCAAATTAAGTTGGCACCCCAGGATCTTGGTCATACAAATTTAGAGGGAGTATAACATGTCAAGATGGTGTATACTTTGAATTCACCAAGACTATGAGATCGTGCAAACAATTGTAATTCAGTGGAAGTACATCCTCACTAAAGAACAAACAACCGATACTCTTACCAAGCGTCTTGCTAGAAAGAAGATTATGTACCTTCAGATAACCTTGGTATGTTGAGGAATAAAGCCTTATTAGGTGAAAAGAAGGTATCTTGAATACTATGTTATTACTTGTTGTGTAATAACCTTATCATGGCTAGACAACATTGAGTTGTTGGTTTTAAATTGTCATGACTGATAGACAATTCTAAGGTGGAAGTCTTGGTTTCCACTCTCTGGATGAGCCAGAGTTTTTTATTCATGAATAAATATAAAAAATTATATTGCAATATTGTGTGAAAATGATCATTTGTGTGTGGGTTAACATTTCAAGGTGACGATCTTGTAAATGGTTAACTAAAGTGTCAAGATAGACTACTTAATTATGTGTCCCGACTGTGCGGAGATCTTGACTCTTGTTATTACTGGATGTGTAATAACAAAACCATATCATGATAGACTACTTAATTGTGTGTTCCGACTGTGCGGAGATCATGATATTCAAGTCTATTTTCATGACGAGACTACATTAACTTGTGTGTCCCGAAGTGGCGGATGTCATGATAGACTTTTGATATTTAATACTCACTCGCTAAGAGGGAGTGTTAAGATATAGCTTCATTCGTATATATATATATATATATATATATATATATATATATATATATATATATATGTATATATATATATATATATGTATATATATATATATATATATATGTATATATATATATATATATTGTAATGAAGAGTTGTGATATTTATATTATACTATTATCATTATCATATTATTAATATAGTAATGATAATATTATAATGCAATGATATATATTATATTATTGTCATTATTATAGTTAATTATATATTTATTATGGTTATAGTAGACAATTATGGTTATCACCATAATTGTCATATTATATTATTATATGGTCATGACTCTTCAAGACGTGACTATTCAAAAGATATAAATATATATCAATGGCTAGTGAAAAGATCAATCACAATGGTAATCTATTTCACTATAGCTCTCAGATATATTCTCTATAGGATAATCCAGATTTCACAACAACTCGCCTACTCTTATCCCATAAGACTCCTCCAACAATAGGAAAACTTTTTTGAATGTAGAAGAATAAACAAAAAAGTTGGGAACTAAACTTATACATTGAATTCTTTTCTTTCCGAATCGATGTAATATTTTTGACAAGTTATGTTAGTTGGAGCTTAGCAAGGTCGTATGTGTGATCCTTCTTAATTATTTTCCAAGCTTGGTCCACTTCCATACATGGAACACTATCCAAATGAGTTGACTGATATAATTTTTGTGCTATCACCCTTACTGCAAACTCAATTTCCGGATCGGTGATAGTAGAAATAGTCATATCTTGTTCATTCCATACTACTAGTGTGTTTGCCTAAATTTCCTCTTTTCTTTGATAATATCTCATAGTTTTCTTTCCAAGGAGTTTAGGGTATCCAATTACCCAGTGAATCATGTCTTTGGTGATTTGGATGGGTCTATCCTCCAACCATATTTTCATATCATGTACCCTTCTTAGTACAATCTTAATCCATTCTACTTTGAAATTTTGTGGAAAGTCAAGGACATGAACCAACCCTTGCTTGACAACCTTCTGGTGTTCTGTCTTCAACACTCCTTTGTTTCATAGTTTCTCATATGCCTCTCTAAGTTCATAATCACCAATTTATCCAATCTTGTACATGTAACATGACTGAATATCATTTATCATTAAAACATTCTTTGGAATAAACAACAAGGCTCCATTCAGATCTCCCATGATCACACTTTATAGAATGGCTTGAAACCTTTGTGGCTTGCACACCTCATTCCTCACTAATTGAAAATTAAAAACCTCCTTTCCTTGCTTCTTCATCCCAGCTAATGATGATGATCCAATGTCTCACAACTTAAAGGTTAAAGTATTGAAAAGATTTTACTTGGTAAAATACCTTGCAAAAGTGTTCTTCATATGTTTTGTCGATGACATGTTGTGAAGATTTTTGCAAATCGTACTTAGCACTAATCACACTGGTTACTCACCTTTTGAATCACTCTAAAAATTCTCAATTCGCTGGTGAAATGAAAGTAAATGGTAACTTCCTACTTTATAGACTTTAAACGGTCAGATTAGGGCTTCATTTATGATCCATACACTTTCTAGGTGAGATACAACTATCTCAGAAATCTCATGTTAAACTTGGTCAATATAAGCTCGATCGATACAACCATTCAGTAACAGCTCAGTGTACATCACATCTCAGCTATCAAAGGTACTTGACATACATTACTGAATCGGTCACTATAGACTAAAATACTGATGCTCGACATCAAATATACAGTGTAGTCCTTTTCTCAAATCTATCCTAATGCATCTTAATCTATGCTGATATGGACTTTTTCTCAACAAATGTTAGGAAATGATGTAAGATTAAACATTATAGGACTCATTTCCATACATACCTTCTTTTATTAGTTCGAAGTATTGTGATGACTTGATCCATCAGATTGGGTGACCTCAGGTGCACTAGCTTCACTACTGCTTCCCTCTTCTTTCTTCTTCCATGTTTTGTTCATTTGATTTCTCATTTTCTGAATGGTTTCTTCATTCTTGCTTTGCTCATGACTTGGCATGGGTGATCTGCAATCTTTCTTAAGGTGACATATCTTATTGCATTTATAGCATACCATACTTCCATTCATCCAACTCTTGGATTTACCCCTAAAATGTGTCTTTAGACAATTTTCTCCAATGTGACCATATTTTCCATAGTAACGACAACTGTACCAAGTGTTGTAGTCCCAATTGTATGTATTACCCTTCTTAGGTGACTTCATCTATTGATTTGATGACCATTTGGGTTTTGATCTGCATTCAAATGTTCTATGTCCATATTTATGACAATTGAAACAATGTCAAATTAGAATCTAGGTGAGGTAGGTGGATTACTAACCTTTGTCCTGCATTCATGTGCCTGATGTCCATGTTTCTTACAATTAAAACAATGTCCATTAAATTTAGGTTTAGGATCAGACTTACCATGTTTTCTTCTATAGATGTTGGTTGTATGTCCTAGCTTTCCATAGTGATGGCATGTGGGCTTGTTGTTCTTGGGTGTTGCATTCCTTTTCTCTCCACTCTTTGATGATTCTCCTTCCTCAGTGGATAAAATTTGCTCATTAAGTCCAAGTCCAGATGTATCACTAGATCTTCTAGGAGACCTTAACAAATCTTCAAAGTATCTTAAATCTTCATTAGGCTTGTTCATCCTTTCATTAACTTCCTTTTTAGTTCTTAATTCATTCCTCAATTGATTGTTTTCTAATCTCAGATTGGTGAGTTCCACATCTTTCCTACCTAATTCTTGATTAACTAGTAGCAGCTAATTTACCATGTCAATTTGATTGTTTGTCAACCTTTGCATGTCATTTGTCTTTTCATCAAGTCTTATTGATATTTGTCTTTTATCTTCTTCGGCCATTGTCTTGTCTTCTTCAACTTTCTTTTTCTGTTAAACTACTTCACAGAGTCTCACAGATTGAATTTCTTGTTCTCTCTTCAAATTTTTGATGTCCTCATTCATTATGTTGTTTTTCTCCAGTAGTTCTTTTATGGCTTTGTCACTTTCTACAAAGTTCCCACTATCAAATAGTCACGAAGTATCTTCTTCTTAATGTTGTGTTTCATTTTGTTGAATAGCTATTTCTCTTCTTCTGCTTAAGGATTTCTTTAGTTCTCCTCTAGCTGCTTCAAGTTGTTGTAATACAAGATGAATATCAATCCTTTGATTCTCTATGATTTTTCCCAACTTATAAACCTCCATCTCAAGATCTTCATCTCACAAGTCGTTAGACTTCTATAGGAGACCAAAGCTTTGATACCAATTGTTGGAAATCTACTCGGAAAATGTGATACTGAGAGTGGGGTAAATCAGATATCACTAATTCATCCACTTTTACATAAATGAAACTTACATAGCATAAGCATAAAACTCAATAGTAAAACATATCTAATAAGTGATGCAAGAGGGGTCAGAGGGGCCAAGAATGATGCACCCTAACCTGAACCACCATGTTAAACAATACGCGGAAATAAAAAACACAATAGTGAAAGAGAGAATGCAAATCTTTCATATATTTACTTCAATAGATTCATACATGCTAGGCTGTAAGGCCTTCCCGATTTCATCCAGATATTACAATCAAGAACATAAGTCCTCAAACATGTGAGGATCTATAGATAATCTCTAATATTCTATCTTCTATCTTCTACTAAAACTTCCCCTAAAATGAAATACCCAAAACTCTAACCAAACAACTACATTTATACAAGAGGCTACCATACTGATTCAGCCTTTAGATCCATAATTAATGAAAGGAATGACCAGATCTAGGTCCACATGCTTCCCAATGATGGATACTAGCATTAAATCCATGACCCAAATTAAATGCACAAGTCAGCCTCAATAAAAACTCAAAAGAAACCCATTGGTAAGAAAAGCCAACCTAGCGCCAGATAAGCATCGCCGAGTGCTAAGGAAATAATCGAGTGCTAGAGAGATAACCAACCAACACCGGCGAACAAAGGAAATCGAGCAACACCGAACCAACTCGATCAAAGAAGGAATTGAGCACCACAAAAAAAATAATTATGTTTTTGGTGACACATGATTGCTAAGGATCTGAGATGATCCTACATCAGACACCTGGGGTTATTTGAAATGATTCTCTAAATCATGAAATAGGTATGATCTAAGCTGCATCCAACTCAGACTGTGAAATCCATGAACTATCTTCAATCGGTCTATTCTTCCACTTTACCAAATATTCCATATACTATTTTCTTCTTGTACTTCTACCAATTCTTTGCTCCAAAATATGCTCAACCTCTTCATTCTACTTCTTAAGATAATCCATCGGTACTACAATGTCTTCTTTAGATTCATGAAACTCATACAAATTAGCAATGTTGAATATATGTGATATATCCATGTCATCAGGTAACTCAACTTCATATGCATTTCCACTGTCAAATTTTCTCAAAATCTTGCAAGGCCCAAACTTCTTCATTTTCAACTTCCCATATGTTCCAACAAGAAATCTACCTTTCTTCAAATGAACCATCACTTCATCACCAACATCAAAAGTCTTATGTCTTCTTGATCTATCAGTTCTGTCTTTGTATTTCTGATTACTCTTTTCCAATTTAAGCTTCAAATCTTCATGCAATGTCTTCATGTACTCAACAAATTTTACTCCTTCAACACTTCTCTTTCTTTCATCATCAATGTCTCTCAAATCTGATATACCTCTTGGTTGTATGCCATTTACAATCTCAAAAGGTGTTTTTCCAGTACTCCTATTTCCTGAATTATTGTATGCAAACTTTTCTTGTGCCAACACAAAATCCCAATTACTCGATGCATCTCCAACTAAACATCTCAAAAGATTTCCCAAGCTTCTATTCACAACTTCTGTCTGTCCATCAGTTTGTGGGTGAAATGTAGAACTATATTTCAACTCAGTATCCAACTTTCTACAAAGAGTCTTCCAAAAGTATCCAACAAATTTACTATCTCGGTCATAGATAATACTCCTCAGTAATCCATGCAATCTAACAATTTCCTTAAAGAAAAGATCTGCTACATGGACTGCATCTAATGTTTTTCTACAAGGTATAAAATGTGCCATTTTAGAAAATCTATCCACAACCACAAATACAGAATCATTACCTCTTATTGTCTTCGGTAAGACAAGAACAAAATCTATACTAATGTCAATCCAAGGTTTCTCAGGTAAAACAATCAGTGTATACAATCTAGTATTCTGACTAACTCCTTTTGCAACTTGACAAACTCCACAACTTTTCACAAATTTATGAACATCTTTATACAACTGTGGCCAAAAGTATTTCTCCTTAAGAAAATTCAATGTCTTATCAACACCAAAATGTCCAACCAAACCACTACTATGTTTCTCCTTTATCAAATTAGTTCTTATTGCTCCTCTTGGTATACACAACTGAATACCTTTAAACAACATACCTCGTTGCATAAAATATTCATCCCATTTAGTACTCTGTTGATCTTGAATAGGTGCTCTGCACTTTCTCCATGGCTCAGAAGAATCAGGATCAAATTCATAAGAATCTCTCATATCATCAAAGCCTAGAATTCCAATTTTCATCTCAGTCATCAAAGATCTCCTTCTACTCAATCCATTAGCAACCCAGTTAGTGAATCCACTCTTATGCTTTATCATAAATGTATAACTCTGCAAATACTCAACCCATTTCATATGTCTCTGATTCAACTTATTTTGACTACCCAAATATTATAAAGCCTTATGATTGGTATACAACACAAATTCACTCAGTATCAAATAATGTCTCCATTTCTTTAGTGCTTGAACAATAGCATAGAATTCTTGATCGTACATAGAATATTTCCTTTTTGCATCATTCAAATTTTCACTAAAGAAAGCAACATGTTTACCTTCTTGACTCAACACAGCTCCAATTGCACTTACACTTGCATCACATTCCACTTGAAATACCTTATTGAAATCAGGCAATGCTAAAATAGGCAATTCAACAACCTTCTTCTTTAGAGTCTCAAAAATTTTATCATCTCCATGTGTCCACTTGAATTCTCTTTTGTCTCCTCTCATAGTTTCAGTCATAACATTACAAATTGAACTAAAATTCCTAATGAACTTTTGGTAAAAACTTTCCAAACCATGAAATGATCTTACCTCACTAGCATTCATAGGCGTACGCCAATTCAAGATAGCTTCAACCTTTTCAGGATCCATTTTAAAACCATCAACCGAAATCACAAATCCCAAATACACAATCTCCTCTTTCATGAATGAACACTTTTTCAGATTTATCAGCAACTTTTCTTCTTTCAGTCTCTACAAAAATTGTCTAACATGCAACAAATTTTCTTCTCTGGTCTTACTGAATATTAGAATATCATCAAGATATACAATAAAAAACTTACCCTAGAATTTCTTCAAAACTTCATTCATCAACCTCATAAAAGTATTCGGTGCATTAGTTAAACCAAAAGGCATAACCAACCACTCATAAAAACCTTCTTTTGTCTTGAAAGTAGTCTTCCATTCATCACCTTCTCTGATTTTGATCTGATGATACCCACTCTTCAAATCAATCTTGGTAAAATACTTTCCTCCAGTCAAACTATCCATTATAGCATCCATTCTCGGTATAGGAAACCTATACTTCACTGTTATCTTGTTGATTTATCTGGAATTAGTACACATTCACCATTATCCATTCTTCTTAGGTGCCAATACCGTAGATACTGCACAAGGAGTTAGAATTTCTATAATCAAACCTTTCTCCAACAATTCTTGAATCTGTCAGTTCAATTCCTGATTCTCGGTAGGTGTCAACCGATGAGGTGCCTTATTTGGTAAACTAGCTCCAGGGATAAGATCCATGCAATGATCAATGCTTCTCTTCAATGGAAAACCATCAGGTACATTATCAAAAATAATTTCACTATACTCGGTGAGTAACTTATCAATCTCCTCAAGGACACTATCCTCTATTTTCTTACTCGGTTTGTTAGGAATCATAGAAAAACATACATCATTTCTCTTTAAATCCTTAAAAAAATTTCTTCCTTCCATCAAGCAAACTTTCATAGATGTACAAACATTACTAATAGGTTCTTCCATCAAAGGTAACAAGATTTGTTTTCTTCCATTAGCCCAAATAGTATACTTATGCAATCTCCCATCATATATAGCTTGTCTATCATATTGCCAAGGTCTACCCAACAAAATATGACAACAATCCATAGGCATGATATCACATAGCACCTTATCATATTAATTCCCAATTTTCAAATTCACATAACATTGTTCACTTACCAAGAGTGTATGCTCATCTTTGATTCATGAAATTTTATAGGGCTTTGAATGTTCCAACCTTTTCAACTGCAACTTTGTGACCATTTCCTCAGATGCCAAATTCTACGAGCTACCACTGTCAATGATTACCTTCCAAAATTTATCAGAAACTCTACATCTGGTTTTGAACAAACTTTTCCTTACTAGATCTTCCTTTTTACCTTCATTCTAAATTGCTCTCCTTACCATCAAGTTATTTTCCTTCTTAGGTTCATTTGGTGACTCTTCTTGCACCAAAGCATTTCTACTATTACTAGGCTTCTTACTTGCATGTGTACACTCAAATGATCTATGTCCTTCTTCTCCACAATTGTAACAAGTTCCTCAGAAACCACCTCTGTTATAACCACCTCGGTAGTTACTGCCTCTACCTCTAGATGAACTTTAACCTTTCCACTCGATCTAGCCTTTATCCAGAGTTATCTTTTCTGGTTCAAATCTACTATTTTCACCATGGGATCTACCTCTTCCTCTAGGGAATCTACCACCTCTGCCTATTTGTCTTTGCTCATGTCTCTTGTTCAATTTATCCTTAGCTTTCAATGCAAATTGATAAGCCTCTTCAATGTTCTCCAATTTGACCAAACTGATTTCTTTTTGGATGGAAACTCTCAAACCATTCAGGTATCTAGCAATTCTTTCCACATCATCTTCATCATATCTAGATCTAATATCTAATCTATAGAATTCCTCAGTATATTCCTTTACCGAGCTATCTTTTTGCCCCAAACTTTGCATTCACCTAACTAGGTTAATCTGATAATCACAAGGTAAGAACTTTCCTTTCAATTTATTCACCATTTTACTCCATACCTTGATTTTGTCTTTGCCTTTCCTCTTTCTGTCTAGCTACAAATGTTCCCACCATAAGGATGCTTGACTTTTCAACTTTGTGCTTGCAATTTTCACCTTCTTTTCCTCAGGTATATTTTCATACTCAAAATACTTTTCCATCTCTATGATCCAGTCCACCAATTCATCAGAATCTAACTTTCCACCATACTCAGGTGGATTAAAGTGTGGTGTAGACTTCAGATTTGTCAAAGCCTTCAAGAATCTTTCTTCACCTTGATCCATCTCAGGTGCAGGTTCTACATCACCTTGTTCTACCTCAATTTCATCATCACTAACATCTTCAAGATGTTTTCCTCTTCTAGCTGTTTCAATAGCTTCTAATCTAGCAGCAAGTTGTTTCAACATGTTTGCCAATCCTAGATTTGCATCTCACCTCCTACGAACCATCTTGAAAACCCTCTGCGATTACAGGTCAGATCACAATCTGCTACCCCACAATAATTCAAGTAGGGCTTCACAAGAAGGAACCTTCAAATATAGATTCACAAACCTAGATCAAGATCTCACCTTGCTCTAATACCACCTGATGCAAGAGAGGGGGGAAGGAGGGGCCAATAATGGCACACCCTAACCTGAACCACCCTATTGAACAACACACAGAAGCAACAAACACAATAGTGAGAGAGAGAATGAAGATCTTTCATATATTATCTTCAAATGATTCATACATGCCGGGCTATAAGGCCTTCTTGGTTTCAGCTAGATATTATAATCAAGAACATAAGTCCTCAAACATGCGAGGATCTACAGATAATCTCTAATCTTCTATCTTCTATCTTCTACTAAAAATTCCCCTAAAACTGACTACCCAAAACTCTAACCAAACAACTACATTTATACAAGAGGCTACCAAACTGAGTCAACCTTGAGATCCACAATTAACGGAAGGAATGACCAGATCTAGGTCCACATGCTTCCTAATGATGGATACCGGCATTAAATCTGTGACCCAAATTAAATGCATAAGTCAGCCTCAACAAAAACTCAAAAGAAACTTGTCGGTAAGCAAAGCCAACTGAGCGCTAGACAAGCATCACCAAGTGCTAGGGAGATAACTGCGCACTAGAGAGATAACCAACCAACATCAGTGAACAAAGGAAATTGAGCAACACCAAACCAACCCGGTCAAAGTAGGAACCAAGAAACACAAACAAACTCAAATATGTTTTTGGTGACATAGGATTGCCAAGGACCCGAGATGCTCCTGCATCAATAAGATAAACATCATCCATGAAAATAAGAATAACACAATAATTGGTTACCCAAAAACCCTTGAAAGGTAAAACTAGGGTGGGGATGACACACACACATCTTCACTACTACAGTATAAAGTTTTCTTGTTAGGGCTACAAATTTGATCACTAAATATGATCTACCCTATGAGGGGTCTACCCTATTAAGAGATTTGAGATTTATACAATCTACCTTGCAAAAGGATTTAAGACTTACAACTAAGTAAGCACTCAGTTAAGAGATTTACTAAGGTCTGGAAAAACCACTCTCTTAAAAGATTTACCCTGATACACTTGTTAAAATGTTTCAATACCCAATCCTTCAGTTTGCACTATGATGTTGATTACATATCTTCTCCTTCCAGTATAGATTTGATCTCATCTATCAAGTATGTCTCTATTTTTCCCTTCACTACTTTGCTCTGTTCTACTTGGTCACTGAACTCTATCAGAATACTTCACTGTTCTGAAGATATTCTCTATACCACACTCTTACATCATTTTAGGGTTCAGATCACATCTTATATAAACACTTAACTTTCTCCAAGATTTAAGATCTATGATCTGGATTATCTCTCTTTTTTTTTTAAAGCAAAAATGGTATTACCACTGAGGATTATCTCTTTTTGCCACTTAACCTTCCCTAATTCTAATTGATTCCATGTGTTATATAGGGATTAATAATTACAATACAAGAGCATAATCACCTCCATGATTTCGTCAACAAACAAAAAATGAAATATAAATGTCAGCCAAAATGGTTTACATGTTTGTGCCATAAAAAACACATGTCATTTCTCACTTGGTCGACATTAGATATCTCTTGCACTCGACATTCACTGTTCTTTATATTCTGGTACTCGACATTGTCTTCTTTACATAACTTGGCAAAAGCCGACTCGACTAATACAAAAGTACTCGGTGACCATTGTTTTACTTTGTAGTGATTGCTGCTCAGTAAATGTACATTATACATGACTCGACCTATACATGATGACTTGGTCACTGTGATGACCGACCAAAATTGCCTAGAAAATGACTAAGTGTAAGACACTAATAGACAATAAAACTTTAGGGATCAACATTGACATACTCCAATATCACATGCTTGTCTTGAACTTCCTTTCTCAATTAATGATACTTGATAGAAATTTTTTTTGTCTTTGAATGCATCACTAGATTCTTTGATATGTTTATAGCACTAGTATTATCACAAAAAATAGTAACTAGATTAGTAATCTCTTCTTGCATACCTTCAAGTAATTGTTTGATCCACACTATGTTTGAACAATTCATAGCTATAACAACATACTTAGCTTTGGTAGTAGACTATGAAATACAACTTTGTTTCTTTCTTAACCATGTCACTATTCTTTCTCGTTAAAAATGCTCCGCCACTTGGGTTTTCTATCATCAATGTTTCCATTCCAATTAGCATCAGTATACACCTTGAGATTAAAATATCCTCCTTTTGTGTATATCACATTGAAATCTTCAATCCCTTTTAGATATCTAAATATTCTTCTCATTGCAGACATGTGTGTCTCCTTTGGATTGGTAGAAAACCTTGCAACTATACCAGCTGAATGTGCAATATTAGGCATACTGTGTACACCATATTGTAGTTTACCAATCATTGATTGGTAAAATGTTTCATTCACTTCCTTTGTCTCATGTTCCTTTGACAATTTACAACTAGTAGCCATCAATGTTCCAACCGGTTTTGACTCTTCCATTTTGGATGTATTTAGGATCTCCTTGATATACTTTGACTATGTTATGTAGATTCCATTTTTCACTTGATGAATTTGAAGTCCAATAAAGAATTTAATATCTCCTATCATAGACATCTCAAATTCCTTTCTCATCACTTCAGTAAATGATTAAGACATTGACTCATTTCCTCCAAATATAATATCATCAACAAAGATTTTAGCAATCAAAATCTTATCAGTACTATCACATTTCAAATACAAATTGTTGTTGTCACTTGTCCTTTGAAATTCAATCTTGATTAAATATGAGTGTAGTCTTTCATACCATTCCTGGGGTGATTTCTTTAAGCCATATAAGCCTTGTGTAGTTTGTATGCCACATTCTTGTTAGAATTATCAACAAACCCTTCAAGTTGTTCAATGTAAACTTCTTCTTCAAGAATTCCATTAAAAAATGCATACTTAAAATTCATTTGATAAACTTTGAATCCTTTATAGGTAGCATATGCAAGTAATATTCTTACACCTTCTAATATAGCAACATGGGAAAATTTTTCACCGTAGTCAATACCTTCTTTTTGTGCATACCCTTTGCAAACTAATCTTTCTTTGTTTCTGATCAAATCTCCAATCTCATTGAGTTTATTCCTAAAAAATCCACTTTGTTCCAATTACATTATTGTCCTTGGGTCTTGATACTAGTGACCAAATGTTGTTGTTTTCAATCTAATTAATTTCTTCTTTCATTATATTTATCCAATCTTCATTTCCAAGTGCATCCTTAACTAAGCTTGGCTCAAATTCATAAATCAAACATGTATTATCTTTCAACTTACTTCTTGTCATGACTCCTACTTTTTTGTCTCCAATAATTTTTCTCAGTGAGTGGTGTCTTCTCACATATTTTGCTAATACATGCTCGGTAGACTATTCATTAATGTTTTCATCTCTCAGTGGAGGCTCAAACCGCTCTTTAATTTCTTCTTGTTGTAGCTCGAGAGAAGTTCCTTGTACATATACAAATCTTTGGTAGTCTTCTTGTTCCTTTTTTCTACCTTCTTCATTTCTTTCTGCAAATTCATCAATCCTCACATTTGCACTTTCTACAATTTTGTTAGTAGCCTTCTTCAAACATTTATATGCTTTTTCTCTTTGATGAATATCCAAGGAATATACCTTCATCTCCTTCTGAATTAAAATTTCCATTTTTAGCATCTTTCAGTATGTAACACCTACTTCCAAAATTTTTATGTAACTAACATTCAGTGTATGCCCATACCAAAGTTCATAAGGGGTCTTTTTTGTTCCTTTCTTCAATTGTACTTGGTTGAGTGTGTAGACAATAGTACTAATATCTTCTCTCCAGATTGTTTGTGCAACCTCCTTGTCAATAAAGAATGTTCTAGCACAATCAACAATAGATTTGTTCCTTCTTTCAACTATACCATTTTGTTGTGGAGTCCTCACTGTAGATACTTATCTTTTGATTCCATTTTTATTGTAGAAGATAGTAAATTTATCTAAGATAAATTCACCTCCTTTATCTAATCTTAAACATTTCAACTATTTTCCTGTTTCCTTTTCAACTTTATCTTTATACTACTTAAACATTTAATATGCATCAGACTTTTCTTTTAAAAACATAACTGACGTCATTCTTGAATATTCATCAACAAACAAAATAAAATACTGATCTCCATAATAGCTTTGAATTCTCATAGGACCACAAAGGTTAGTATGAACTAATTCAAAAATACCATTAGATGAGTAAGACTTTCTTGAGAAACTTGATTTTTTCATCTTACCAATCTGACATTCCTTAAACATCACTTTATTAGGTTTTCTTAATTTCAGTAGACCTTTGACTCTATTATTTTTTCTCACCTTAAGCATGTTATCAACATTTACGTGACAAAGTTTTTTATGCCATAGCTATACATCCTCAAATTTAACAAATAAGAAACTCTTTAGAGTAGTATCAAGATAAAATATATTACCTTTAGATTGTTCACCAATTCCAATCAAATCTCCATCAACACCATAGATCTTCACTTTTCTATTGAGAAATTCTAGTCGGTGGCCAGTGTTGTTCAGTTGAGAAACACTCAACAAATTATAGTTTAGTCCTTGAGCCCAATAAGCATCATCAAATCTCATCTTTTCATTCAATATAATGGATCCTTTTCCTTTAATAGAACATGGAGCATCATTGACAAATCTAACAAATCTTCCATCATAATCTTCTAGGTTCTCAAACTTCTTAATATCACTAGTCATATGATGTGAACATCGACTATTAATTATCCATGGGTCAGCTTTACTTACATGAGAAATAAGGGCTTTTTAATCTTCATGATTTTCTTCTTTTGAATCATCTTTCACAACAACATATACAACTTCATAAATTTATTTTTTGTCATCAGATTCATCATTAGTTACACCTTCCTAATCTAGGTAGCAAGATTTCTTACCTTTATCC
This sequence comes from Chamaecyparis obtusa, assembly GCA_027943335.1. NCBI lineage: Eukaryota > Viridiplantae > Streptophyta > Pinopsida > Cupressales > Cupressaceae > Chamaecyparis > Chamaecyparis obtusa. The sequence goes on along the minus strand of BSBK01006287.1, from coordinate 1,653,583 downwards.
TTGTAGTCTCTGAATTTTCAGTATCGGTTCTCCTTTTTATCACTTTTTTTCATTCTTGTCATTTTCAAGACATCTAGATGCAATGTGGCCAATATTTTTGCAATTAAAACATTTCAAGGGAAATTTACCTTTATACTTTCCTTTACCTCTTGATATCCTCTTAGCCAATAGTGCCTCTAACTCTTCTTTTTCTTTCTCTTCAGTTAGGATACTTTCATATTCACTTACACATTAATTATTGTGAATCTCTATGTCTCTTCTTTAAGTTCCAATACTTAAAGATGATTTGAATGCGATTTCAATGGTTAGTAGACTATTATCATAATTAATTAGCTCAAATGCAGTCAACTTACCAATTAAGGCTTCAAGAGTAACAACATTATTTGGTATGGATCTCAATTCCTGAATAGAAGATACTTGAATAACATACTTGGATGAAAGAGTTCTCAGAATTTTACTTACCACTCCTTCACCAGTTAATGATCCACCAACACATCTGATGGCACTAACAAATTCCTTGATTCTAAAACTATATTGAGCAATGTTCTCTTCATCCTTCATTATCATTTCATCAAATTTACCTCTAAGACTGTCAACCTTGGCTTTTTGTACATGCGGATCACCTCCATAAATAAGTGTAAGCCTATCCCACATCTCTTTTGTAGTAGCATAGTCCTTAACATCATTGAATTCAACATTGGTCAAGGAAGAAGAAAATTCAATCATTACTGAGTTGTTTTCCTACTTTCCTCTCATCTAATTAATTGTCATGAGTCTAGGAGGTGGTGGAGTATAGTCATTATCCAAAAGATTCAGTGTAGATTCTCTAATTCTAGATAGATACAATCTCATCCTTCTTTTCCATGTTGAGAAACTTTCCTTGTTTATCTTAGGTACTTCTCTCCTATACATCTTTGGATATTTTACTCAAGTCTTTCAAACTTATCCCTTTATAGTACTTACCTCTGATGCCATTTGTTGGATTATGGAGAGGGGGGGGGGGGGGGGTGAATCAGTAATCCTTGATTCTCCGTACCTTAATTTTTTTCTCTAATTAGCTCAATCAAACATAATTCACTATTTATTGACAACAATAAACAATCAACAATAACATTCACACAAATCATTCAACACATATAACACCAATATTTAACATGGAAACCCAGATTTGGGAAAAACCATTGTGGGAATTGTCACCCACTAAAGAAATACTCTTCTAAAGTATGCTCGGTTAAAAGACAATCTGGTTAAAGATTACAATACACACTATTAAATGTGACTTGGTCAAGGGATTTTCCTTAGATCTATTAGGATCTTCACCCTGTTAGGAGTGGCTTGGTTAAAGGACTTCAAACACTCTTTAGAATGTTACCTTTTGCAAGAATTTTACAATAAGATTGTTAAGTTCACTTAGCTACAAGATTTTTCTATTACAAATGTTAATAAGAAATAGTGAATATATTGACATGTAGATTTGCAACTATCTTTGCATAATTAGATCCTTTGTGCACTCACTATCTTCACTTCAATCCTTCAGTTTCCACTGGCTTCCACACTTCATCACATTCTATCTTTCTAACTTAGAATTCACCTTTTCCTTCTTCACTACATCAGTCGGTGACTTATCAACCTTTCAGTTTGCTAGCCCTTTGTTCATACAAATTCATCCTTTATATAGACATTTTTTTGCCTCTTAATCTCCTTTATTACATTATCCTTTGATTAATCTCAGCCATCCAATTCATTTCACAAATTATTCATTGAATCTGGATCTTGGTAAAACCTTTTATCATCACCTCAAAACTTGAACTTTCCTGAAACTTGTTCCTCCTCTTTTTACCATATAGATCTAAGCCATAGATAATCAACTTTAATTTTATTGATCATACATCTCTCTAACTAATGCTTCCTTATCAACATGATCTTCTAGCTCATCATATCTCATCATTAAATATCATTTTGATCCTTTTATTTAATTCTTGTTCCTTTCTTGCTGGCTCACTCTAAATTTTGATTAACTTTTCTCGGTGTCTAAAACCTTTAGCTTGGTGTCTCTAGTTCCTTTTCCTTTACTGAAACTTTCCTTTGTTTGACTAAATGACCTTTTTGCTTTAACCAAATGAATTTTCTTTCTCAGTAGCCAAACTAACCTTCTTATCGACTTGACTAATCTTCATTACCATTCATTATTGACTTGATATAATCATATGTTAGGTGGAAAAAAATTATATCAATATAACCTTAACATTTTATCATATGTATCAGTTGCCCAATTAAGTTCTTGAACTTCAAAATATCTCACTTCTTCTTCTTCTTAACTCATTCAACTTATATCATACTCCAAATGATATGGCAACACAAAATAAATCAAATATCAATTGCTTGGCATCAATGAAAAGATAATAATTCATCTAACCATTCTACAAACTTGTATTCCTCTGATCTTGTTCAGTACTCTTCATCATCATCACCATCAGTTAAAAGTAACAATAGGGTCACCCTTACCATTATAATTCTCAAGATGAGGCATATCAACTTTTTGAGGGACAACCGTGCAGATATTGTCTAAGGTCAAAGGACTTCAAATGTCACATGTAGGCACATTAAACTTAGATTGAGTTAAGGAAGCAATTTTTTGTTGTAAGGATAAAACCATCCAAGAAAGACTAATGATGGTGGAATTATTAGACTAAATAGGAGGCATAGACACATTTGATACATTATGGAAAGTGTATGAAGTGGAAGGGAAAGTAGTAGTAATCAAAGGAACACTTGGAATTGTGTGTGTGAATTTTGTACCTGATCTGTAAACACAACACTTCAGTAAAACATTAGAGGTTAGCTATAATCAAATCGTGCAAAATTGAAATGTACTCTAACTAAGTGATTTACTACCTTCTAGTAGGTGAAAGATTAATGTTCTTAGATTGTTATCGAGATCAGTGACCTAGACGACACCTAAATGAAGGATTTGAATGCAAAACTGATATGGAATGAATGCAATTAATCTATATTTTTGATATTTTCTATGCAATAAGAATGAAAAACTGATATGAATCTATGCTAATATGAAAATTGATATGCAATGCTAATCTAGAAATGATATGATATGAGAATGAAAATTCTAACAATAATATGAAAGCTATGAATTTGAAATTGATCTCACAAAGCTTCGAATCCTCAAATTTATCTTTCAAGCTCCAATTGTGCAAATTCTCCAAATCTGATATGCTATGATTCCTGTAGAGTAAGTTTGCAATTTTTGAGATATGAAATTGAAGAGCTGAGCCTTGGTTTTATAGAAATCCAGGGCTTTGGAGGTGCATGAGAAAAAGCCATAAATCACTCAAATAACTCAGCTTGATTTTTGAGTTATTTTTAAATAACAGATAATTAAGTCACAAAAATCATGCAAAAGCACAGTTCAACTCGAATTAGAAGTTTAGATCAACTTTAAAACTCAAAAAGATGTTGAGTTTCAAAAAGCTAACAACTTGCATTGATTTTCCAATTTGAGTTTAACTGGTCCTTGAATGTGCACATGGATAATTATGATTTAATAAATAAATAAAGTGATTTATTTTGAACTTAACTGATTTTTGAAATAAAATAATTAATTTATGGGTTAATTAACTATTTAATCAAACTTTTATTAAAAACTATATTATTAAATAATGACAACTTGCTTTAATTAATTAAATAAGAATTTAATCAATTATTCATAGGATATTGGATTTATTGTCAAAATTAAATAATACAATTAATAATAGATAGAATTAAATTTAATTAAATAATTAAGTGGCAAGATATTAAATCTAATTAATTAAATATGAAAATATTCAATTAATCAAACTTAGGATAAATGTGATTTATCGCCAAATAATCATTAAATTAAAGATAATTAAGATAATTAGGAATATTGCTAGGAATATTCCCCGATGCAGAATTTAAGATAATCAATTAGGATTCGATGATGTTTAGATGTGCCTTAGGTTAGGACTTTGATGTCGATTTCGTTCGATATGTTGATATAGAAGATTAATGAACATATAGCCCATTTTTTGGGCATTACAGGAACCACAGTAGGAAGAGCATTAGAATAGGCATATGGGACACTATGATAAGAAGGTTGTGAGGTAGGAAATGAAATAGGTGGAACACTCATAGGAAGAGATGGAACAGACGCATTAGGAAGAATCATCATTGATAATATTTGAAACTTTCATAGATGTGGTCACAAGAGAAGGTGCATATGTAGGAATGCTAGACATAGGAATGGAGATATGCAATGAAGGTTCAATAATAATAATAGGTGGAACATATCTAAATGCCCAAGATTCTTCAGCTAAAGGCTTAACATTAGAATTAATGAGGTGATAGATACCACACAAAAGGTTAACACCATTCTCATGATTACATATAACTTTATTTATAGCTTCAATAACGATAATAGTATCTAGGTTATGATTCTCTTGAATAAGCCAACTTTCCATCTTTTCAAGGTCACTAGTAAGATTTTGGACTTGAATGAGAGGAACTCTTAGGGATTCATCTTCATCATGAGATGAATGAGAATATTTATTCTCTATGGAAGGGTTAGGATCATGAGACATCAAGTTATCATCAAGATTCCTAGGGAAGAAGGAAGAATCAGGGTCAAAGGAACCCATGAGTCTATGCCTTCTTCTAACTAGAATGATATAGGTTGGACTTGAGGTGATGAAGTTCACACACAAAGGAAGGAAAAGATAAAGGGAGATCACACAAAGGGTTGTCAAAGACCAAGGGGAGATCTAACCACAAAAAAGTATGAACTATGCATACACAAAGCACATAATGTAATCTATATGTAGAAAAAATAAGGTAAGAAAAACAAAGGGAATCTAACACCCAATAAAGAGATAAAAAGTATGAAAGTGTCCGGTTCACCAAAATGTATAGGGGGAAAAATGTGATAAGGATAAGAAGTGTAACACACCCCACTTTTCTGTGGCCAACTATACCTCAGAAGGGCCAAAAAGGAATATATCCTCTAAGCCAAGCCCCAAAGGTTTTATTTCCAAGTGGATTAGCACTACCAAAGTGATGTACGAGTACCAATGCAAATAAAGATCCAAAGATCCAAGAGCTAGGAAAGACGATAAAAGTTCCTTTAAGCCTAGGGTTTGGAAATTAACTAGGAAATAAGGAAAGATGCTAAATTTAATTAAATATGATAGATCTAAAAGGAAAATACACAAAGTAAATAATGTAAATCATAAACTCACCTTTAGAAGTAAATTCCAATTTATACTTGTATTTTGGCAGTCAGAACTACCCAGAATAGAAAATGAGACTAGATCCAAACCTAAAATTGTGAAATGAACAAAACCTTGAAATCCTTCTACTCTAGGACTAGACTATTTTTTCAGTTCTATCCCAACTTGGAGTTGTCCTAGGCCCAAGACTAGGCCAAACTTTGGCCTAGACCTCCTCTCATAAACTTTCTTTCTCTAGATTTGCGACTGTGTCTTGTTCTAGAGTTCCTGAAAAATGGATCTGAAACTCCTAAAAACTTGAACCTACAAGGAAAAATGATTTTTTTTGGTTTTTGAGGGGCTATCCTCGGTCAAGCCCTAGTTCAGGAATCAACCTTAAATAAATATGAAAGTATATATATATATATATATATATATATATATATATATATATATATATATATATATATATATATATATATATATATATATATAAAGTAAAGAAAATGTATGAATTGACCTTACTTTTATAGAAACCCTAGAGGAGGATTCAGATTCGTATTTGACAAGGATGAAGAAGTGCTCTAATGTAATTGAATATTGTAGAAGAGTAGGATGTCTCAATCAAATGTAATATATCCACCTCACCCAATAGATCAATGGATGCAAATGTGCTCATGTGCTCAAATTAGGTATGCAAGAATGAAGAATGAAGAATGAAGAAGACCTTCCTTGATTGCCAACTCCACTATCATAAAAAATGGAAGCTAGATCTTAAAAGGTGGATGAAAGTAAATGAAAGATGGATGAAAAGGCCTCCAATGAAATCCTTCAAATCTCCTTAAAATATCCTAGATTTCAAGATATCTGCTATGCTTGAAGTCTTGAAGTGTTGCAAAAGGATCACCTTGAATGCTTCAAAAATGCTTATGAATGCTTGTAGAATACAATATGAAGGCTTTTATGTGTGTGTGATTGAATGTAATAACTTTTGTGTGGATCAACTGGAGGGAATGCCTTTATTCATACCCATTTCATCTCTAAAATTGAAAAGGGTCGACCAGAAGGTGAGAAGAAATTTGAAATTCTAAAAGGGCCTGGGATCCTAGAGAGGGTGACATAGAAGTTCAAGGCTGAAATTTGGCCTAGACTTGAGGGTTAGGGAAATTTTTTTTCCTAGACCTAAAGTTCATGACTGAAATTCAACCTAGACCTAAAGGGAAATGAATTCCATAATTACCTCGAGGTCCCAGAAATTAGGAAAAAGAAGTGGGGAAAGGGACATAATAGGGCCCAAACTGGCACAAAATCATATGCACATCCATGGATCTATATGAGGTGTTTTAATTGAGTCCAAATAATCCAATAAGGAGGGATAAACATGTCCTAACATGGGTGCTTCCATTTTGAGATGATACACCCACCCCGTGAATCCTTCCATAATAATGCTTGAATCTAATAAAAAATATCCTAGGTTAGACAGTCGGTGATAAATATTATGAAACTTAGCATAAATTTCCAAGCCCTCAAGCCCTAGGATGGATTATAATTTCTAAAGACTCCTATTGTGTTTTAATTTTCCAAGTATTTATTTTGGATGATTTTAACCCATTTTAAATGGATTTCCTTATACATTGTACATAATAGTTTAGCATCTAATGCCCTATTTTTCCACATCTATTTTTGAATTCTTACTCCTCCCATCTCCTTTGGGCTACATATTTTATCCCATGAGATCTTTTAAATATGTTTCTTTTCTAATTAGAACTTACCAATTTTTTTTTCTCATTGTTATCACCATTTTGGAATTGGCTCCTTCCAAAAGGGAAAGGAAAGATAGCAGATATATAAGAAGTGTTGTAATGACTACCTTAGGCATGATAATTCAGCCACCCTAGGAGTTCCATTTTCCTTTCCAAGAGGAAAACCTTCTTTTCATCTTATCTCATAGAGGGTCCCATAGCTTTTAGGTCCTCGTTCCCTTATCTAAGGGTACTCCTAGGTATAGGATTGAAATTTTTACCAATTCAAAAGCCGTTTCTTAAAATCTCCACTTCCTTCCTTGATGTTACTAAAAAGGAAAACAGCTCTAATTTTTAAGAATTATCATTTGTCCTAAGGTGGTGGCATATTGTCCTAGAGCATGTGCACCAAGATGGTGAACAAAAAATTGGTCACTTGCCCAAAAAATGAAAAATGAGCTTTAAACATGTACATGTTTATTAACAATTAAAAAACCCCATACATGTTATGGCTCAAAAAATATAAGTCAAAATCTGTGTGTTATTTGAATTAAAAATTCATGTGTTATTTAAAATTAAATCTTGTACATGTTATGTTAAATAAGTAAAGTAGGTACGTTCTTTGGTGAATATTAAATAAGAAAAATGCATTCACATTTCTTGAAATTAAAGCTAAATGAAATACATGTTATAGATCACTCTTTTAGTTCTAAAAAACATGTATGCATCTTGAATGCTAATTAATTTGTTGTCCCCATAGTGTTTTTCATCAAGATATATACACAAAATATAGCATTTAAGTATATATTTACATTTTCAAGATGTTTGAGAGTGGTTTTAGATCTCTAGGAGCCATAATATAGATTCTAGATTGCCTTTCAAGGCTATTTCTAAACATTACCTTGATTATATGAAGCATTAACTATAATTAATGATTATTGATTAGTATTTGTGTGTCTAGCTATGTGTTGTGCCTCCAAAAATCACATCCCATTTTAGCCACTTGTCCTAATGGGGACCCCCTTTCTTTTTTCTCTATTGCCTTGTGTTTTCTTGCATCAATGGGTTTTAGAAGGTTTCATCATCTAAGCCTTGGGAAAGTCATATTGTGAAGAAATTCCTTATACTTGAGAGATCAAATGATGAAGTCTCCTTTTCCCTCCCTTTTTTTTTTCCCTTCCTTCCTTTTTTCTTTTTTTTGGCCTATTGTTTTGAGTCTTTTTAGTTTTAAGGTGTCATGCCCAAAAATTAAGGCAAAACACACACAACACTTGTTTTTTTCAAAACACTAACAACTAGGTTGCATACAAGGGTACACAAGAACTTGGACATATATTAATTAAAATAAATAAGTGAATTAAAATTGTAATCCCCTTTGGTTTAATTATATTTAAAAATATAAATACATAATTATTAATCCCACTTAGAGATTTTAAACATTTAAATAATGATATGAATATCAATTGAAGTAATTATTATTAGGAAGTAATAACTTACCTAGGTCCCACCTAGGGATTATAATTTTATCAATCTCCCTAATAATTTAATAATCAAGAGAAATGCAAATAGGTATTTAATTATTAATAATACAACTAATCCCTTAATAAATCAAAAATTAAATGTCCACTAAAATTAAAACATAATAATACAAGCAAATTATATAAATTAACTCCCATAGGGTTATCCACTTTAATAATTAAAATGATACTAAATTAAATTATATAATAAAATAATGCCACTCATATAATATAAAAATAAGGTTCAACAAGAAATCATCAATAATTCATAAATTTGAAATAGAAGTAATTACATTCATATTAAATCAAATATAGAATTCAAAGTCAATTTAATAATAATAATACATTAAAATTTCTAAAATAATTCAAATGGCATTAAATAATAAATCTTAAAATTCCACTCACAAAAATTAAAATATTATTTAAGAATTCCCACTATCTAATTTCTAACTAAAAGAATAAAGCATTACCAAATTCAAAATAAAAAAAATCAAAAAGCCTAAATAAATCAACAAAGCACTAACTAAAAAAGATTCTAAATTAAAGTGACTTTCATAGTCATCATTTAATAAATGATTTACTCAGAAAATAAAGTTTAAAAGAAACTTAATGGAACATGATTTTTCAATTAAAAATTGAAATGGGCCTTAAGTGGTCAACCCTAACCCTAATTTGAATTTAGGGTTAGGCCGAAATATAAAACTCATCTAAAACCCTAATTTGGTCATTTTTGTGTGTCTAGATTGAGCTAAAGGCAACTGTGAAGATGGAGTATTTTTTGTATACTCATGAGCATTCTTGAGTGAATATACACACCAATGGTGTGTATATTCACTCATACATACTTATGTATATATGATTTAATCAAAATCATCAAGGATTACAAGCAACCAACGAGATCTATATTATTTATCTTAAGATTTAATGCAATATTCTTTCATGTTTTCTTTGTTTAGATTTATTCTCGCTATTAGGGCACAAAACTAGTTCTCTGTAAATCCCTAATAAAAGATATCTCTATTTAAGGATATTTTTATTGCAGCCAGATTTGGGTGTATATATATACATTTGTTTTTGTTTCCAGGCTGAGGGATTTTCTACTCTCGCAGAGGTACTATGCTCCTCAGATCTTGTAAAAAAAAAAAAAAAGCTATGTAGATGGCATTATTTAGCCTTTTTTATTCAAAAGAGATTTTAAATAATTCTGGTTGTTCATCAGATTAGAAAATAAATCAACTTCTCTGTAGGGATATTATTTTATTTTTTTATCTTTATTTTGTTTAAAAATTAAGGGCATCAAATATGCTTTACATTTCTTACCGATTTATTCTGCAGATTAAGTAAATTTTATCCAACAATAATGATAGTCTCTTTCTCTATTCTTTTTATATGCTAAAAAGATTTATATGTTTTCTATTACTTAATAATAGAGAGCATTGCATACATTACTAGATACTTACATAATGAAAAAAGAATAAATATTAAGAAAAACATTTCATTAAAATAGTTTTTAGTAAAACGCAAGGTAAGGAATGCAAAAATTTGGTTATAATATATATTATATTTGTTTATATATATATATATATATTAATAAATATATATATGCATTAACAAATATATTTATATTATATATTTATGTGCAGGTAAAAGAGGATAAAGACATAAATGACAAAATATTACATGTATATATTATTATATATATATCATAATATTAATATATATATATATATGTTTTTTTTTTTACACAAGGATTACAAGTAACAAGGAAAAATCTTTGTCCTAATATTTATATAATTATATTATTATATTAAGAATATATATATATATATATATATATATATATATATATATATATATATATATATATATATTCAGGGAAATAATTCATCAAATATGGAATATGAGAAAATTAGAAGCATGACTACTAATTTGTCTTTTCTTTATGAATGAGATATATATACACTATGGGTATATTTATGAAAAAAAATAGAAACTTTTATTTCTTTCTAAGTAGAAAAATAAAACTTTCTTCTAGACTTGATTATACATAGAGGCATGTAATTTCCTTTTTGAATGCTTACACATAATAAGAGAGTCCTCTATTCTTTTGTATGCAATTTCACATTTACAAACTCTGAACATGAAATAAAGTAATGAGGAGATTTTTTGAAATAATGTACTATTCTTTCATTCCTTACATAGAAATAAATACTAAAAAGAAAACAAACAACAACACTATATTTTGTTTAATAAGGCATAAAGACAGCAAGATCCTAATCTTTTTGTATTTCAATACAAGAGATGATAGAAGAGAGAAATGAAAATAAAATTATTACAACATATTACATATTAGGCATTTACATGGCCTTGAATCCCAACTTTTACATGAGGCAAATTTAGCCATACAACAACATGGAATACAAATAGGAACTTGTCAAACTTTCCCAAATACTCCATTGAAACCAGCAAGTCTTTCCATAAGAAATTTGCAAAACAAAACCAAAAGACCATGGAGGCTCATGTAATGCCCCGCTAGGGAACCCAAAAGAACTTAACCGAAACATGCGACTAAGTTTGCAGAATAATTTTTTTTTAAAGTTAACAATCAACAACATCAAGTTTACAATGTGGAAGCAAAGCATAACAATAAACAACTAACATAGGTTACAATTCTCAAGGGTTCCTTGACGTAGATTACGAAAGAGTTAATTAATTAATAAATGATAAAGATATGAATTCCAAGATTACATCTGAATGATAAATACAACATCATATGCATGAATACATAAATACAATTGGTACCTTATAGTAACCATAATAATAAGGATCCATTGCACATCTCGCAGGGTATGTGATTACAATAATTGAAATGAAAAAACAACATGATAACTCTGAATATCTGATACAATGATACAAAAACAAAAGAATGAGAAGAACAAGAAAGAACAATTGCAACATGGATCATCCAGCCTCAGTGCACAAATGTCAGAATCTCAAATGGTAAAAGAACCACTACCACCCGACCTCATGAACCTAAATGGTCCACTCCCATCGTGCTGAGGAGATAACATCAGAACCCACTCGGATAGCAAACAACAAGAACCAAGGAAGAGGTCCTGAAAGCTTCTAACTCAAGGATACCAAAAAGTACAACAAGGTTTAACATACTCTACCAGAGGCAAACAAAACACATAGGAAACCTAAGATGCATACAAGAAGTGTCATCACATAAGTCAACTCTAAGGTTATCCTAGTAATCCCTTCAAACCCTGGTGCCCTAGTGACTCTATGTGGTTATAGTAACCTCTTGTGTAGACAAGGTACTACCTATGCCATATCTAGTCCATATAGGCGGCAAGCATCATCTCAACTCCCATCCTAGTCAAAATCAATCAAGAACTCAGGCATGGGTGAGGCACACAATATCTTATTAGGTTCTTTTTAGATTCCCAATGTTTATTAATTATCACTTATTAAACTACTTGTAATGGGATCTCCTGGTAGCCACTTCCGGGCTCCGGCACTAATTCACAAGCCACTTCTTGATATACACTTAGATGACCTACTCTAGGGTTTCACATGAACATTAAGAACTCTAAGTTATCACAACTCATGAATCTCTACAACTAGATTCCACATGCAAGACCATAAACATGCAAAACCAGATACATAATAAAACAAGTTCACCGACACAATAAAATATGCATGGCAACCAAACAAGATAGATTAAACATCTAAAACCCCACCTCTGGGATTACATCTCCTAAAAGCTAAAATAATGCTACCCATACCAGTAATCATGAAAAGAAACCAAACACTCCAATAATAAACACATCATTATGAAATTCTCATAAAAATAATATTTAATTATATAGCATTATTCTTCCTTTTATTTTTCTTATTCTAAAAGAATTCTCATGTACGAATTTTATTTATTTCTAAAAATAGAATTTTCTAAAAATAGAATACCACTACATGCAACTGAATATATCTTCCTTAAATAACATGCACTAAATATATCTTTCCTAAATAACATGCAACTGAATATATCTTTCATAAATAACATGCAACTAAATATATCTTCATTAAATAACATGCAACTAAATATATCTTTTCTAAATAACATGCAATTGAATATATCTTTCATAAATAACATGCAACTAAATATATCTTCATTAAATAACATGCAACTGAAAATATCTTTTCTAAATAACATGCAACTAAATATATCTTTCATAAATAACATGCAACTGAATATATCTTCATTAAATAACATGCAACTGAAAATATCTTTCATAAATAACATGCAACTGAATATATCTTCATTAAATAACATGCAACTGAATATATCTTCCTTAAATAACATGCAACTGAAAATATCTTTTCTAAATAACATGCAACTGAATATATCTTTCATAAATAACATGCAACTAAATATATCTTCATTAAATAACATGCAACTAAAAATATCTTTTCTAAATAACATGCAATTGAATATATCTTTCATAAATAACATGCAACTGAATATATCTTTCATAAATAACATGCAACTGAATATATCTTCATTAAATAACATGCAACTGATAACCACAATGCTATGCTACTCAATAAATCAAAACCAGCAAGCACGAGGAAGACACTTTCTACAATTTCCTATAAAGATCCAAAACAGAATAACCATGATAAAATCAAAACCTACCTCAAATCAAAATTATACAGATTCGATGATGTCCAGAATGAAGAAAATAAAATCCAAGCTTTTCGAAGAAGTCTCCCAAATCTATCCCAAATCTGTCTCCAAAATTCCTCCTTCAAAACCTTTGTACCGAATAATGGCCAAAACCCCCAATACTTAAAGAAACTTCCTCTCTCATGCATAAATTTGAACTCAACTCCAAGAGGGCTTTGCATGAAGACAAACGTTAGTTTACTATTTAGTCTCAGTTGAACTGAAGTCTCCTCTTCACTTTGACTTTAGTTGAAAGCACATAACCAAACTTCAACTTGAATCCTTAATTCAATTTCATTCAATTATGAATGTGCAACATAATGCATTTAAATAATTAATAATAAGAACATTTAGTTAACATAAATACCACATGCCAAAATAACCCTCAATTTAATAAATATATTTTAATTAAACAAAGGTTAATTTCATGATTTAAATATTTCAAAAGTGAGGATATTTAATTAATTCACATTAATTAAATATTTCAACCACACTCAAAATAACATATAATTAATTCCTAATTAATTAATGCATCAACTATATAATATAAATAATAATTAAACTAAAATAAATACATTTATTTAATTACCATTTAAATACTATGCCACAGCTAAAAATAGAATGATCTAAAAATAGAATTCACATCAAATGCCACAAACCAATGAATCAAAAAGACCTAAGGACCCACATTCATACTCAGGACATAGGTATAAACTCTTGCCAGCTAGATGAGTTTAGAAGGGTGGAAACATTGAATCTTGTCCCCTACTTTAGGACAATAATTGGCTTAGGTTAGGATTTGGAATTGAATATTATCTCCCCTCTTTTACCATTGAGATTAGCGATAGGGCACGCTCATCTTGACAATTCAGGGAAGTCGATGCCTGGTACCTGTGAACCTGCATAAAAGATAAACATGTACATATATATAGATATAACAGACAATGGTGGGGATCGGCCGATTGTGTGGATCTCGCAAGCAAGTAACTACGACTCCGTCCCTCAACCACATCAAACACGTCAAACAAAAATGTAAAAAAAACACATCAACCATACACATGCAAGTATGGGGTTAGTAAAATCATAAGTTTTAATGATTCCCTAACATATATTCTATCATCCTAAAGTAATCATATCATTTATAAAATCAGACCAGGGGTGAGGTACTACAGCTCACCTCCCAACCTAGGCCATTTCATGGCCACCCCTGAGCTAGGGGAAACAAAGATGGATATGGGGTTACATGCATTCAACAAGCACATATACAAACAAAACCAACAACATACATGAACATCAAATTTCCTTTCCCAAGGCTAAGCACAAAATGAGTCACCTTGGACCCATAGTAGGGGTGAAGGTGGAAGCTACCCAACTAGGAGAATGCCAAAATGCAAGAATAAACTAGCCTTCAACAAGGCTTTAAAATCTGTTCAAAATGCCTTCACAAGGCCATACAAACAACCATCAACCCTTCTCATATTTATCACAATTACAACACCCTTATGACCCCCAATTTATACACAAGAATGGCAACATGGATGCCCATACATCCATGCCTTATCCCCTTCCTCCTAGAGGAAGGACTCTACACTAGATGAGTAGTCCCAACTTTTTCCCTTCACCCATCAAGGCTCTCTTCCCTCCCAAGGGTGAGTTTGGCCTTGCACACCCCCAAGAAAACAATTCAACAAAATAAAAGAAGGGAAAACTCACATGCATGCATAGACTAGGAAGACATTTCAAATACATAAAAACTAGCATACATACAACATAATAAAGTAAATATTCACGTAGCAATAGATAATAGAGTGTTCAAAATCCAACCTCAATCCAAGCTAATGGCAAGAGGGTTGAGATGAGCTTTCTCCAACTAGTCTCCTCCTTTGCTAAGAAACAACCAAAATCCTCCAAAAAGACCAAAACAAGATTCACAATCTCCCAAACTCTCAAGTCTCAAAAAATTGGAGAGTGGGAAATTACCCACAAATTTTTCCTCCATCTCCTTAAGAAGACAAATCCTAATCCTTTCAAACAAAAGAGGGAAATTCAAATTCAAAATTCAAAATAAGGAGTGGGCTTGACATGCCTCTTCCACTTTCGTCACTTTTCAAAAAAGCATCTTTTGGAAGGGCAAAAATAGTCAAGATACATCATAATGGTCAAAATTTGACCCCCAACACATGGCACCACTATGGGGTAGCCTATTTTTAACCTCCACTACCTTAAATGGTCACTAAATGCCACTTAAAAGACCACTCAAAGATTGCATCTGAAAATGAAAGAGATTCCCACTCATGGCTCTAAAAATAGAGACCACTCACACACATAAAGCACTTGGGCATGCCAACTCACATG
Organism: Chamaecyparis obtusa; assembly: GCA_027943335.1. NCBI lineage: Eukaryota > Viridiplantae > Streptophyta > Pinopsida > Cupressales > Cupressaceae > Chamaecyparis > Chamaecyparis obtusa. The sequence goes on along the minus strand of BSBK01006287.1, from coordinate 1,638,003 downwards.
ACATGTGTCAATTGACACCACAAATAAATCACATTACAACACAATAGACATGGCATGCCAGGTAGACTAAAAATAAAGTAAAATAAACATAATCAAATAAATATAATCATGCATCACTTTACAACAATAAACATTATAACGAGGTTAATTTCTCCCCTTGGAGATAACCTTGGCTTGACAAGATTTTACAAGTATCCATCTTTAATTTCCCCTATATAAACCATGGTCTTACCTGCACACTTGACAAAATATCAGTAGCTTATGAAATGTCAAATATCATATATATATATATATATATATATATTGCACATATATTGCATACATCTAAAAATCACATTCTTAACATTGTAAATTTCTAATTGCCTTTCATAATAATTCTCATAATTCTCAACATAGCATTTCAAAAGCATATAAAGTCAAGAATAAAATGATACATGTTAATTCACCTAACATAATAATCATGATCATTTCTCACAAATTTCCCTAACATGAATGTAACATCAAAGTATCATACATAAATCAAAGATTTAACAATTACTATGCTCATGACCTAATAAATAACAGGAAGGTAAAAGCCCTATACCATCATCACATAATCAAACTCTAGTACATCATATAGTCCAACTGCATCCACACTTTACCACAAGAAAATCACCTACTTCCAATAATACATTTCTAAATTTCGAATCAAGCTATCTCAAGAACATAAATATATCAATTAACCTAATTTATTAACCATGATTATATCACATAAACTCTTCTTGTACAAACATGAAATTATGGCACAATATTCTAACTTAAATAATTCATCAATGCCATAAGTCCAGACCTAATAACCCAGCGTAAAAATAAGTCCTAAATTATTTACAAGCTACATTTCAAATGATTTGCTTTTCTTGCATTATCATAACATCAAAGCGTTCTATGTGAAATCTCCCATTCAACATTAGGATCTAATAATCACTTTTCTATTAATACATGTCTCAACATAAAATAAATTCAAATAGTCCTTTATGTAAGTATTCATATCCAAATAGAAACATTTCAACATTCAGTAGTGGTACACTCACACCTTCCCTACTGCATTTCTTCTAGAGATTACATACACACGGGAAACAATATTTAACTACATTAGAATATATATATATTTCACCATTTTATTATTTAAACTACCTTATTCCAATACAATTTCTATAAAACATGCACTTGATAGTATTATCACAAGATTAGTTGAATTCAATTAATCTTATTTTAAACACAGAGCATCCAAGGATTTTTGAGTGTATAAGTAACATGAAAAGAGTACATCACAAATGTTGATCAAACCTCTATCCACCAGGACACAAATCATAATGAAACAACATAAATTTCTAATTACCGAGTCTATTATGCAGAAAGATAATACCAAGATAGAATCTCTTAAAACACCTGATATGACCTCCAAAGATAAACTCCTAATAAACATAAGGAAAAATTTGGGCAAAGAGCATCTCATGATGCCATCGACCATAATGCAGGTAACAATCATTTCATCCACATGAATGACTCATCTCTATTCTAAGGGTCTCCGGAATGCGATTAAAGACCATACCCTACGTCTCCTAGCTCACGTAGAACGTCGATACACGCTCCAAAACAATCCTCCTGGTGGATTCTCCCTCACATGGGACCAACATGACCTTACCCTTCAAAAGTGATAGTCAAAACCACACCATTAGGATGTTTTTGCAAAGGGGTAAACAAGGGAGGCACTACATAAGGGTTTTGATATGGAAATGGTCTTCAAGGTGTGTGATCCATAGAAAACCTCAATTTTACATTAAAAGAATAGATGAAAGCCAATTTTGAGCTTTTGGAGGTACCAAAAGCCCTGATAAACTAAAATTTTTTAGAGTGAGAGAAACAAAATGTTTTTAGACTTTCAGGGTCTCAACCTCTCAAAGTTTTAGAGGTCCCAACAATGCCAAAACCTTGAAATTCTTCGGAGTGAAAAAAACAAAATAGTTTTAGATTTTCAGGGTCTCGACCTTTGAAATTTTCATGGATTCCATACCCCCTGAAACTCTACATTTTTTTCCTTATAGGGGTTATTTGTAGCTTTTTTGTGGTTTCTTCTTATGCTTGATCTATTGAGGGTGTAGTTTCTTTTCCTTTTCCCTTTCCCAGTAAGTCCCTTAAATGATTTTTAGTTTAGATTTTAAAATTATTTCAATAAGACTGATAATGGTTTTAATAAGTGTCTTTGCATGCAAAAGGACATATGAAGACCCCAAATATCAATGAAATCAATGAGGTTGTGAACATCTTTAGAAATGCATTCCAAGATTTTCTAGCACATCTCAAAATCTTGCTAGAACACTAAGTGTAGAAACTTTAGAGTTTCCAGGAAGTTGTGGACTTTGTCAATTTTCAACCATTTAATTTTCAAGTTTTTTAGAGTTTTTAATGTCCACAAATTTTTAGAGTTTTGAATGTCCAAAACCTCAAAATTTTCTGATCCAAGTCATTGTGGACTAAGCCATTTTTAGAGGTCAACTTTTTTCGGAGGTCCACAACCCCAAAATTCCTGGGTCATCAAATTTCCACACTTAGCCATTTTTTGGTGTTGCATTTTTTGGAGTTCCACTACCTCAAAATTCCTGGCATGTGTTTTTCAATCGTATTTTTTGTGAAGATTCATTTTTTGAGAGGATTGCATACAAGTTGGAGGTCATTTTTGCAAGTCAATGGGTTTTCTATCAATTTCAAATTAGAAGAGAAGTTAGATTCATGCATTTTGGGCATGAATAACAAGGTGAAGATCAAACTGTGTGCAAAGAAGAAGAAATCATGGAACTGGAGTTAGGTTTTCTAAATTTAGGGGCTGATTCTAGTCTGATTTTTTAAGTATACAATGTGTAAATAGATGGGAATCTATGAAAACTAGTTAACAATCAGTTTAGGAGTAGTTTTTTTATCTTTACACTTTAGATTTAATTTTATTATGCCATATTTTGTGTAGGTAAAATCCTAGCTATGGGTTTGTTATTTTTCAAATTGAAGCACTATATATACTTATCAAAACAATGTAATCAAGGAAGATATTTTTCTACAATAAAATTATGTGAAATTGGTGTTTCAATCATGGTGTGAGAATTCTTGTATCATTGTGAAATTTATGAATTTGTGCTTACTAGTTCATTTATTTCAGAGAGCCAGTTGTTTGTTGCAAATTATATCTACCTTATTAGTTAATTCGGTGTTAATCATTGCAGCATCATCTTGTTGTGATGAAGTTTTGGGAGATAATTCTACCATTCTTGAGGATAAATTTTTCTCTTGTATGTGTGCATCTGTATAGGCTATACGATTCTAATGGATTTTGAGAAATATTGCATCTACTATTTACATTATGTTGATGATTGCATCTACACTTTATAATTTGTGAGAAGTTTTTACTTTTTTCATGTGGTTTCCTTATTTTCCCTTATTCTTTAATTCACAAGATTGATACATTAATGGTTTATGTCTAGTAGGAATTTGCTTACAAGTTATTTTCTTTGAATTTCTCTTTACCCTAAATCTTTTGTTATTTGTTTGGAAATTTGATTAATCACAGATTCATATAAAATTTGCATATTAGGAATTGTATTCATCTCTAAAATTACAAAAATACAAAAAAAATGTTCTGTTGAAGTATTTTTACAACCTCTTCAAGAATTGAACCAACAAAGACCTTGTGAAAAGTTTCACATTTATCTTCAATTGAGCTATCCATATGATTGAGACCAAGCCTAAAGGAAACTTGGGAGTGATTTTAATCATTCTTTCAAGAGAGGAATTTTCATCTTAAATTCCTAGTCATTTTATCATGTAAAAATAATGCTCAATATAAATGGTGCTAGGAGGGCTGAACCAAATGTTCTTCATGTATAAATTTACACTAAATAAGTTGGATCTTGGGAAAATCTAGCTTTAATGGGTAGTCCTTTGTGTATACTAGGGGGTCTCCATGAGATTCCTTTGCATGAACATAATAGGCTTCCTTTGTTCTTCCCTAATAATGGACAAAATGCTACAAATCATGTGAGGATTTGCAAGGATCTAATGCTTTTTCTTAAAATTGAACATGAATATGTTGTTTGCAATCTATTTGTTAGGACATTTCAAGGTGTAGCACTTCAATGGTATTTGAGACTTCCACCTAATTTTATTTTCTCATGGGTTGAGTTATAAAATTTATTTTTAATTTAATTTGACCCCAATGTGAGTGCACAAGATACATTGTTCTATTTTTCTACTGTGAGAAGGAACCCTCAAGAGTTAATTACCCAATTTAATCATCAATTTCTTCTTGTGTATCAAAGGGTTCAAGATTTAAAAAGGTCAGTGCATGATTCAATGTTAAAATATCATTATTTATGGTGTTTGGATGTCTTATTTGCAAGGACAATTAGATCTTTTAGCGAGATTGCTAAATTTCATGATGCATTCAACATGACTCTTTTCTTGGAACAATGTGGCCATGACGTTACAAATGGTATAGATGGAAGTTTCAATATTCAATTGATTGAATGTTTCCAATCATTACAACCCTATCTCAACCTAGTGAATACATCAAATTAGTTGCAATCATCTAGTTCAACCAATTAGAACATGCCTGATATCCAAATAATGCAATCAACCAATTGAAAGAATCATTTCAATCACTTTCAAGATCATAGTTGGGGTCAAAATGCCCATGCTACAACCTTGGATGCAATAATTTTACCTCCCAATTATTCTCCTTTGACTATGTTGTACTATTCTTGTTATACTCCTACACTTAATGCATCAAATCATGATGATATTTTCAATTGAAATCTTGTTGGTTATTCATACGAGCATGATAAGTTGTCCAAAAATGAAGATGAAATGGGCCTAAAATCTTATTTGAATAAGGAAATCAAGTTACCAAATAATTTTTCCACAAAAATCAGTTATGACATATCTAGAAATGATGGCCAAATCCAAGAAAATGAGACCTATTAAATGTTGCCACTAGATTATTGTCACAAATAATTAATAAGTGAGGAATATTTGACATCTTAACAATGTAATTTTCATGGGTCTTTTCATATTGAAAGAGGTTCACATGATGAAGACATAGATAGTCATAATCCATTTTGGGTGTATATTCCACTTGAACAAAGTAGACTGAAGGAGAGGTTGGAAGAATTGGGTATTCCTATGTCATTATCAAATTTTACATGGTTGAAAGGATGTAGGATACACCTCATGAATCAACATTGTGAGATAGATTGCCATGTTTTTCTTGGAAAGGTTGAATTCTATTTGAGAGGAAAGATGACCATTGAAGAGGTTTTAATTCCTATAGAGGATCATTGGAATAGTCAATCAAGAATGTAAGAAGACAAACATGATCAAACCCATGAGACTTTGGAGGATATATGTTTTCCTAATGAAGAAGATAAAGTGATCATCATTCAAGACACTACTACATTTGGGGTAATTTTTTGACGAAACTTTCGATGAGCTATGGGATTTATTTTTCCTTGTCAAATTATAGAAGGGATATTTTTTTAAAATCCATGCCCGTGTTTGTCAAAATTCTGACAAGCACATGCACACATTTAAAAAAAAGTGAAATTTCTATTTACTATTACACACCAGAGTGTCGATCGAGCAGTCCATCGATTCTTGAAATGGATCAAGATAGTAGAACCAAACCACTATTACTTGCTAGAGAGATGATTGAGTAGTCCACCTAGTCTTGAAAGGGATCAAGATAATAGAATTGAAGCAATAAGACCAAAAAAATAGAGCTATAGGGTATCAAAAGGGAAGTGATTCACTCTCTTCATCAAAGGGGATTGAGAATACATAGACAGATCGATTGCAAGAAGGCTCAAATATTGATACATCCATTGATCATTTGGCTCACAGGAACCTCTCGTCAGTGGTGGAAGGTAAAAGATAAGAAAAAATACAATCTTATAGGTCACCACCAGGTCATACACCAATTTGGTGTATGTGAAACTTAATGTAGAACTCCCTTTATATATTTTTAAATTTTTGTAGCTTTACGCTTTGATCTTCCAAATAACCTCATTGATTAACTCCTTGCTAGTTTACTAATAACTTTAGTAGGTTAGTGGCCCAACAACCCATAAATGGAACAATTTTTATTGGGTCCAAATGTTAATATTATCCATGTTTTCAATATGGAATGAGATCCAGTCTCCAACTGACAATACACAAAAGGGGACTGCAACTAAGAGTGATTATTTGTAGCTAGCAATCCCCATCGAAGGATGGGAAACCCCTATGAGGTCACCATCAGATATGTAAGGTGATGGTCCCATGGAGGGACCCAATTGAATATTTTTAGTTTTAATGGTCGCATGAAACAAAAGTGCATTTTACTTGTTAATTCTCCATTTAAAAATATCAGAGTACAAGCCATGAAACATAAGGAAATTTCACTAGTTAATTTTGCATTTAGAATATCATAGTACAAGATGTGAAACATGATTATATTTTACTAGTTAATTTTACATTTAAATATATTATACAAGCTACTACCATTTGGCTTATTAAAAACCCTTGTGGGAACCACAAATTACAAACATTCAATCTCTACACTCATAGAAGCAGTAGTGGCTGTCGAGCCATATATTTTGGCATATCATATGAATGATTTTTCAAGAAAATAAGCTAAGAATCTCCTTCATATGATGTGATAAATATATGGCTAGGTAGATGATGTAGAGGAAGAAATAGTTGGTCAGCTAGCTCACTCCCCTACCCTCCTAGACACAAGGATTCACTTGATGGCCTAGTATCTAAATAACACATAGCTTGATTCAATCCTAAAATTATTGACTTGGAACATTCTCTTCAAGAGATAACTCACAGACTTGATCATTGGGACACTTAAATGTGACTGATCCTACAACCTAACACTACATCATATCCTTGGTTCCACAACCCCTTACCCTTGGCATTGGCCTACTCCCTTCACCATGAAAATGCACTTAATGATTTCAAATGAATTTGTATGGAAAATATCTCCATTATAGGGTCTTTTTTTTGTAACAACACCATGAGTAAATCATGAAACACTAATAAAGGTTCAAAACCTTGTCTTAACTGCAACACATACATGAGGTTAACCATCAAATAGGACTGTCACTATTTGACAATGAAAATAGAGCATGGATAGCCAATCATGAGAAATAAAAAATTGGAACCTTGACCAATGGAAGGGTGAATATGTGAAGAAATTTTTTATATACAAAAACTTCAAATGATTATTGAGCAGAAAGATTTTAAATGGCAAAGACTAAACTGACTATGATAATTTGGGAACATGGACAGTTTGATAGAGGATGGTGTGAATAGACCTTTAGGATAACATGAAACATCCATTCATGGTGTGGGAAGCATGGGAAAAACTTATAGAAATCATATTAAACCCAAGGACTATGGGCACAAAATGTCTTGAATTTAGAACCAAACAATCAAAATTTATCATTGTTATGGAATTGGACAATTATTATTGTAATAATGAAATCAATCTTTAGAAGTTCAATAGGAAATTATGATAAAAGGAGTATATGTGGCTGTTTGGGTCCCTTTAACTCTTTATAAATCATATCCAACCATTAGAACATTCCACAAGATCAGTTGTTGTAATAATAGAAAGTTATTGTCACAGTGAATAAAAATTATAGAGTAGTCACGCTAGGGCTAGGTGGATCTCACCAAATAATCAATCTTTTAAAATCAAGCCATTTGAATTTTGAAATTACTTCAAATTACTACTATAATTCATAAAATGATAATTTTTAATGGTGAAAATTAAAGTTATTAATCAAACTTTAGACAAACCCTTAATTTTGGAGGGTTTTGGGACTATTTGGAAAGATTTTATTGGATCTCCTTCTGTTCTTCATGGCTAGACCTCAAAATTCAATAGAAAGGAATCAAACTCCTTATATCTTATGTCCAAAAATATTTCAAAGAAAAAAAAATCCATACAAATGAATACCACATTGGTGATCAGAGAAAACCTAGTAAAATGGCAATAAAATGCAATGGTCTATTGGTAACTTTCATTCAAAACTCCACCAAATGTCCACCCTTGACCCAAAGAGGGGTATTTAAGTACCTAAAATTTGATTTAAATTATCAATTCAATTAGGTGGACAATTTTTCATCAAATGACAACTTATTTTAAAAATGTTGCAAAAGTTGTCAAGTAACTTTTGCAACATTATTGCAACTTTTTGACACCTTAACTTCCTGACCATCCAAGTAGCCCTATTACATCACAAATAGGCCTAACATGGCTTAAATGAACCAAAAAAATAATTTCTACACTATCCTCACCTATTTGACCAGTTTGACCAATTTTGACCCACTATTGACCAATCAGGGCCTCTTGGGCCAAATGACTACATGATAGCTCATTAGGCCTTACAATTGCAATCCAATGCATGTAAAAAAATTATCTAACTATAAAAATAATACAAATGGCCTTATTACAATATTTCAACCATATTGGCCTTATTGGCCTCTCAAGACCTTTGATGCTCTTGCATTAGTAGATGTGGCCAATAGAAGCCAAAGTACCCTATCAAAAAATCCCTACTCAAAATAGTAGTAGTGGTCTCCTTAGGTTTTCTCAAATTTATTATAGAGAGATTATCAATGTGGAACTAAATCATACAACTGTATCAAACATCTTTTTTCTCTTTTTGTTCCATAAAATGTTGCTGGTCATAAGGGGGACCTCCACCCCATTAACGTATTCAACTTAGAAGTTACATAAGACACTCAATAAATTCAACATTTAAGCCACATTGATGTCACTTTGGGGGATTTGAACATGGGTCTCTAACATGAGAATCTTACGACCTTGCCATTTGACCATGACCCTATCGACTATTGGTGCAGGAGCACCAAAAGTCCTTGAAACACACTGAAGACCAATTTGGTAAAAACATTGTAATAAGGAAATTGAGAGGCCAAAATTAATTAGTGCTATCTCATGCATTATATTGCACTTTTAAGGCCATTTGAGCCATTCTTGTAAGCCTTATGGCAATTTGGGCCTATGTTGGTCAAACCTAGTCAAAGGTCCTGAAAGGGGTCAAAGGTGGAAAGAATGGTAGAAAAATGTTTTTATACCATATTTGACATGTTATCAAAGGTATAAGTTAGTATAGGTTAATTTGAGCATATATTGCACAATCTTGCAAAAATTGTCAAAACTTGCTTAACAACTTTTTGCAAATTAGTGCAAAAAGTTGTCATTAAGGGCCTATAATGACCAATCAGTTCAAAATTGGTTGGAAGAAGTTTGAAATGGTTGCAAAATCCTTATATAACCTCTTGGGATCAAGATTCAGGCATTGGAGAACATTGCATGAAGGATTTTCAAATGAAGAACCTTGTTTTGCAACATTATTTTTCATGTTATTTGCTGATCAGAGCACTTTTTCACATGCTTGGTTGATTTGGAAGGATTTGGGAATTATTAGAATTGAAACCAAGATGATTTAGATGATTTGGATTCCTTTTGTAGGTGGTTTGAATACTAGATGTGGGAAATGAAGAAATTTTGATCAAACTCTCACAAAACTATTCCTAAACCTTTTATTTCACAGGCATGAAAGAAGTTTGGACCATAAATTTTCTTTTCACCATTGAAAAATCAATAACTCTAGGATTTTTCAATACATTATATGCCCTTCCTAATGCAATTTATTTTAGATTGAATGATTGAGTGTTTGGAGAGAAAAATGATGTCCTAGTAGGTTTTTCCTGGCAAATTTTTGTATCTTTGGCAATTGAAGTATTGTTTTATCAATCAAAAAATATATGTAAGATTACTAATGTTTCATAAGGTTTAGTTAGGTTGACACAAATTTAAAAACTTCCCTCAAGATATATGATAAAGTCTCCATGTCATTTAAGTCTCAACTCTTTGAAGTTGTTGTCAACATTGTCCTAAGAATTTAGACAGTTTCCATCGGTATTTACTCTCTATTTTGGAATCCTGTTGTAGTTTGGGTATGTCTCCATTTTAAACTAAGAAGGGGGAATCAGTGAATTTCATGGTCTTCAAACATTGGATTAAATTTTACTTTATTTAATCTATGATCCACAAGGTCTCACTATCACTATTATACATTCTACTGTTAGGTGGTCATAAGAATTCACAATTTAACATTAATGGAGTTATTTAGGTAGCTTGACCTATTAAATAAATCAATATCCTATCTAATTAGTTTTCAAAACTAGTGAAAACTGATGACTTCAGGTTATAAGTTATTATTATCAGTCATAAACAGTCACAAGTTTGCTTATTTTATAGAGGTTTTGTCACTTAATGATGTTGGTAGAAGGGTACAGTTTAGGGAACAATCATTTCAACCACCATAGTTATGATTTGTTGAGATTCCAAGTAGTTTTTGGTTGTTGTAACTTGTTTCCTTTCCATAAAAAATCTGATTTACGTCATAATCTGGAGGGGAGAGATTGCTACATCATTGAAAGCTCCATTGGAACTCATGTTTGGCTTATGAAGCATTGATAAGAACTTTTTATTCTTCATCATGCGGGAGCCAAGTAGAGTAACAAAATCGTGAAGGTGAGGACATATGGAAGCTTGTGGATTTGTGAGAGTTTATGGTTTTTTATGTATCATCAAATTTTAGAGAATCATCTTTTGAGTGGGTTGCATTCTTTCTCTTACACTCTTCTTTCTCTTACACTCTTTGGGAGACTTTTTAAAATCTCATCGAGACATTTTTAGGGTTTTTTTAATTATGAATCATGCACACTTGGTGGCCAAATTGTCCCCTAAGTCACAAAGGTTGCATAATAATGTTGTGGATTATGGTTGCATAATACATTTTAAAGTATTAATTTAATTAAATAGTCTACTACCTTATCATTGAATCCAACATTTGTAAATGGTGTGTTGAATGTTCAATTGCCTTGGTTCATTTTGAAAATTTTCTATGTTATATTCCTATATAGCCCGATTTATTTTCCTGTGAAGTAAGACCATGTTAGATAATATCAATGAAGAACAAAAAAAGGAGACACTTACTAGATTGTGGTCTAACTTCAAAAGAAAAGGTGATGAAAACTGTTATTGTCCCTAAAAAAATTATAAAGGCTTAAAGACTTGAAGACTTCTAATCAGGACAACTGAGAAACATTGTAGGCAACATGGTCACATTGAAGGGGGGAATGATTATCATCGATTGGTAAGTTGTTCATTATATTATTTTAACAATTTATATACATATGAAATCACTTGAAGATGAGATCATGAAAGTGGTTTATTTATGCTCATCATTTTCATATAGGTCAACCTCTGTAGGGCACATGTTATGGACCATGACAACCTAGAGAATGTGGATTTTCAAGTGGAGGAACATGAAGGTGTAAATGTTGAAGCTGAAGATAATGATCCCATGGAAGAAGATGATCATATGCTAGAAAACACAATTGAAGATGATGTTACTAGAGCCATTGATCATGTGCTAGAAAAAAAAATTGAAGATGATGGTACTAGCGTAGCTGATCATGATGATCAAGATGACCTTGATGTTGTTCGTGATATACCTCTACCTGAGAAGGAATAAGAGCCCCTTTATGAAGGCTCCTAAGAAACTCTTATCTCCACTATATTTTTGTTGGTTAACTTGAAGGTTATGAATGATTTATCCAACATAACAATCTCATGTATGTTAAGGTATGTCATATATGTCATATTTTTCATGTATTTTAGTTGTAATTTCATTATAGTTAATAAAGGGTGAATCATGTACCATTAATATTCTTTATATTAATAAATTATATTTTTTGTCATAGATTGATTGGTGAGTTTTTGTTACCACCATCAAATATTCTACCTCACTCATATTGAGAATTATCTTCTATAATGAAAGATATTGGAATGGAGTATCAAATAATAGATGCATGTCCCAATGATCTGTTAGAAAGTAAAGTCCTCTAAGATAACCAAGAGGGGGGTGGGGGTAAATTATTTATCTGATTAAAACAACTCGTATTAACCTTATTAAATCTGAAATATGTGATTAACATAAACAACAACCATAAAAAGATAACCATACACAATGACACCAGATTTGTTAACTAGGGAACCTCTTGATCAGAGAGTAAACCCCGGTGGGGATGGTACCCACAAAAGATGTACTAATATAAAAGTTCCTTGTGAGAGGATGGACCATGTTAGGAGTCTATGAAATACATTTAGTACATATCAGTCCCTATGAGGAGACTTTGAATCCCTGTAAGGAGATTCCAACCCTTTGAGGAGTTGTGGAAGGCAGAAGGATGCACTATCCAAATAGCTTCAAGGGAAAGACCATTGAAATCACTATCCAACTAACCTCTATATTATCCCAAATAGAATAATATAAAATATAAGTGATCTCAACAACTCTTTACTCTCTCCTTTGGCCATGCCTCAGTTGCACCAACTAATTCCCAGATCTCAATACAAGATTTGCAAACTTCGCATCACATAATAATACCTTAGATCGCTTACTCGCATTATTTCACTTAACAACTTATATTTCTTACAATTCTTTTTTTTTTTACAATCAAGGAAAAAATCCTTCCTTTATAAAAAGCCCAATATTTTATAATTGAGTCAACCAATTAGACTTTATCAATTAAAAAATATAAAACAATAGATGTTACATATTAATTTCATAATTACACAACATAGTCAGCTCACAAAATTAATAAATCTTCATATGCAAAACCTCTGACTATGCTGACTTAGCTAGATCACCTTCATAATGTTTTCAACCTCTATATAACTTTGCTTGTCTAGATTCTATCCTTGTTAGGAGATATAATCTAATCATCACAAACTGCTTCTCAAGAACTTTGTGAGAATACAGTCTTCACTAAATCTCTTTTAACTATCACCATTCATTGATTTTCCGTATGTGCACTTGACCATGTCATCAAGACACTATGAAAAACACATCCTCAACTATGCATGACCTCATTTGCAATCCACTATGTGCGCTAACTCAAACTCTATCTACTACTCTATCAATCTTCAGTATAAATAGTATGTTGACATCAATGACAAACATAGTCATGAATGCAACATGTGACCACTATAGTAATGCTAGAATACTCCCCCATAGGACATATTCAAAATTCATGCTAACAATCTCCCCCTTTGGAATTTATGGCAACATAGATGAAAAACATCCAAGTTCCATGAATACCAAAATGTAACTCTACTACTCTTGTCTTTTCAAATCCTATTCATCAATCACTACTTGCACATTCTGTATGCTCACTTCTCTTATACATTCTCTCCTACATTCCCATGAGATGTTTTTCATGCGTTCTTCTCCCCCATTGACATCAATGACAAATACATCATTATGTCAATTCAATCGGCTTCTCAATAGTTCTAATCAAATCAAGTGTCCAAAGACACTATTGAAAATATCTCTTACCAAGAGTCCTTCATGACTCAACTTAAATACAAATACTCCCCCATAGAGAAAGCATAAAAATACAATCCAGATAAAACATAGTGCTCTTTACCATTGGATTGATGCAAATTTCTACATCACTACTCAAAAGTAGGCTGGGGCATAACCCCAAGCATACCTCTCAAATACTCAAATGTATCCATAGGTAAAGGCTTTGTAAAAATATTTTCTATCTACTCCTTTGTGCTGATACAATCAAGTCTAACTTCCTTCTCTGCAACCTTTTCTTTCACAACATGATACTTTATCTCTATATGTTTTGTCTTTGAATGTAACATGAGATTCTTAGACATACTCACTATACTTGTGTTATTACAATGTATGATAACATGTTCATTAAACTGAATTCCAATATCCTTCAACATTTATTTCATCCATATTATTTGATTACAATTATTTGTTGCTGCTACATACTTTGCTTTTGTTGTACTTTGTGAGATACAATTTTGTTTCTTGCTTAGCCAAGAAACTAGTCTTTCTCCAAGAAAAAATACTCCACCACTTGTACTCTTTTTATAATCCATACTACCTCCCCAATCCACATCTGTATATGCACATAGGGTAAAGTCATTTGATTTGTCATACCACAACCCAAAATTAGTTGTACCTTTTAAATATCTAAATATCCTCTTTACTACTGCATAATGTGATTCCTTAGGATCAACTTGAAATCTCACAACAATTCCAACTGCATTAGCTATATCTGGTCTTGTATGAGTCAGATATTGTAAACCTCCAATCATAGATCTATACTTTCTTTGTTAAATTGTAGGTGTCTCATCTTTTCTAGATAGCTTATGGCCAGTTACCATAGATGTACCAACAATATTATAATTTTTCAAGCCAAATCTTTGTAATAAGTCTTTCAGATACTTAGTTTGAGATAAGAAAATACCATCACTATTCTGCACAATCTACAAACCCAAGAAAAATTTCATTTCACCAATCATACTCATCTCAAATTCCTTCTTCATTTCATTAATAAATTTATCACTTGCTTCATCCTCACCTCCAAATATTATATCATCCACAAAAATAACAACAATCAATAGACCATTCTTAATTTCTTTTAGATACACATTACTATTTGTAGTACCTTTAGTAAATCCCAATTCTGCCAAATATTTATCCATCCTCGCATACTAGGTTCTAGATGCTTGATTTAATCCATATAGTGCTTTGTTCAACTTGCAGACCATATCTCTTTCTTGAGTCAAAGGAAAACCATCATGCTGCTCAATGTAGACTTCTTCTTCTAATTCACCATTCAGAAATTTTGACTTCACATCCATCTGATACACTTTGAATTTCTTATGAGTTGCATAAGCCAATAACATCTTTACTGCTTCAATTCTTGCAATAGGTGCAAATGTTTCTTCATAATCTATACCTTCTTGCTGTGAATATCTTTTACATACCGATCTTTCTTTGTTTCTTACAACTTCACCTTGTTCATTCATCTTGTTCTAAAAACCCATTTAGTTCCAATAACATTTTGTCCTTGGGTCTGGGGACCAATTCCCAAGTGTTATTCTTCTCAATCTGATCCAATTCTTCCTTCATTGCTTGAATCCAATGATCATCCTTGTAGGCTTCATTAGTATTCTTAGGTTCAATCTGAGAAATCAGACATGATTCTTTATGTACCTTATTTCTTGTCATAACTCCTTTGTCTTTGCTCACAATAATCTGATCAACACGGTGATTCTTTATCAAATTCTTGTTAGGTGTTATTGTTTCAACTATTTCTTCAACTCTAGGTTCTTTTCTTTAATCTCATTTTGCAAATCATTGTCAGTTTCATAAAACAACTCAACATTCTCTTGATTAGTTTCAGGATAAGCTTCTTCATCTGAAACATAATCAAATACTCTTTCCCAAATTCTAGACTTTTCATCCACTTTAACATTTTCACTCTCAACAATAGTCTTAGCCTACTAATTGAAACATCTATAAGATTTTATTTTTAATGAATAACCAAGGTACATACCTTCATCACTTCTCGGATCAAACTTATCGATGTCATCATCTCTTTTAATGTAGCACTTACTTCCAAAGATTTTGAAGTACTTTACTAATGGTGCATGTCCAAACCATAATTCATAAGGAGTCTTGTTTGTATCTTCTCTGATCTGCACTCTATTCATTGTATACATTGTTGTATTTACCGTTTCTCTCCAAAATATCTTTTCGACATCATTCTCAAACAACATAGTTCTTGTTGCCTCAGTTATAGACCTATTTCTTCTTTTAGCAATACCATTTTTCTCAAGTTTTTTAGGGGCTGAAAGTTGTCTCTTAATGCCATTCACTTCACAAAAAGTGTTAAACTCATTTGAAGTAAATTCTCCACCTCTATCAGATCTTAGACATTTAATCTTCATTCCTGATTCATTCTCAACTCTATTCTTAAGAAATCTAAACTTTCAAATGCTTCTGACTTTTCTTTAAGAAATGCTAGCCACATCATCCTAGTAAAATCATCAACAAGAATCATGAAATACCTTTCACCATAGGATCCTCTTGTTCTTGTAGGACCACTTAGATCTATATGAAAAATCTCCAATTTTGCTATTGTGGTGAACTTCTTGCAGGGAAAAGAACATGTCTTCTATTTTTCCATAACACACTCCTTGCATACCATGTTAGTAGGTTTCACAATCTTAGGCAAATATCTTACTGCAAATGTAGTTCTTTCTTTCACAATGTTATCAAATTTTACATGACAAAATATTTTGTGACATAACCAACTGTCATCAACTTTAGCAATCAAAAATGACATCTTAGTAGGATTCAATTGAAAAATATTACCTTTGGTTTTTGTTCCTGTACTAATCATCTTACCATCCTTATCCTTGATGATACAAGTCTTTTTTGAAAACCATACCTGATATCCCTTATCAGCTAGTTGTCCAACACTTAAAATATTATGTTTCAATCCATCTACAAAGTAAACATCATCAGTGTTAGTCTTTCCATCAAGAGTAATGATCCTATTCCTTTTATGAGACATGGTGCATTGTTTCCAACTCTAACAATTCATCCAGATCATAGTTGTTAAACTTGACAAACTTATTCATATCACTAGTCATATGATGTGAACAACCACTATCTATGATCCAATCAATTTTCTTCTCAACTTGTGACACCAAAATTTTTTCTTCTTTGACTTCTTTTTTAGGATTTTCTTCTTTTATTGCAACAAATCCTATATCATCACTTTCATTATCACTCTCACTTAAGAATTTTTCCATACTAGCTTCAAATTCTTTATGATTTGCATAGTAACATTCTTTAGGTCTTCTAGGCTTAAAGTTCTTGTATTTCTTCACTCTCTTAGGAAATTTAGAAGCAAAATGACCATATTCTTGACAAGTCCAACATTTAAATATTTTCTTACCTTCTGGTTCTCTTTTCACAAGCAAGTCAATTCCTTCTTCAATCTTTTTGTCTTCTTCGAATTTAGATTTTTTGCTGCTGGCATAATCTCCAATGATACTAGAACTCCTAGATAAAGTAGGGTGAACACTAAGTGCACTAAAAGTAGTCTCAATCATGGGAAAATCTCTAGATTATTTTAGACTTGTCTTTGTTGCTTTGTATCTTCTAAGAAGAGTCTCTCTAGTAAACTTATCAGTGCAAGGTATAACTTGTTCAATCATCTACACTGTCTACTTAAATGTTGGAGTCAAATTTTTGAAGATCTTCCATATAATCACATCTTCATCCTTATTTCCTTCACAAGCTTTGATTCCTACAACAATTTATGATATTTTGCCAATATATTCTCTAACAAATTCATCTTCCATCATTTTAGCCTCTTGAAATAAACATATCCAATTTTGCAATTTGATTCTCTTAGCATGCTTATCACCTTCAAAAGTAAATTCCAAAGCTAACCAAATTTCATGAGATGTTTTTAAAGATTTTACCCAACTGTACTCATTCTCAGGAAGAGCTGACAAAAGTGCTTCTCTAGCAAGTATATTACACATGAATAGATCTCTTTTTGCTTAATCTTGTCTTCTTCAATGATAGGTTTCTCATTCTTAGTGGTTAGTCAATATCCTGGCCCTAAACATAACAAATGTGTCTTTATCTTCTCTTTCCAGTTGTCATAGTTAACTCCATTAAACTTAGGAATTTCTTTTTTGAAATGGCTTGCCATGGATCTCCTTAAGCTATTATGGTTCTCCTTCAAGGAGCTGATGCTCTGATACCAATTGTTAGAAAGTAAAGTTCACCAAGATAATTGGGAGGGGGGGGGGGGGGGTGAATTAGTTATTTGATTAAAACAACTCTTACTAACCTTATTAAATCTGAAACATGTGACTAAAATAAACAATAACCATAAAAAGATAACCATACACAATGACACCAAATTTGTTAACTAGGGAACCTATTGATCAAAGAGTAAACCCCGATAGGGATGGCACCCAAAAAATATGTACTAATATAAAAGTCCCTTTTAAGAGGATGGAGCCTATTAGGAGTCTATAAAATAGATTCAGTACATATCAGTCCCTATGAGGAGAATTTGAATCCCTGTGAGGAGATTCCAACCCCATGAGGAGCTGTGGAAGGTAGAAGGACCCACTGTCCAAATAGCTTCAAGGGAAAGACCACTAAAATCACTATCCAACTGATCTCTATATTATCCAAAATAGAATAATATCAAATATAATTGATCTCAACAACTCTTTCCTCTCTCCTCTGACCATGCCTCTGCTACACCAACTACTTCCCAGATCTCAATACCAGATCTGCAAACTTGGCATCACATAATAATCCCTCATATCACTTACTCACATGATTTCATACTTCACAACTTATATTTCTTACAATTTTTTTTTTAGAATCAAGGAAACAATCCTTCCTTTATACCAAGCCCAATATTTTATAATTGAGTCAACAAATTAGACTTTATCAATTATGAAATATAAAATAATACACGCTACATATTAATTTCATAATTACACAACACTGTCAGCTCACAAACTTAATAAATCTTCACATGTGAAACCTATGACTATGCTAACTTAGCCAGATCACCTTCACAATGTATTCAACCTTTGTATATCTTTGCTTGTCCAGATTCTATTCATGTTAGGAGATATAATATAATCATCACAAACTGCTTCTTAGGAACTTTGTCAGAATACAGTCTTCAATAGATCTCTTTTAACTGTCATCATTCATTAAATTTTTGTATACGCACTTGGCCATGTCATCAAGAAACTATAAAAAAATGTCCTCAACTATGCATGACCTCATCTACAATCCACTATGTGCACTAACTCAAACTCTATGTGCTACTCTGTCAATCTTTAGAATAAACAATATGTTGACATCAATGACAAACATAGTCATGAATGAAACATGTGACCACTCCAATAATGCTAGAATACTCCCCCATAGGACATATTCAACATTCATGCTAACATGATCATATTATATATCGTAAACAACATGAATTTGCAACAGAATGCCCTGAATGTCATATTAGTAGATATCAAATAGATCAAATAAAAAAAAAAGGTGCTTCACAATTTTCTTCGTTATATTCACATTATTCCACATTTGCAACAATTAGTCAGGTGCACTAGCTTGGAAAAATTTATAGATTACCATGCACGCAATAGAAGTGAAGATGACATTATGCGAATGCATGTGGATGGTTCTACATTTAAGGACATAGAGGAAAAGTATCCATACTTTAAAGAAGAACCTCGTAATCTCATGCTTTCATTGGTAGTGGATGGTGTCAATCCACTTGGAGAGATGAGATCTGTTTACTTGGTGTAGCCTATTTTTGTTATCAATAATAACATTCCTCCATAGATGTCAATAAAGAGAGATCACATAATGTTGGTAATGATTGTTCTAGGTGTTTTTTCATTTAATAGTCATCTACATTAAATTATAAATACCATTGTAAAAAGGTCCTAATAATTATGTAATGTTTTTGTTCATTCAATTAGGCAAGTACCAAAGTAAAGATATGAATGTATTTATTGAACCTCTTATCGATGAGTTGGTGGATTTATGGAATGGTGTGACTATGTATGACATCTCTAGACTAGTAGGAAAAAGATAATTTCAATTCCATGCAATGCAATGCCTGTATAGACAATACATGATGCCCCAGGGTTAAAATTTTTTTATGGTATGTTATAGTGTTCAAGTTGTGTATCATAATTATAATTATCAAAATAAACATATTTAATCCAATTATACATGATCTTGTAGGTCTTCAAACAAAGGGAAAGTATGCATGTCTTGTTTGTGCTCCAAAGATTAAATCTTATCATTCAAAAAGTTTACGAAAGAAGGTGTTCGATGAGTATATGCACTTCCTCTATAGAAATCATAAATATCAAATTACCAAAAAACATCTTTTCAATGAGAAAGAAGATACTACATCAAAGCCATGAAGAATGACACCTCGCCTATGGAAGTTAGAATATAATAGAATAATTCATGGAGGTAAATTCATTCCATCTCATGGTTTATGTTTGTAATTTATATTTTGATATTATATTTTATTTACGGATGATGTAATTGATGACCATGAAGGTCATCAAGGCATTAATGACCACCTTCCAAAGGGACTAAAAATTTATCCTAGACAATTTAGTTGGTTTCCCTACTAGGAGAAGCTACAAATTGTTCATTTGTTTAATGCTATGAATATTGGAAAGAATATAACAGAGACATTATGAAAAATATTGGATGGAAGGTGTGACAAATAAAAAATTATCAAAATTTGTACTGACATTCAGGATTCCAATCATGCAATGAAATATGTCATTTGATAAAATAGAAATGGAGACCATATTGATATAAGTGCCCATCCTTGGTTATTATCAGAGAAAAAAAGCAATGCTATAAAAAAGTCATAAGAAAAATTTGATTTCCCAAAGGATTTTCTGCAAACATAAACAATCTGATATCAAAGAAAAGTGAATTTGGGCTAGGGATGAAAACACATGATTGACATACCTTCATTAAGGCATTTCATGTTCTTGCGTATTTACTATATATTTTTATTTTGCATGTACGTTGCATTGTATTATGTTAGAAAATAATGAAAAGATCATTTTATAATTATTGCAGTACGTTCTACCTCTATCTCTCCCACACAACTTCAACAATAGTGTCAAGAAATTTATATATGATCTTGGAAAATAAATGAGGTAAGTAGTGATATTTTTTTGATTTTCTGTATAGATATTATATTTGAGATATGTTTTACTTGTTATGTAGTTTATTTTACTTTATTTTGTAAAGTCTCATTTATATATTATTACATCTTGAATATCTTGTAAGTGGTTACATCATCTAAAGAAATCAATAAAGAAGAAGAAAAAATATTGGAAGAGAAAAATTCCTCATCTAATGTGTGAAATACAAAAGTGTCTACCTTCAACTTTTTTCAATGCACAAGAACACTACCTCATACACCAAGTTGAAGAGATTGAATTGTGTGGACCTATACACACTAGGTCAATGTGGATGGTTGAGAAGCACTTAAAATTTTTGAAGGCTTTTGGTTGACAAAGAGCATCAAAAAGTTGGATGACATGAAGAAAACTTGTGATTTTGGGATAACGTCAGTCTTTGAGGTGACTAATATTTCATCTAGAAATGACTTACATCCTCAAGACTCAAAATCGATACTATGGCATTTTGGATGATATACTTGAGTGTGAATTCAATTTCTTCAAATTAGTTTTATTCATCATGAAATGGTATAGGCTACGAATAAATCAAAATGATCCTCATAGAACTATTATTGAACATGATAATGGATTTACAATGGTTAATACAAGGTCCTTTGAGCTAGTTGGAGATGAGCCATATGTTCTTCCAAGCCAATGTGAGGTCTTTTACTTAGAGGTTCCAAGTAAACCAGGTTGGTCATTTGTTGTTAGGTATGATCCAAGAGGAATCTTTGTAAAGTGTAATGTGACCGAAGAAGAAGATGTCAAAGAAGTAGAAGATGATTTAGATGATGATCACGATCAACAATTAGTTGACGATGTTCATGAAGGAAATGTTCACAAAGAAGAAGACCTAAATGATGATGTTGTTCATGGTGATTATGATGATGATGATGATGATGGTGGTGGTGATGATGGTGATGGTGATGTTTGTGATGATGATGATGATGATGACGATGATGGTGGTGGTGGTGGTGGTGGTGGTGATGATGATGATGATAATGGTGGTGGTGGTGGTGGTGGTGATGGTGATGATGATGATGATGATGGTGATGATGATGAGTTCAATGAAGAAGAAGATCAATGACATGAATGATATATTCACTCAGTGTTATATTTTATGTTGAAAATAACCATGTAATGCTTATCACCTAAAGGAACAAGATTTTTTGTGTTGAAAAGATTTAAAATTATCAAATGATTTTTGTGAAAATGTGTTTTTCAGCTTCAACTCTAAGTGCATACACCCTCTTTATGCATTCATCCTACCCTGTCAACACTTTCATTCCATTTAATAGCATAGAAATGAACACTTTCATGTTATTTAATAGTATAGCTTACGAAGATACATATGCGATTTATGATACACTTACACTACTTTTGATTTTCTAATTCCTTACTTCATAACTTTTTAAATTAAGATATGTTTTGTAGAAGGATACCATGGTTTAGTATAATTAAAGTATTCTAAAATTGATCTTCCCAATATTTGTGGGCATGATTTATTCTTCTTCAATGTTATCTTTATAGCACATAAGGTTACTCTCCGAGCCCATGATTAGCAAGCTTTAGAGATTTTATATGGTCGCAAAACAAAAACTTAGAGACTTGGAGGTTCAAGGAGGGAAGAAGTTTGAAACAAGTACTTATTTGGAGAAAATCCAATGTTTTACAAATTAAGAGAGAATCAAATTCTTGTTTTTAAGAAAAGACAATCAAAATTACAAATAAGATAAAATAGTTTGAGTAAATATTTAGATAATAGTAAATGTGCATTGATAAGATTTATACGGTCATCAATGTATCAGTTTGTATGATATTTAGATAGGTTACATCTGACTTAAAGTAATTGGATTTTATGTTCTTTAGTTTTTCAAATTAAACTATAAGGTTCAATTTATGGGAGAACATATAAGAAAAAATAGTAAAATAATTAAATTAAATAAATCAATTTTGAAAATATTATTTTTGTAGCCCAAATTACCATTTTATATGAATTATAGTAGTTTTTAGGGACTATATATGTTGACTTACATGGTGGTTTATCTTTTTGAGCTTTTATGAATGGTCTTTGTGCAAGAGTTCCACTTGTTTCATTTGATTTAAAAGTTAATATATCTTATTTATCATATAGACTATTTGTCAACATGTTACCATATGTGACCATGCACTAATTTTTAGTTATTATTTTTACAACATCCATTCATTCAACCATGCTTCATGACTGTTCTCTAACCAACCATCCCAACACCCTTAACTCCCTTGAAGAGTGTTCCCAATCCTTCTAAGGCTCTCAAGACCTTCTAAACACCATATATCCCACATTCAAACTCATAAATTTCAATGGTTATCTTCCCACAACCAAATTGCTCTCTTTAGGACTATCCTACTAGCCCTATCCAACAAGAAACTTGCACTTTTCTTAAAAATTTCCCAAAGGACTCCCCAAACCAATTAGGGGTTCAAATAACCTTTTTAAAGCTACAAAACATATGTTGAAACCAAGCACACTTGCTTCAGAGCATCTCCCTCTAAAAATGTTGTCTTAGTTTTCATTCCTAGGCCTAATAGCCCAAATTAAAAAGAAACCCTATCATGGTTGTATCCCCTGACCTTTCCACTTAGAACATTCTCTAGAATGAAGTAAAACCAAGGATTTTGGCATCCTTTGGGTGATGGACCCTCTGGATGTATCCCAACTCACAAATGCTCACCAAAACAAGCCTATAACTAGGGATTTCTCACAAATGACTTAAAACTCACTTTTGGGATCCACTCTTTGATCCTACACCATGAATTCAACATAACCTAACACATTCCAAAGGAAAATCATGCCCTTCTTAAGCCCAAACTACTGATGCTATAAACCTGGCCCTTACTTCATGCACCTTTCACTCTGTCAACTTGCTCAATTTGGTAATTACCCTAAAAATTCATCAAAATCATACACATTTAGGGTTAATTACATAATATAAAAGTGTTGGATCCATCCCACAACTACAGTAACCACAAAAAGTGGATGGATTCAACTTTTACATCCTTAGTCTAATGCAAAATCAAACATTGTCTTAGGATAATCAATGAAAATGAATGTAAATTAATTGAAAAATGTCTTTAGAGTGTTTCAAAATGATTTTTGTACTTTTTCCAATGCATCCAAAAACATGGAGATCAAGAAAACATAGATAAAGAATCAAACAATGCAAGAAATCAACTCTTTATTGCTCAAAATTTGTGATAGTCCGTACATACAAATCCTTCTCATTCCCTTTATCTTCCTTTGTAAAATCATTCTTCAAGGCATCATATATCCTTCCTTAAACCTCCCTAATAGATCAAATTATTTTATCTTCC
This sequence comes from Chamaecyparis obtusa, assembly GCA_027943335.1. NCBI lineage: Eukaryota > Viridiplantae > Streptophyta > Pinopsida > Cupressales > Cupressaceae > Chamaecyparis > Chamaecyparis obtusa. The sequence continues at coordinate 1,613,876 of BSBK01006287.1, read as the reverse complement.
TAACAAAACAAACTACCACATATTTGGAGTTTCCCTCCAATTGACAAATGACTGTTTACAATTAAAAAATTTGAATTTGCAAACTTATTCAAATAAACACTTACTGATCTCTAACTTAGGGATTTGTCAATTTAGGCCCCAATATAATTTCTAAACTCATACATCTGTGTATAGACCTACCCAACCCTCTAGGCCTATTGTGTCAAAAATTAACTACATTACATCTTTTGTGCATTTTTGCATTTGTTGCATATTTAACAACTTTACATATTTTGCATCATTCACCTAATCCTATTACATCCAATGGCTCTAAGGCCATGTTATATCAAACCAATGACCTTATAGGTCATATTATGCTTTTAGGTCATCCAATTAACCCTTCATTGTCTTCAAGAGGTGCCCCTACATCATTGCAATACCCCTTGCATCACATATCATGTCATAATTATGTCACTTAAAAATGTTTGAAAACTAAAAAGATATGTCAATTTGAAAATTTTGAAATAAAGTAAATTAATGATGTTATTGATATCAATTGAGAATCTTAATAATTTTAGATTGTCAAGTTATACACGATTAACATAAAATATAATAATTTCTTTGAATTGTCAAATAGAAAATCAAAATAATTACAGAATGGAAAATAATGCAATCTTCTCTCTCATTTTCATTCATGCACAATACTTTTATTGACACTAACCCACTTTTGGCATACCACCTCATACATACTATGTTGATTGCATTTTCCATGATTAGATATTTACATAGATTTCATTTCTTTGTTATCCTAGATCATTTTCCTTATAATTGTTGGATCCTTGTAAGTAAATGCAATTTCTAGTTGTTTATCAAATTAAAAATTTAATGCTTATGATGCTCAATTATTGGTGCTGATTTCATGTATAAATGTTGTGCGATACTATCACCCTTGGTGGAAATAGGTAATTGACTATAGAGTCAACCCTATTGTTGAGAATCTTCCACAGTATAAAGAAAGTAAAGGTAAGGAATAAAATAATATACAATGATTATGATGACTGCATACTTTTCATGTTGTCTATTATGTAATTTTTAGCATACATATCATGTAATTTTTAGCTAACATATGATAAATGAACTACATATGCAGGAACTTGAACCATATTGATGAGGATACAACACAGTCTCATGGATTGACAGGTATAAGTCAATACACCCTATATAAATAGTATATTATTTGTTTTCTTTTTTAATGTAGATAAATGAACTACATATGCAGGAACTTGAACCATATTGACAAGGATACAACACAATCTCATGGATCGACAGGTATAAGTCAATACACCCTATATAAATAGTATATTATTTGTTTTCTTTCTTGATGTAGAGACCTCCTAAATTCCTCTAAGGAAGGTAAATCAACCCAAGGGATTTAAAAAAGACTAGAAGCCTCTCAAGGAATTAGAAACATCATGAAATCCACTCTCCTTCAAGGTATACTAGCCCTTGTTTCTTCACCAAATGCCTGTAATCACCTGAAAATGGATAAGATTAATCATGTGAGAAATCAAGGCAAAATCAAGGCAATTAAATCAAATCAAGATAAAATCAAAGAAAAATTGCAATCAAGCCATAATCCAAATTTAATTAAAAATCAATAGCCATAAAATTAATTTAAATCAAATAAATTAAATGAAATCAATAAATTGTGCAATTAATCTAATTAATTGCATAGTTCAATTAAATCAAATCAAACCCATTCAAGGGGTACACATGGCTAAACATATTAAATAAATTCAATTATTAAATCTTCATTTTCCCTCAACCACCAAATGGGAGGAAAATGCATCAACCAATAGGATTTAAGGATCAAGCTCACATGGATCAAGCTCAAATCAAATCTCCGTCACCCATAAGGAGAGAGCATCTTATTGGTAGTGGGCCAGTGTCCCTTGTAGGGTTTGTGTCATGGCTTAACTACCTCCTTTGTCTTCTATAAGTCTAGTGGTTGTATTGGGCATTAATAGGTCGATCTTTTGGTGCAACAACAACCAATACTTGTTACAAGTGGTATTAGAGCTTGGTCATAGGTTCGAATCCATGTAGGCCATGACGAGTGACATTGGGAGGGAGATTGTTGAGTGGGCCAATGTCCCTCATAGGGTTCATGACATGGATTGACCACCTCCTATGTCTTCTATAAGTCTAGTGGTTGTATTAGGCATTAATAGGTCGATCTTTTGGTGCAACGATAACCACTACTTGTAACACATCTTGTCCACCCATTTTGTCTCCTTGTCCCAAGCTTTGAGGAAAATTTATTTAAATGGTCTCCAAAGGTGGAACCATGGACTAAAACTCAACTCAACCATGATAAAATCAACTCCACCCCCTACCCTTGCTAAAATCTATAAAAGAAAGGCATAATTGAAGCACAAATCATCCACAAATATGAGAATAACACAAAACCTCTTGCAATTTATAGCCAACAAGGAAAATTTAGAGCTAATTAGGCTTATTTAATTTTGGAATTAATATTTTAGCTTTGTTTATCATTCTTTCTCGTATTAGGGCTGTCACTATTGGAAGCTTGCTAAGAGCTTTGCATTAGCAAACCTAATTAGAGAGCCATAGAGTGCTCAATTGTCATTTAATTTTCTTATTTGGATTGCTATTTGTGGTAATTTAGTTGTTATTTTAATTTATTGACAATACTAACCATATGAAGGTGCTTCTCATAGTACACAAAATGGTGCCCCCTGTGGGGCATTAGGCCTCATTTATTTTTAAATTCAAAGAAATTATATTTTTCTTGCAAATCCTTGTGTTTTTCTCTATTTTTCAGGTTCTGTAGCATGTTTAATAGTTTTTGCAGTGTGTACACTCTTTCCTATAGCACATTTGAGGTTTGAATCAACATGTCTATGAAAAAGTTGTGCTCCTTTACGTAGTGAAACCATGCATTTAAACCTTCTATTATCCTATCTTACCTTCTATCAGCGTGTGTACCCTGACTTCCAAGCGCTTCCTATTTGTTTTGGAGTGTGTTCAAAGTGTTCTATATGCACATTTGCCTGTTGAAACAACGTGTTCAATTTTGTATCAGTGCTTTTAATTTCTATTTCTGCGCTTTCAAGTTATTTTGCAATGCGTTTAATCATTTTAACAAAGCTTTTAATAGGTTCTGCTGTGCTTTTGATTAAAATTAGAATTGGTAGAATCTAACTTTCAAAAAATGATTTGTTTGTGTTTGCAGGATGACAGGTCATAACAAAATCAAGAATCCAAAGACTAGATTCAACAATGAGGAGAAAGCTTTGGCCAAAAGAATAAAAAAGGAGAATATAGAAAACATCAAGATGGTTTTAGAAGATTCACAGTAAGAAAGTGAGGTATACGAACATTATTTGAAAGTTGTAGAAGCTTACAAATCAAAGTTTTTTTCATTAAATTAGATTTATTTTCCTTAATTGATTTATATAAATTTTGATAAATAAGGCTTAGATTTCAATCTTCTTCTTATTTTCTTCATTTTTCTTGTTTGTGTTGACTAACTTGTTGGAGAGGAAGCAAAAAGGAGGGAATGATCACCACTAGGTGAGTCAAAACATGACAAAAACTCTCAAAAATACCCCTAGCCTTTGCTAGCTACAAATCAAGTTAAGTCTCAAACTTGGTCAATTTTTCTTTATATTGTGGCCTTTTGATTTTGCTAAAATCTAGTAAGTAAAATATCATAAAGGATAAAATCAAGCACTAAATCAAACAACCCCTTGTTTGTGGAGGAGAGTAGAAATACTCAATTCTCATTAGTTAGTGGATTTGGAATATTGAACATTGTTAATAGTGCTTGGGAGGAAAGGATAGATAGGGATATACTCTTCAGCTTTTGGTGAATCAAATTCCCCAAACCCATCTCTTAAATCAATTTTATTTCGTTACATATGAACATGCTAGGTCTTTAGTGGGCTTGCCTCTCGAGATTTTCCTTAACAAGGCCGGTAAGAGGGACAACCCAAAGTGGGATATATTTTACTTTGCCAAAAAAATCCAACCCACCATAAAATGAAATGCATGCATCCTTAATGGGGTGTGTGACAAAAGGATATTAAGCTTTCAAACTTCCTCGAGTAGTCCTTCAGGAATGCGCAAATCTCCGATATGCCAATGGTGGGAAGCCTCCTATTTTTGGGAAATGAAACTTAATGTCCATTTTGAACAAAATCTTGATTAAATACCTTGTTAAGTTAGCAAAGCCTACCTTGTAAATCCATGCATAAAAACCAATTTTACAACTAGGTAGATTGCTTGGAGCTACTTTTTGTGCAAAAACCCATAATAACATCCTTACATATTCAAACACCTTTTTGTGTAGAGGGTTTAAAAGAACAACTGTATTTGTGATTGCTTTGTTTGAAGAATACATACAACAAGTAAGAGATATCCATTTTGAAAATTCATCTTATACTTTTAATATCTTCATAAAACAAATAATCACTAAATTTGGGGGAAAATAATTCTAAACCAAACCCTTGTTGAATGCCAGTTTCTACATGATCTCATAGACTCAAACTATCTTTACAAGAAGATGACACTTGCATTGCAAAAGAGGTCCCCAAATTTGAATCTCAAAACTCTTTCATAAATCATGACCAAGGGGATAGTCTCCCAAACCTTTTTGAAAAGAGAATTGATCCAATGGATAGAAACTCTGCATTTCACGATTACATCCATGAAGGAAATAATGAAAATCAAAGAAACATTAACCATGCCAATCAAGAGCCTAAAGAAACACTCGATGACAAGGCCAATAGGGTGGGTCAAGACATCAAATTCCTTGAAATTATGGACAAAATTATAGAGAGAGACATAGGGAAAGATATTTCCTTAATTTAGCCCAAGCAGGGGTGAAACTTCCACATGACTATGATGTTGACCAACTTAAGAAAGAGAAGGAAGATGATAACCCAATAGGTGCTATGAATATACAATTGAAAATGTTTCAAGCACAAATCAACCTAATGAAGAAGGTGGCCAAACCTAAGCCTTTTTACATCGAGACCTTGTGCCCATTTCCTTTTGATAAGAGCTTGGTTATAACACCTTTCCCAATTAACGTGGTCTTCCCCAAATGCAAAAAATATATGGGTAAATCAGACCCATAAGACCACCTTAGAGAATTTTGTGCTCTAAGTGTCAAATTCATGCATGACACGACCTATCTAATGAGGATTTTGTTGAGAAGTTTAGGAGGCCAAGCCATGGAAAGGTTTAAAACAATTCCACAAGGGATAAAGACATTTGAGGAATTAGCCTCCAAATTCATGACTCACTATTACTACAACATTGAGCACAAAATCACCATACTTAATCTTTGTGATACCAAACAACGAGATGATGAGTCTTTTCTAGGGTTTCTTCAAAGATGGAGAACAATCTTCACACGATATCCACAAAGCATACCCGAAAAGGAAAATATGGAGATATTTATGAATAACCTAAATGTGGAGATGAATTATAGGCTCCAACTTCAATGTCCCCCTAATTTTGAAAAGATCATTGAAATGGGGATCAAAATTGAAGAGGTGTTGGTTAAGAGAGGGGAAATCAAGTTATTCAAAGATAATAAACCCTATACCAACACCAATAACAATCATAAACTATCTAATTATAACAATAATAAAGGAGCTAACCATCACAATGATAAACCAAGACTATGGTTGAAAAAAAACAATAAAAATCTTGTGAATGATGGAGTTGTGGAACCACACAACTTAAAGGATACTCCCTTTAACTTATCAAGAAGGTCAAATCCAATGTATAATGTCAACAAAATGACCAAAGCTCTTTATAATAATAAAAATCCCAACAAAAACAACAAAAATGCCAACAACAACAACAATCCCTTTAATAATTATAATGTCAACAAACCTAAACCATTCTTTTCCACTTATCAAAAGAAAAAATTAACCTTTTTAGGTGAACCTTTGGAAAATGCATTAAGGACTTTGGTGGCCAATAATATCATTATTCTACTTGAATCAAGGCCATATCAACCATAAGTCAAGCCCAATTGGTGGAATGATTCTCATCATTGCGAATACCATCGCAAAACAGGACATAAAACAAATGAATGCATGAAATTAAAACACCTAGTCCAAGATGTAATCGATGATGGAACCATAAAAGTGGAAGAGCCTCAAAATAATGAGGACCATATGGCTTTCAAAAACCCTTTCCTAAACCATGAAAAAGAGGAGTCATCAAATACCAATCATAACAACAAAAGAGGTAATGAGAAGGTTAACTTTGCCCATACTTATGATAACACCATCAATACTTTAAGAAGTGATGAAAACACCATAAATGTGATTGTGGTAAAAGAAAGGCCAAGGGAAGAAACATCTAATGTTGTAACTCAGGGGAAAGCATCAAAGATCACTTTATCAGGAGGTGCCCCAAGAATTATTTTACCTAATCAAACATCATCTTCATCTTCGAAGCAATATGATTTGGTAGACCAATTGTAAAGAACCCCTCCTCAAATCTCTATCCTAGAATTACTCAAGCTTTCACCAACTCATAAGGAGATTCTAGAAAAATCCCTAGTGGAGATTAATGTACCTTTGAATTTAGATGTGGATAAATTCCAAAACATGGTAGGTCATCTTGTTGCACCCCATTGTCTATCCTTTTCAAAACAAGATGACATGTCTTTAAACCACCCGCAAAATCTACCTTTTCACATAGAGGTCTTGATCCACAAGCATAGAGTAAAAAGAGTCCTCATTGATGGGGGAGTCGACCTAAATATTTTTACCCTAAACTTGGTTAAAGCCTTGGGATTTTCTGAGGAAGTTATTGACCCAAAGAAAAAGATAACCATAAAAGCTTACGGTGATGAAGAAAGAGCTTCCAAAGGTGTCATAGTACTTCCCATTCGAGTGGGTCTAATGCAAAAGAGACCATTTTTTAAGTCCTTGACCTAAAATTGAATTACAATATCCTATTAGGAAGGCCATGAATCCATGAAATGCAAGTCGTACCTTCAACCTATCATCAATGTCTCAAATTTCCCTACATGGGAAAATAAGTCATGGTAAGTGGGGATTGAAACCCCTTCCAATATTGTAATAACATGAAGCCTATAAATGACTCCTTAGTCCCACATAATGAAGAAGGGTCTATTTCCCAAAGAACAGAACAAGGGAAAAGTTCAAAAGATCTTCCATCTTTAAAGGGGAAAGAAAATAAAGAAAAATAAAGTTTTGTTGTTGAAAATCACTAAATTCCTACTAACTTAACTACATTGACTAAAGGAAAGGAGAAAGTTAGTGAGGAAAGTGATCATGAGGGAAAAAAAGAAGACCAAACAATATCTATCCAAATTTACCCCAAGGATGCCCTTTATGAAGAATTTTGAAAAGCAATGTCAAATCAAACAGAAAGGTGTAGGTGAATACTCATTATCTATGATGGATCTACCCTTATCTCCCAATTCCCATGGAAGACCATCCAATCTACCTCATAAATATAATGACCAATTTGTGAGGGAAAGCACTTCTTAATCCATGGATGAGGAAGATAATGAAATCTTAAATTTTCTGTATAAAGATGAGGAATCAAGTGCACATGAAAAGTGCATTAAAAAAATAAGCATTCCCACTCATCAATATGGCAAATGATTTCAAATAATGCAGAAGATGGGATATAAAGGAAAAGGGCCTTTAGGTACAAGAAATGAAGGACTAATAGAACCTATTGAAATGTCATGGAGAGATAGTAAGGAAAAGACTATATTAGGGTACCTAAAACAAGGGTACACTCAAAAGAAGTATCCTAAGGTCTATGATCAAATATTACAATTAGGTTCCCAAAGTGACGAAGACTCAAAAAATTGGGAATGAGATTCATTTTCAAGTGAATCATGTCAAGATAAAGAGATTGATGTCATCCATACCTATACTCATGGCAAGGGAAAATAACAAGCCTTAGGACCAAATTAGAATCAAGGTTCAAGCTCTAACAGGTCCTAGATAATGTGCCAAGTCAAGAAGCTAAAGAAACTCAATGAGTAGGAGAGCCTTATGTACCATCATGGATACCTACTATAGAAGGATCTAACCCTAGGTTTAACTCAAGATATTTTTACCCTTTAGAGACACGAGAAGATTCTAGTGAGGAAGATTTTGACCCTAGTTCACTAGAACATCTAGAAGAAGCACATATCATATATTTAAGCGATACAATGTTCGAACCTTCAAATGAGGTCATGTCCTTACACCCTAGCAAACCAACCCAAAACTTCAATCCCTTAGTCCTTATCTATCCCGAAGTAATTGAATGAGATTCCATTGAACCTACCATCCTCCCCACATTCTTGAATGATAACTTGTTGTCCCAATACCTTAATGTGGTTGAGCCTTCTTCTACCATGGAATGTGAGGAAGAAGTGACAAAGGGAAGTACTCCACCTTTCATTTCGGAAAAAAGTGAAAAAAAATAAAAAAATAAAAAAATGGAAAAAATCTAATGTTGAAAACCATATTGTGACAACATTAAATAAAAAAGAAAAAGAAATAAAGAACGTTTCTAAAGGTGAAAACCCAAAAAAGGCACCTAAGGAAGAAAGGTTGGATACTTTTCCCAAGAACTACGAGGAAAGATCACCTATCTTGATTGAAGTAATGGAAAAAGTAAACATTGGGTCAGAATCAGAGCCAAGAATCATACACTTAGCAACATCCCTATCTAATAAAGAAAGAAAGGATTTCATCAAATTATTCAAAGAGAAACAAATTAATTTTGCATGGTCATACAATGATATGCCTGGACTAGATCCGAATTTAATCATGTATGATTTGAATATCAGAGAAAGAGTGAGACCGGTCAAGAAGAAATTGAGAAAGATGCATCCACACATAGCATTGCTTGTGAAAGTAGAGTTAGAGAAATTGCTGAAAGTAGGGTTCATAAGAGCCATTGATTATGCCAAGTGGATTTCAAATATTGTACCTATTTCCAAAGAAGATAAGTCTATCAGAATTTGCATAGACTTTAGGGATCTCAATCTTGCATGTCCAAAAGATGATTTTCGTCTACCAAGTATAGACACCATTGTGGATTTGACAGCAAGACACTCAATGTTATCACTTATGGATGGGTTTAGTGGTTATAATTAAATTAAGATAGCATCCGAGGATCACAAAAAAATGGCATTTACATGCGCATGGGGAAAATTCTACAGGAATGTTATGCCCTTTGGTCTCAAGAATGCTGGAGTGACCTATTAAAGAGCCATGAAAACCATATTTCATGACATGATGCACAAGTTTCTAGAAGATTATGTAGATGATATACTTTCTAAATCTCACTCAAGGGAGGAACTTCTTCCCATCTTAGAAAATATATTTTTAAGATTGGAGAAATTCAAAGTAAGGTTAAATCCAAAGAAATGTGAATTTAGTGTACAATCAAGAAATCTATTAGGATACATAGTTTCCACCAAAGGAATAAAGGTATACCTTGCCAAAGTAAAGAAAATCATGGAAATGGGGGAACCTCAAAACATTAGTCAAATGATATCCCTTCAAGGAAGGATTCAATCCATCAGAAGGTTCATCTCTCAATTAGCAAAAAAGTGTCACAATTTTACTCAACTCCTTCACATGGACACAATTTTCAAATAGCATTAGAAATGTGAAGGAGAATTTACCTTATTGAAGAGGTACCTAATTAATCCTCCAACTTTAATGCTGCCAATCAAAGACAAACCCTTAATTTTATACATCTCAGTGACAAAACATGCATTAGGGGCACTCTTGGCTCAAGAGGATGAAGCTAGAAAAGAAAAGGCCATATACTACATAAGTAGAATATTGGTGAAGTATGAGTTGAATTACACCTTCAATGAAAGAGAATGTTTGGCCTTAGTTTGTTCTTCCCCAAAATTACACCATTATATGTTATCTCACAAAATTTGACTCATTACAAAGATTGATCCTTTGAAATACCTTCTTAGCAAAACATCATTAAATGGAAGATTGGCCAAATGGGTCATGGTATTAAGTGAGTTTGACATAGAGTATGTGGACTAAAAATCTATCAAAGGCCAAGTAATAGTAGATCAATTGGCAGATTCACCTTTACAAGATGAACATCCAATCCAAGTAGAATTTCCAGATTCTGAAATCATTAATGTTGAAGCAAAGACATGGAAATTATATTTTGATGGCTCCTATACACAACATGGATCAAGAACATGGATTTTATTAATTACTCCTCAAGGGTCCAAAATTCAAAAATAATACAAATTGCTATTCCCATGCACAAATAACATAGTTAAGTATGAAGCATTGGTCATCGACATAAAGTTGGCATTAGAATGGAAGGTAACAGAGCTACAAATCTATGGAGATTCCCAATTGGCTATTAATCAAATCAATGATGAGTATCAAACTAAAGATGATAAGTTGATACCCTATAAGAACATGATTGATAATCTCAAAAAATACTTCACTCTAATCACATTTGAGAAAGTGTTGAGGGATAATAATAAAGTAGTGGATGCAATGGATACTTTGGCATCACTTCTCCAAATACCAGATCAAAGCGCTAGATATGAATTCCTGGTAGAAGAAGTTGAGCAACTCACATTTGACCCTTCCCATACACCATTTTCTTACTAATAGGAAATGACTCACCCTATTATGGAGCCATTTACACATACTTAAAAGACCAAATCTTGCCAATGGATCAAACTAGGAATCAAAAGAAAAGCTTTATCCGACAAGCCTCATGTTATCCCTTGATATCCGATACAGTGTATCATAAGATTCTAGATGGAAAGCTTCTAAGGTTTCTAGAGAAAGAGGAATCAACCATAGCCTTACAAGAAATTCACAAGGCAATTTGTGGGTCACATTCGAATGGTTTAACCGTAGCTAAGAAACTCCTTAGGATAGGATATTTTTGGCCTTCTATGGAAAAGGATGCTTGTCACTTTGCCAAAACTTGTCATAAATGTCATTACCATGGGAACTTGATCCATGTACCAGCCCAAGAGCTTCATCCTATGACTACACCTTGGCCCTTTTATCAATGGGGTTTGGATTTGATAGGTATGATTTATCCACCATCTTCAAATGGTCATAAATTTATCATTACTACAACGAAGTATTTGACCAAATGGGTGGAAGATGTACCCATATCCACAGCCACAGGGAAAAAAATATCCTTGTTCATACTAAATCACATAATCTGTAGATATGGTGTTCCTCATTCCATCATAACAGATAATGAAAAACATTTCAAGAACAAGGACTTGAAATAACTATGTACAAAATTTCATGTGGTACATCATTCATCCTCAATATACTACCTATAAGGTAATGGGCAAGAAGAGGCTACAAACAAGAACATCTTAAAAATATTGAAGAGGACTATGGATATTTCAGGTAGAGATTGGCACATTCAAATAAACCCCACTCTATGGGCTTATAGGATAAGTATTAGAACACCAACGTCACTAGTACATTTGACCTTATTTTTCTACCAAAATTTTCAACCATCAAATCAAAAGGTTTTGGTTGGTCGCATTATAGAAGGAAAAATTTCATTTTTTTTAATCCATGCCCGTGTTGGTCCAAATTTTGACCAATAACATGTAGGTCAAAATTTCAACCAACATGGGCATAACTTTAAAAAAAAATATTTCATTTCTCATTTCATTATTACGTGGCATGGTGAATTAGATCAAGGGTTGCAGCACACGAAGGAGGACCACATGTAAGGATTTCCTTACCTTAACCTACGGTATGATTGGTTTTTTTTTTAAACTTCAAAATTGTCTAGATTTTCCTTTAAGTTATTCAAGATCTAGTTAGTAGGGTGTCTATACCTACGTGGAACCTGTCTGGTAGGGTTTCTTTTAATCTTAATTTGAATTCAAATTAAGATTCATGGAATTCAAAGAGTGGCCCAAACATATTTGAAGAAAAAAACTTCTACACTGTCATGTTTGAGGTTGCTGTTGGTTTATTAGAGTTAGAAATAAACTATGTAATGGTTTACAAACATTAAACAAAGAGTTTTCTCTGCATATTGGGACTGTCCCGTGGAACAATGGATACAACATTGAGTCTATATGTTTGATTGAATGTGATCTTGGATAGGTTATTACTTAGGAACATTTCCTTGCATTATATTTACATGTTTCTACAAACATTACATTATTTTTGTTGTTAGTAAAATCAAGAAATTGACTGGTGTTAGGAACAAGACTGGTTTGAAGACACAGTCAGGGAGTTTGGGATATCAGTCTCCTTCATGGATGGACTCTCCCACCCCTTGTGACTACTATTTTTGGGTGGGAGAGATGTGATTTTGTATCATATCTTTATGTTTAGTATATTATGCAGGGAAGGTGAGAAGTAGTGGTAAGCCTAGTGAATTCATAGCGAAGGGTGCACTTGGTGAGCACCAGTTATGGTTGGAAGATACCTGATAAAGAGAGGGGGTATTTGATGGTTGGAAATATCTATAGGGATGTAGTGTAAGGTGTTAGAACTGGTATTATGGTTGTGAGTTGCAGGAGAAGGTTATTTCTACAAAGCCCTAGGCTATTGACCCAAAAAGTGAGGGTTTAGTGAATAGATAAGTGGACGAGTGTGTGTGAGAAAACAAAGTTGAAAAATGGTTGTCTCCTACCCTTTGGAAAGACTGTTTGTGGTCATGGAACCTTGTGCTCACCATCTTTAAGGATCTTGACCATATAGATAGGACAACCATAAGAAAGGAATCAGAGACCAGATGGACAACTTTCTTTGTTGTTTTGGATAAGACATGTGCCTTGGTTTTGGAGTCAATATATTAATATAACCAGATTAGACCTTTGTTTATATAATTGATGGATTTATCTTTCAATGCTATCCAAATTTACATAGCTGCTGATAGCATTTTGAATATGTTATTGTAAGTGATGAAACCAAATGAAAGAGGACTCCAAATTTCACTTCATGTCATGCCAAGTCAAGCCATAGAATTTAAGAAGCATCCAAGTTTGAAACTATGATGCTCAACCATTATTACTAATATTTTATGTTTGTTTGGTGTTTACTCTCATGCCCATCAATAAATCTAAAATTTTCAGTTTTGTTCCCCTCGATTAAGCCGACTGCGTCAACACATTACAAGACAAAATGAGAAAGCATTTGTCAATTTTCACCTTGAAGTGTCAAGTTCAAATGTTATTTTTCACTTTTGTGAGGTTGAGAATACTAAATACTAATAGTATTATATGGTCTATTTCTTTAGCGTCAATGTTATGTATTTTAGTGTATTTAGTTTTTATTTTATTTTTATATAGATATAGATATAGATGTTTTATCTAAGAATGTGTAGTATTTATCATTCATTTTATTTTATAAAAATAATATTTATTATATACAAATTCTTTCAAAAATACATTAACAAAGAGAGAATCAGTGTATTATTCAGCAATCAATAATATTGTGGTTATTGTTAGAAAGTAAAGTCCACCAAGATAACTGAGAGGAGGGGGGTGAATCAGTTATCAGATAAATAAAAATGTTACCACCTTTAATAGATTTTAACCATGTACACAATGTAATCAACAACCATAGAAAGATATATAGACACAACAACACAATAACACAAGATATGTTAACTAGGGAACCTCTTGATCAAAGAGTAAACCCCGGCGGGAATGATGCCCATAAAAGATGCACTAATATGAAAGTTCCATGTGAGAGGATGGACTTTGTTAGGAGTCTTATGAAATACATTAAGTACATATGAATCTCTGTTAGGAGACTTTGAATCCTAGTTACAAGATTCTAACCCTGTTAGGAGTTATGGAAGACATAAGGACTCACTATCCAAAAAGCTTCAAGGGAAAGATCATTGAAAAAATTGTCTAACTGATCTCTATATTACTCAACAAAATAATACCAAAATATTACTGATCTCAACAAATTATCACTTCTCCTTTGACTGTGCCAAACTGCACCAACTGCTTCATCAAATCTCAATACTAGATCTCTATACTTCGCATATCCTCTTACAACAAGTATTGCACAATTCCACAATTTACTTTCAAAAAATATTACTCAATCTTACATTACAATAAGGAAAATAATCCTTCCTTTATACCACACTCAAATAATTACAAATGAGTCGGCATACAAATTACAAAATAAAATCTTCCACATGTTACACAAAAATTTCATAATTACATAAAACTGTCAGCTTCTAATTAAGATAACTCTTCACTCGTGTGACCTCTAACCTTGCTATCACATCCACATCACAATAATCATGTCTTCATCATCTGTACAACCTCACATGCTTAGATTCTATCCTGATTAGGAGATATCATCCGATTTCCACAAACTACTTCTCAGGAATACTGCCTGAATACTGCTTCCACTGAATTACACATAACTATCATCAATAAATGAATTTTTGTATGCGCTCTTAACCATGATCTTAGGAAACATCATAGATTAAGTCCTCAACTCTGCATATCTTGATCTTCAATATCCCACATACGCTAATACAAACATTGTCTGCTTCACTGCTAATCTTCAGTAGATCACTGTGTTGACATCAATGGCAATTACAATCATGAATGCAACACAAACTACTACAAAGTGGATACAAATAATCCCCCATAGGATATATTCAAAATTCATTCCTAACAATCTCCTCCATTGGCATTGATGGCAACATAGATGAAAAAACAATTTCTTAATTTCATCCCATTCACAATGATACTCAAAAAGAATGGGTCTATATTCTCAAGGCTAGCATTGACAGACTTCTCCAAATATATAGGTGGTATATGAGATACCAATCCTTGGACCTCCACTTCTTTCAAAACTTTATCCTAATGTTCATTGCATGCAACATCATTATTATGAACATTATCTACCCATGCAATAGTCCTATCTTTATGTTCAGGGATCCTCAACAATTCTGAAAATGGAACCTTGACAGTTATCTAAGATAATACAACCAACATATCAATAGGAGCAGAGGGAGGAAACTCAATCTATTCTACCTTAGTGTCCTTTTGTTTATCTGATACGTTGGTTGTAGCTGTGACCTTTACTTTTTCAACTTTAGCTATTTTTCCAACTGGCTTTTCTATTTCATTAGAAAAATTTTCAACTCCAACCCCCTTAGGTTCCCACTTCTTACCTTTTACATTTTTGAACCTGGCTAAATGATCATCCTTTCATCTATTTCCACTGAGTTCCCCGGAGTTGGTGCTTTTCATAAACATTCCTGCAGCTTTCCCATTTGTATCCCTTGGCACCATGCCTCTAGTTTACACTTGGGCTATCATTTCTGTAGTAATTCTATCCATTTCTTCCTTTGAAGGTCTTCTCAAATTTACTATTTTTGAGGAAGAAATCATGTTACATGTCTTTTCATCAATGTCATCGTTATTAGAAAAAACCTCCTGGTGGAACAAGGCCCTATTGTGTCTTTTCAAACACACATCTGCTTCTTCATCAATATCAGAATCATCTTCATATCCTAAATATGAAGCTTCCATGTTGCATCCAATATCATCATGAGTTTCTTCTTGATCTAACTCCTCATTGTTATCATCTTGGTATGCTGACATGGACTGCGCAACTACGCAATGCTCTGTACAATGAGGGGACTGACATGCTATACACCATGGTGTATTTTCTATGAAATTTATAGAGGACCTTTGTAAAGGATCAGGGACAACCTTATCATTATTTCCTCTTGCAGTAGGGACAATAGGCTTTCCATCCTTCCATTGGGTGTTGTAGGGATAATTCTGTAGTCTATTCTGCCTACTAAAATTATTGTTAAATTGAGGCTTTTCATTGGCAGGAGCATTATTAATTCTATTAGTAGGTGCTTTTAAATCCTTCAATGCATTCAACACCTTATCCAATTTATCTTCATGTTGTCTTTTGTTTCCAACATTTATTTCATTATCCCTTTTATACTTCTTGTCTCCAAACAACTTTGGATCATCTCTTTTTCCACCCAATTTTCTTGATATTTTCATATTGTTTTCAATATTGACAGCAATCCTAAAAGCATCTCTAAGAGTTCTTGGTTCTTTTTCTCTCAAAAAATATCCCATTTTTCCATCAAAGGCATTGAAGTATGTGGTTAAACAAACATTGTCATCTAACCTCATAACTTGAAACAACTTATGCATACCCTTCTGAAATCTCATATGGAATTCAGCTGCAGACTCATTCTGATTTTTCCTTATGGTGTTGAACTCATTCAACATGAAACTAGCATTAGGCCTCTCACCATACTGCTCTTTAAAACATCTCTCAAAAGAATCCCAAGTGTCAATACAATGGTCAGGGAGTCTCTTAAACCAATCTCTAGCATCCTCCATCAAAGATTGAACAAATAATTTCATGACTACATCTTCATGCTCTACCTCATAATAATTTAGCATATCAACAAATAACCTAAGATGTTCCTCACAACTAATGGCATTGTTACCGGAAAACTTAGGTACCTTATCTCTTATATTAGTTGGAAAAGCATTTGGGTAGCCAGGAATTCCATCAAAACTAATTTTCCTATAGCCTTCTAATTGCATAGGTCTTCTTTGAAAACTTGAACTAGTGTTAACCCTAGGATCAACATTTACATTTACATTTCCATCCACTTGTGCATTTGACTGTTGTCTGGGATCAACATTTATCTTAGCAGATGAAGAAGGGAATGAACTAGTAGTAGCATTACTAAGTGGAACAATAGTAGTCATAGATGGCATACCTAGTTCAGTATTAGATGGGCCAAGAGCATTGGCATATGAAGCCCTTAAGAACTGGATCTTTCTTCTTTTTTCTGCAATGGAAGCTTCAATTTCAGCCCTCTCTAATTCTCTTGCAAGGTCCTCATCTTCTTTTCTTCTTCTCTCCATCTTTGTATCCTTATTTGAATTAGGTGGTGGGACCCCTAGTATTGTCAATGATTTGCTTGTTTGATGTCCCACCATCTTTTGCTTTCCTTTTTCACTAGCAGCAACGACAGGCCTAGTGATCTCATGCCCATCTTTATCTTTAGGGAGGGAAGCATAACGTTGAACCTGTCTAACCACAGGGCCCTCTTTATCAAACTCATGATCTTGCAACAAGTTCTCTTGCTCACTTCTCAAAGCATCAAGATCACCAAAGACATCATGCTGCAAAGTCTTAGGAGTAGAAGCAAGCATCTTGTTTCTCTCCTTCAATTCATTAATCTTTCTAAGAAGAGACTCTCTATCTATTAGTGCATTCACTTTCTCAGCTTCTCACTCCTTTTTTAACCTATTATGTATGGCATCCTGCTCTGCTAATTGTATCCTTAGTGCACTTAAATCATCTAGGTCTATCATAATATCATTAGAACTTGATGACACATCCATATCAGTGAGACTTTGATATGGGAAATGGACCTATCTTGGTCTCATGGGTTGCCTTCTGAACATTTCCTCATCAAGATCTAAATCTAGTCCAAAACCCCTTTCTCTGGCTTGTTCATCCTACCCTGCAGGTAATGAACCCTTGTCTTGAAATACTGCCTCTGGGGTATCATAAAATTTATCTTCAGAGCAGCCACTATTTGATCTAGAACTCTTGTGTTGTGAATCTTCCTCATGAGAGGATGCATGTGGTGCTCTATTTCTGGTATTTCTTTGTTCTCTCATGGGAGCACTAGTAGACTCACCATTTCTTCTAATCCAACTCTTCTTTTCCTGTCTAGGTAATTGTTCCAGAGTAACCTCTAGATTTTTCTTGACAAAGGACCTAGTATTCCTTCTTTTGTCCATGATTCACTGGTTCTAACCTTTTGAGTCACCACCCAGCAAAGTGGGAAATCTTTTAACTAAATACAATAGGAAAAACAAGAGTCCACTTGATAACTTTTATCTCTAGACTCTCCCCAGTTGAGTCACCATTTTGTTGGTGTTCTTTTCTTTCTACTTGTAGGTTTACACTATGATTAACAACTTAATGTCTCTGACTCTATCACCACTCCAAAGTCTCTTAAGGAAAAGGGCTAATTAACAAGGATCAAAGAGATCCTCCTACACTTTGAGCCTAGATGCTTAGGTGGGTGTACCTTTGACTCATTTCTTCAAAGGAGTCATAAAACATTAAGCATTTATATCATTTACAAACTAGTTTAAAGATTTAATCATTTATATGTATGGTGGATGATGATGAACTACTTCTAGAGAATAGATTAGTGCCTTAACCTAGGGCATAGAGTCACCCAATAACACATGTCAACTAAGAATCCTAAATCAAATACTCCTAAACTCAGAATAAGTGCTTTGCCTATTATTCCCATCACCCTCAAACCTAATCATCAAATTCCTATCCAATCATGAACTCACTGAAATTAACTTGAAGACTTTAATCCTAACTTTGTTAGGAACTCAAAGATAATCCCACAATACTCTTTGTTTACCATATGCTAACCCACTTTGTGATATTAACATATATGAGCCCAAGATTAAAACAAGAAGACAAACATAAATCTGAGATTGGAATCCAGGTGTATTCTCATTAAAATTTGTAGAATCAATAAATTACCAGAATAACAAAATGTTAGGAAAAAGACCCAAAATCCAGGCTCTCCTTGTTCAGTCTTTACATTGATTTTCAATATACATCAACCAACACTACCAAAATCAAAAAAATCAACCATATATACCCCCAATCATCTTGGGATCCCAAAACAGGATGCAACAAGCTACAGATGATTAGGGTTAGGGTTTTACCCACCAAACCAACTAAGATCAATAAGGAATTTATTACAATTGGGGGAAAACCAAGCAGCGTCAAGAAAGCAAATCCCAGAAAGATCTGAAATCATGGTAATTCCCTAAGAAAGTACTAAAAACCATGAATTAGCCCATATTTATCAACCTGTTCAGCCACCTACAACATGCCTTCAAGAAACAAAATCATGGTACAAACCCCTGTAATTAATCATCAACCTCCCTAGGCCACATTGTAGCAACAGGTGCCACTAGTTCCACCAAATCCAGCCGCTAAAAAAATTAATTTTAGTCCTTCTTGTCATAGAAAACCCATCTAAAATTCAAATTTGAAATGCAACGGTCGATCGACAAGGTTTAAAACACAACCGTCGATTCCAATGTTTTCCTGACAGATCGGGTGGCCCATATTCATTATTTACAACAGCCACGGGGCCCATTGAAAAGTCTACAGCCATGTCAGTAGTCCACAACCAATAGAAAACAAGAAATTGAGCAACACATGGTAGCAAAGGACCCATCGCAAAGTATTCTCTCTATAGATGAGATCAACGGTCATCATTACACTGTGCACTTAACCAGCATGCATCTTACCCCAACAGTATAATGACAACCACAAGATCTTGTAGTGCTTTAACCCCTTTGAAAAACTACGGCCCCACTGACAAGTTCCACATCATTAAACCTATGGCCAATCAAAGACAAACAAGCTTGCAACACCTGGCAATGGGCCCACTAAGAACCAATGAAAAGCTACCATCTGTACACACCTGGTAGATGGTCCCACTGCATCGCTACCCCTTCAGCCAATAAAAAATGCACACATCAGCTCCAACTATTAGAGGACCCACCCTAACTTAAGTATCAAATAAGATCAACGGTTGTCACTAAAGCACTAACCTAAATATCAAGAATCTTTCATCAGCGGTGTAATGACAACCATAAGATCTTATCGGATAATAACCCTTGGAAAAGAAATAGGCCCCACTGAAACCTCATGTCTGCACATCAAATCATAACATGCCACATTCACCAATGAGTGGGCCCTTCCTTGAATTCTTTTAAACATTAATAAGTCCTGTCAATTGCCACCTCGTTTCACTTTAACCAATCAGGAGCATACATGTCAGCATGACTTGGCACTTAGGGCCCACTACAAACATTAGTCCTTAAAGAGGATCGGATGGCTATCGCTATACCACTGGCTTAAAATCCTTACATCTCCCATCAATGGTATAACAACAGTCGTCAATGGATTCTAATGCTTAGCCAACAACTGAGAAAGAAGAATAGGCCCGCCTAGACAAGTGTCACCCTGTCGCCATTTTGCATGTCAGAAAGTCTGACAACCTATAGTGCTATGGTTTAATGACAGCCACACATTTCGAAGGGTTTAACATTATGAAAAATTCACTGGAAACTTAGGCTTAGGAAAAATTAATACCACCGGACATTAGACTTAGGAAAAATTAAAAGGGGGCCCTGACATGGTAATAAAAAGAAATGAGCACATGGGTTTAAATGACTTAAGTGGCCCAAAAAGGTAATGAAGAATTAGAATAGGGCCAAAAGAAAATAGGGTTTTTCCATGTAAGGGCTAGGAGTTTGAAATTTTGACCTAGGGTTTAAGGCCATAGACATATAAAAATTGTAGAGACCAAAGAGAAATTGAACAAAAGCCATGGAAATTATTTTAGGTGCTAAAAAAATCAACTCCCTCATAGCACTAGCAGTTTCACCTAGGTCTTATGGCAAGCCTTCACAAGAAATGGGACCTTCCTCTTCAGCTATGACTTTATTTGGCACGTTTGTGGAGTCCTCATTGCCTATTCAAGATGAGAAAGAAGAGGTGGCTATTAAAGATTGGATTTATAGAGAAGAGAAATACATGCACAATGAGAACTTCTCTCCCTCTCCTAAGACTTATGGAAGAGGGTATACTTTTGTCAAACAGATGGGCTATCCTGGACATGGCCCTCTTAGTCATAGATTGGATGCTAGAGCCAAACCCCTTGATCATGATCTTTTTGGACACAAGTCTAAGAAGACGGTTGGCCTAGGATTTGTGAATCACAACAAGAACACTACTACTATCCTTGATGAACCAGATAGTGAAGATGAAATATAATACATACCTAATTTGACAAATCAACAAGATATGTGTGAAGATTGGGTCCCTTCCACTAATCTCCTTTGGGGAGATTTAGATAGTCCAGTCACTCATGAGACAGTTGCAACCCTAGAACAAGATGAATCAGATGTAGAAGATCCTATCAGAGAGTGTTAATGAAAGAATCTTGTTCATTTGATGGAAAGAGAAGGTGTTAACCTTGATGATATTAGAGCTTCCACATCAAGACATCCTAAACCTTCATGGTGTAAACATCCTAGTTGAAGTTCAGAAACAAGTTCATATGAGTATGAATGGGACTCCTTCTCAAAGCCTTCCATAGTTGACATGGATTTTGATGTCATCCACACATATAGTTTTCAACCCGAGGTAGCTGATGAGTCATGTGTAGGATTAGAGGGTTTGAACCGACATTTTTCCTTAGTGGATGATTCTTCACTTGTTAGGATGAATCCTAATTTGGGTAGCTTGGAAGGATACTTGATAGACACCAACTCTTTGGTCACCAGAGATGATATCATTCACATTCACAATGTTGAACCAGTCATTGACTTACCTCTTTTTTCACCCTGACCTCATTGATTGGTCCCAATACTATCAAGAACCTGAGCTCTTAACGTTCCAAAATGATTATGAGATAACCTATTACTTGAATTCCATTGAACCCATAGTCTCTTCCACCAGTGAACTGACTACCAATATGACAGAGCCAGACATCAAGTACCTTAGTCACAAAATAAAAAGAAAAGAAAATCAAAAGAATAAGAGTTCTAATGGCGAAAACCACTATGTGGCGGTGTTAGAACCAAAAAAAGTAAAAAGAAATGATGTATCCAAGGGTGAAAACCTCTTTGAGGCACCTAAGGATGAGGTACTTGATTGTCTCCCTAGCTACTTTAAAGATAGATCTTCAGTGCTTATCAAACAAACACAAATATTCAATTTGGGTGCAGATGAGGCTCCACAGATAGTACACTTGGCTCAGTCCTTGTCACCACAATAAAAAGAAGATTACACTAAATTCTTATAGAAAAAGAAGATCAAATTTTAATGGACTTATTCAGATATGCCAGGGTTGGACACTAATCTTATCATGCATCACTTGTCCATAGCTTTGAGTGTCAGACTAGTTAAACAAAAATTGAGAAAGATACATCCTCACATAGCTCTCCTGGTCAAAGCAGAATTAGAGAAACTCCTTGGTGCAGGATTCATAAGACCTATTGACTATGCTGAATGGATATCAAACATTGTACTAGTTTCTAAACATGACAAATCCATTCGAATTTGCACAGATTTTAGAGATTTCAATAGAGCATGCCCAAAGGATGACTTTCCACTTCCCAATATAAACATGATAGTGGATATGACTGCAGGTTATGAGATTTATTCCTTGATGGATGGTTTTTCCAGATATAATCAGATTAAGATAGCTCCTGAAGATCAAGAAAATACTGCATTCACTTGTGCATGGGGTACCTATTTTTGGAACATTATGCCTTTTGGATAAAAAAATGCAAGATCCACCTATCAACGAGCTATGACAACTTTTTTTCATGATATGATGCATAAAACCATGGAAGATTATGTGGATGACACCTTGGCCAACTCTAAGAAAAGATACACACACTTAGATGATTTAGACGTCATTCTAGATTGCATGGAACAATTTCAGATAAGGTTAAATCCTAAAAAGTGTGCATTTGGTGTCACCTCTAGAAAAATACTAGGATTCATCATTTCAACAAAAGGATTAGAGGTAGACCCTAAAAAAGTCCAAGAAATCATAGATATGCCACCTCCTAGAAACATTATTCAAATGAGGAGTCTTCAAGGATGTCTTCAATCCATAAGGAGATTCATTTCATAGTTGGCAGATAGAGCTCAACCTTTCAACAAGAACTTACAAAAAGGAGTCAAATGTGTTTGGAATGAGGATTGTCAAAACAACATAGATCAAATCAAGAAATACTTGGAAAATCCTCCCATTTTAATGCCTCCTATCCCAGGTGTTGGTACTCAAAATGCAGTTTTGAGGTACCATGTAAAATTCTTGATTAGCACTCATTTTTGGCTTTGTATTGCATGCTAGTATGGGCGTATTTTGCATCATATCATGAGGTCTATGTGTTAATTTCCTTTCATACATCCCATTGAGGTATTCTGAGTCCTAACGTGACATGTTCAAATGGGTTTGCATCAGTTCATTCCTAGGGGGTCTCAAAATCAGAAAATTGCGAAGTGTAGAATTCACCGGGAAGGGTCACTTTGAGGTTGAATAATATGAAATCTGATAAGTGTCATGAAAATCTGAGCCTAGCTTCTTGTTTTACACATTTCATACTCTCTATGTGTCAGGTTTCAGGTCTCTGTGATATGTTTTGACCCTATTTATTCATCCCCTTCCGGAGGTGTTTTCTTAGTTTTGCACTTGTGCACTTGTTCAGTTATTCTTGGAGGCCCTGTTTGTGGAGTTGTACCTTTTTCCTGGTGATTGGAAGTGAAGTGATGATCATTTCCCTACATTGTAAAGAAGTTTTAGTTTGTCCCTATCAGTTTGTAGCTCATGACGAATCCATTGGATGAGTTTCCCAATGCGATTCCATTTGCAGTTTCTGTTGTTTGCAAAGATTGTGAAGTGTGCCAGTTTGCCAGAGGTCAACTTTACTAGCAAATAAATTTTACCTAGTATTACTTATCAAAAAAATTCTTTTTGTGTTGTTTTGAAAAGTTGGAGTACTAACCCCAGTCCCAATTTGAGCCCCTTGCCAATCCATTTGTCTGCCTTTAAAAATCAATTACGATGATTAAAATCATTTTCTGACAAGTTTGTTGTAGGAACAATTTGAACTGGGCAAGTTTACACATTAATATCATTTGACCTGGTTGCAGTCATGAAGTGCCATTTTGCAGAGTAATAGAATGTGGGTCAATGTTCATGTGTGTTCAGTGCCGGGGTCGGGTCAGGTGATTATGTCAGTTTTTAAAGCCAGTTCCCAAGGCCATTTGTGTGGTTTTGGACAACACGAACAGACTTTGTTTTTGAATGTACTATTTGACCCAATGGTGAAACTTCAGAGCTTGGTTTAGTTATTTTGCAGTGGCCTATCCGGATGAAGTTTGTGATGTTTTAGCATATTGCATTTGCACGGTTTTTTTGAAATACTCAGTTTGATTAGTTACATTTTGTGCCTGAGGATGAATCCAGAGAAACCCTCTTGCATGCATAATCAGTATGGATGATTAATTATTTTTCCAGGCAATGGCTCTTCAAGAGTTAATCTAGTATCTTCTTGATCAACATTTTGGTAGTGTTTGCATAAGTTCAAGTACTTTAATTTGCAGATTGGATAAAGTTGCCTCCTTTGCATTTTATTGTCTTTTGGTCTGAATTTGGTCAAGCCAATCTAGTTGGAAAATTGGTTCATGACTGTCTAGTGCAATGATCTGTGTTTTTCATTTTTTGTCATAGATTTAATGCAAGTATTTGTAAACTTGATTGCAAATCAAAGTGCATGCAAGACATGTATGGTTTTCAAGGAGTTGTCTTCATTGTATTGAGTGTCAATTTTGTTATGAGTTCAGTATTCAAGGGATATTGAGTTTGTCTTCTCCAAGGGAGAATATATCTGTTTGTATTTGGGTATCCTTCAAGGAAGGATTATAAAATCCTTAAATGCAGATTGGAAATTAGATCAGTATTATGAATTTGTATGATTCTTCATATTGAGTGATAGAAATGTTTTAATGTAAGGCATTAACGTAGGGATATTAATCAATGAAACATGGTTTGCAGTTTGGGTTTACATCTATTGGCTTTGACTCCATGCCCGGATTGAAGGTACTAATCCTTACTATTAGAGGTCATTTGCCAATCAAGCATCAATTTAATCAATCACCTATTTCCTTTCTATTTTAGTGTGTGGAATGATAAATCAAGTATGATGGGCTAGAAACCATCCACTGATTCACTCAGAGTAGTGAATCCCTTCACAGGACGTTAGTGTTCTGTCTAATCCATGTTTATACCTGCCTATGATTTGTAGAAAAATTATCATTTGAGGTAGATGTTGTAAGGTATACCCGCCTGGGTCTGTGGAGCCTGAAGTGAAGAAGGAATTCATCCTTGTTAATTAGTATTTCTCTTGCTAGGAAAAGAGCATCAAAAGGGAGAGATCAGGTTTATGGTCTAGTTATTTACCCTTGCAAGAAAAATAGCTAACACCAGGGAAACCACTTATTCTATACATTTTAGCAATAGAATCTTCCTTGGGGGCATTACTAGCTCAACTTGATGAACATGGGAAAGAAAGAGAAATATACTACATTAGCTAAACTCTTGTTTCATATGAGGTTATCTACACCAGCATTGAGAAAGCTTTCCTTGTAGTCATATTTGATTCTCAAAAGTTGTGACATTACATGCTTGTGCACACTATACACCTCATAGAAAAAATAGATCTGCTCAAGTGTTTACTAGGTAAGGATGCCCTCATAGGTAGACTTGCTAAATGGATGATGATCCTTTCAGAGTTTGACTTGGATTAGATTGAGCGTAAAGCAATTAAAGGACAAGCCATAGAAGATCAATTGGTTGATTTCCCAATACAAGATAATGCACTTATTCAAGTTGACTTCCTAGATGAACACCTCATGTATGTGACTGAAAGAACATAGAAGATGTTCTTTGATGGATCCTTTATGCAAAACGGTTCAAGAGCTAGTGTGTTGTTTGTTTCTCCTCATGGGTACATGATTCCTAAGTCTTACAAGTTATGGTTCCCATGTACAAACAACATTGTTGAGTATGAAGCTTTAACAAATGGACTTAAGATAGCCTTAGAATGGAGAATAATAGAGTTACACATCTATGCGGATTCACAACTGATAATCAACCAAGTCAATGATGAATATCAAACAAAAAATGAGAAACTAGTACCTTACAAGAAAATGGTTGATTCCTTGAAATGATACTTCACATTTGTCATGTTTTAGCAAATCCCTAGAGCAAAAAATAAAGCAGTTGATGCCATGGCTACACTTGCTTCACTCCTTTAGTTAGAGGAACATGAATCTCGATTTGAATTCCTGGTGGAAGAGCTACATCACCCTATCTATGACTCCCAAGAAAGTCATGTCATTTGTACCCTTGTTGGTCATGAGTCATCCTGTTATGGTTCCATTTACTCATACCTTTGTGATGGCATTATGCCTCAAACCTTTAACCGTAACACAAAAACCTTACCTGAAATGTTTCTCACCACTCCCTTATCTCTGGTGATTTGTATAGGAGGGGTTTAGATGGAACACTTATTAGATGCTTAGAAAAGGAAGAATTCAACCAAGCGTTAGTTGACATCCACAAGGGCATCTGTGGGGGACATTCCAATGGTCTTTCCATGGCCCAAAGGTTTCTTAGGGTGGGGTACTATTGGCCTATGATGCAGATTGATGCAATAGCTTTTGCAAAGTCATGTGAAAAGTGTCAAAAACATGGTAACCTAATACATGCTCTAGGAAGAGAGCTCATTCCTTCTATATCTCATTGGCCATTTCAGTGTTGGGCCTTTGATCTTGTTGGGCATATTCATCCCAGCTCATTAGGTGGACACAAGTTTATTATCACTACTACTGATTACTTCACTAAATGGGTAGAAGCTGTCCCACTTTCTGTTACCTCAGGAAAGAAAGTCTCTCTATTTATTTTGAACCATATCATCTGTTGATATGGAGTGCCTTTTGAGATTATCACTGACAATAAAGGCTAGTTCAAAAATAAAGACCTCAAACAACTCTACAATAAATTCAAGATTAAACAACATTGGTCCTCCATTTACTTCCTGCAAGGAAATGGTCAAGCAAAGGCCTCAAACAAAACCATTCTTAAAATCCTACATAGAATAGTTTGTAAGAGTGGTTGAGATTGGCATTTACAGATTAATCTAGCCTTGTGGGCCTATAGAATGAGTATTCATACTCATACTGGGGATACTCCTTTTTCCCTTACATATGGTGTTGAAGCAGTGTTACCTTTGGAGATTGAGATTCCTTCACTTAGAGTTTCCCTCAAAGGTCTAGTTACAGATGAAGACTACCATGCCATGAGAATTTGAGAGTTAGAACTTCTAGATGAGAAACATCAAGCATCAGTTGACCATATGAGGGTTTATCAAAAGCACATGTCAAAAGCCTTCAACAAAAAGGTTCACCCTAGAGAGTTCCAAGTGGGAGATCTTGTCCTACATGAAAATCCTAAGAATCAACAACATAGAGATCAAAAGGGAAAATTTGAACCCAATTGGCTTGGACCTTACATCATTACAGTAGCTTTTGGGTTAGGTGCTTATTTACTATCTACAACAGTGGGAGAGCCACTCCCTAATCCTATCAATGTCTTGCAACTAAAGAAGTTCTATCCATGATGCCCATTCTATCGGGGGACATCCTTTGTACATACTTATTGATCTTGAAAAAATCCAAAAAATGATATATTGTCAACAATTCTAAAAATTAGAAAATGTCCTAAATAAATGATCATCTTAGTGAAAACCTAGCAATAGGCGCTTTGATGTATCTCCAAAAAAAATTATATATTCCAAAAATACCAAAAAAATGAAAAAATTCAAAAATTCAAAAAAAATATAGAAAAAGTGCCTTGGTGAAAACTTGGAAATAGGCACCTTGTTAGCAAAAATACAAAAAAATTATAAAAAGTCCTAAAAAAAAATGAAAAAAAAAATTGCAATAAAATCCAAGTGGTGAAAACTTGGAAACAAGCGCTACTTGAGGCCTTTGCACCTCTGTTTCTTATCACGCATCCTCAACACTTAGCCTTTCTCCATAATGCCTTGTCCTTGTTGCCTTGGTTTGGAATTGGTCTTTGTCTTTTTCTAGGGGGCATAACTATGTTAGATTTGGTCTCTTGGATGCGTTAGTCTTTAGGACACCTCATAAATGATGTTTTTCAACACCACCCCAACTATGTTTTTCAACACAAACCATAACATGGAGTGTTTTTCAACACTTATCGGTTTGGTCTTACCCAGTTTTGTCACGTGATCTTACCTGCTTGCAAGTATTCGATCCTTATCCTTGACACTCATGATCAGTTAACACACTTAAATTTTTAAACACAACACTTAATGCTTGTGCTATGTCATGATCTTTTCTTTGTGTGCTGACTATTATTGATTTTCGTTGAGTGTCCTTGTCTAATAAGTCTCTTTGGTATGCATAGTTAGAGCACTTGGGGCATGGGGCATGTTTTTATTTTCTTTCTGCTTGTGGGTGTGGTCTTGAAACTCTAGAGTGTCTCTTGTTGTCCCCTTGAAACACTTAGGATATTTAAGGCATCATCCTTGACTATTTTTGCACAACCATTCTTATGGTCATCTCGACATCTATGCCTTTATGCAAGCATGGTTTTGCTACATTAAATTGGGTAAGCTAACATCAAAGTCATCTTGACTTTTATGTCTTTGATGCTTATGTTAGAATCTTTCCACATTCCAATCTGATATAAATCACATTCATATCTTCATAGTTGCGCTTGTGACTAGTGATGATTGTGTGATTTTCTGATGTTCGTTAATAATGGCCCGATGATGAAAATAAGTACCTTAACATTCTCTAATGAATGATGAACACAAAATCCTATGTTACAGTTGCTCTATTGCAAGTACACCTTTGCATTTTAATGTAACTTGCATTGTTAGACTTCATGTTAATATGCATTTTTAGGATGCATTATGAGTTTGAGAGGATTTTCCTTCATCTTTCTTTTGGACTTTTAATCAATTGTGGTCATGTTTTGATCTTTATTTCCTTATCTTCTTTTGTGATGTCAATAGAAATTTTCTATCTTAAATAGTTGATTGATTTTGGGGCATTCTCTTTCTTAAGACAAATTCTCTTTCTTCTCTCCATTTCTTTCCACCTTTTCCAAACCTGTATCTCCCATTCGCTTTCACCCCACTTCTTTTCTTCTAATTCAACCTTGGGGCATAATATTTCATGCTTGATAATCTACCTTGGTTCTGTGATCTTTATATCTTTCATCTCACATCAAGAACCTTATTTTTAGTTCGATTTGATCAAATTTATCAATTTTTTGTTTCTCCTCTATCTCATTTCGATTTCGATCACAAGGGGGCAGTACCTATCAAACTTCAATCCTTGATTCAGCTTTATCAATCCTATCAATTACTCTACTTGGGGAAACCTTTCTTGAGATTCTTATATTGGACATGTCAATTACCTATTTATAGGGGTGTTGACCTTGTCTTTTTCAATCATTTTATCTTTGTCCTAATGTGTTCCCTTTTGTCCATCACACATCTAGGTTGTTTTGTGATCCCAAATTGATCTCACACTTCAACTGCATTCTTTGACTACATGAGTTCCCATAAAGATCACACATTAGTCAAACAAGGGCAAATGTATGCACCCTAAAATGGTCACCTAGACTATGGGACCCCATTCGCCAATTTATCAAATGATGGAATCAATTTTCAATTTCTTGAATCAATGCCTTACAATATTTTCAATTTAAATCAATTTCCTTGATCAAATCATAATTAATTCAATTATTTCAATATTTCCTAAGTTTTGATCATTTATCTTAAGTCTCATTTAATTAAAAGAACATGCTCCCTTTTAATTAAATAAAAATCCCTTTTAATTAAATAAAAGATATTTTAATTAAATAATGAAAATCACTTGGCTAAAAATAATAAATAAATAATAAAATAAAAATAAAAATAAAAATAAAAAGTGCACTTTCCAATAAGATAGAATCTTTTGACTTTTTGAAAAAGATTTTTGCCTCTTTATCTCAACCACTCATTATTTTGCCTCTTAATCATGCCTATTGATTTTGCCTCTTGAGAATCTTGAGCACATGGATCAACCAAGATTTAATCTCCACCATTGATCATTTCTTTTTGCCTCTTAATCTTGACCGTCCATTCATTTCTAATTCTCTTTATAAGGAGCCCTCTCCTTCTCATTTTAGGCATCCAGGTTTTAGAGATCAAGATTTTATGCTATTGTTATGTTGTAGGTTTGGAGAGAGATTTTGGAGGAGAATTTGAGCACTTGAGCTTGAACATTGCAACTTCTCTTTTCTTGTCTTCTTCTCTCATGCCTCCATGGCAATCCATTTAGATTAATTTTGCACTTGCATGTTAGATTAGATCAATATTTCATTTCATAGAATAATCTTGCATGCATATTGTTGGAAACAATTGTCTGAAGAAATTGCTACTCAAATTATGTATTGTCTTTGATGTCACACAATGTCATAGTCCGCAACAATCAGTACCTACCAAGCTCAGTCGGTCTGCCTGGCATTAAAAATAGTGTTTACCGAGTTCACTTGGTTATCAAAGAAAATCAGCATTTACCGAGTTCACTCGGTTATCAAAGAAAATCAGCATTTATCGAGTTCACTCGGTTGTCAAAGAAAAGTTAGCATCTACCAAGTTCAGTCGGTTATCGAAGAAAAAGGATTATCAGTGTTTACCGAGTTCTCTCGGTCTCCAAAAGATTGTAGAAAATTTCATTATGGTCACCGAGCACTGTCGGCCCTTGAAGGATCTTTGCAAATAAAGTTTGCTTAATTCAGCCAACTGTTATACTAAGTAATGTCAATTTGACAAATCTAAAATCATATAAATAAAAGGTCAAATGTGAAAAATAAAGAAGGAATATAGAAGAAGATATATAAAAGAAAGATAGGAAAGGTGTGTGTGAAATTGTGAAGGATGACCAGATATCCTTCAGGAGCAGCAGAGATATATTCGATCAGGAAGGATCTCACTTATACAGAACAGAGATCTGTAATCAGCAAGGCAGTTGCATTATTATATAGGTCATTTTCATTGTTACCTTTTTATCATTGTAACAGTGAATTCTAAATCTCTTAACCGAGTTGGTTTAACAACCATATTGTAAATCCTCTAACAAGGTGACAATTCCATTGAATTGTTCTCAAGACCTCTTACTAGGCCACTCCTAGCAGGGTGATTAAATCCTCTAACAAGGTCACACCTAACAGTGTGTTTTGTAACCTTTTACCAGGTTGGCTTCTAACCGGGCATCACTTCAGAAAAGTGAAAATTAGTATCTAGATACATTGGTGGTTTTTCCCATATTGGGTTTCCACGTTAAATCCTGTGTCTCTTGTGTTCTTAATAGTTATCTTAATCATATACAAGTGGTGATGAATATCTAAAAGATAATTTTACTAATACTTTCTGCATCTACCAAGTTACTGCAATCTATTTACCGAGTGTTAAATAGATAATATTCATTAAGATATCCTAAGGGATCTAGAAAGAAATAATTGTGAAGTGTTTTATGGTTGACTGATTCACCCCCCCCCTCTCAGTCACTTCATCCATATTCCATCAGCATATTTCCTTTCATAGATTAGTTTTCTTTCATGCATTGTTATCATATAGAATAGCTTCCATTTTCATTTGCATGCATACTTGATGACCATGGAGACTAGCACTCTTTCTTTTCCTCTTTGAATCTCTCATTTTGTGGTGTACTTTCATGGGCACAAACTAGGTCTAAACTGAGGGCCTCCATTATAAACCCTTGCACTCCATGAATAGAGAGCTATGAGTCACTATTTGAGACCTCATTCTTGAGCAATATTGGATATAATGACTCATAGAAGTGTGTCAACAGTTTAGCACACAGACTCATGCATTTCAAGTTGTTGCAGTTCATTATCTTCTTAATTTCTTTGGAATTGTTTTAAGAAAATTTTCTCTACATTTATTCATAGTAGCTCTTAACTAGTTATATTTGGCATTCTTTGTGCAAAGTTATAGACTGTAGCATTTCACTCCCTTTTGCATTTACTCAGATAGTTTAAAAATCTCCACAAAGTGCTATCTCATTTGTCAAATGGTTAGTGTGCTTGGTTGATGTGAGCCATCATGAAGACTCTCCATTTAATACTTGCAATTGTTATTTAGTGTAAAAGATTTTCATTTGCTACCTTTTTCATCTTGTCTCAATGAGTGTAAAAACTCCTAATTATGCACTATCCTATCCAACATTGTAGCCTCCAATAGGATTGTCACACATTTTGGAGTTTTTATCCTTATAGGTACCATACATTTGTCCTTATGTTCTATGTTTACCACATCTTCCCTTGTCTTCAATGTTAGTGATGGAATATCAATGTAGTGACATGCCATAACATGCTGGTAGTTATGTACCTTTGACCAATGTAGATAAATGTGCTATGTCAAGCATGATCTAAGATGTCTTATTGACTTGCACTAGTAAAGGCACCCTACCACTGTCATTTGGAACTATAACGTGTCATATATCTTACCAACTGGAATCTACAAGGCATAAAAGGTGTCATGTTTTATCATTTACTATCATTGTGCTCATCATCATCGATTTACTTTCCTTTGACCTTGTTTTTCATATACCTTCATGTTCTAGACTCATGCATTTCATGTTGTTTTAGTTCACTATCTTGTTACTGTCTTTGGAAGTTTTTTATAGAAAGTTCTTCTACTTTCATTCATATAAGCTCTTACCTGGTTATAAATGCCATTCTTTGTGCAAACTTA
Organism: Chamaecyparis obtusa; assembly: GCA_027943335.1. Lineage (NCBI taxonomy): Eukaryota > Viridiplantae > Streptophyta > Pinopsida > Cupressales > Cupressaceae > Chamaecyparis > Chamaecyparis obtusa. The sequence continues at coordinate 1,581,358 of BSBK01006287.1, read as the reverse complement.
CAGCCTGTAGCATTTCACTCCCTTTGACATTTAGTCAAATAGTTGATAAATCTCCACAAAATGCTATCTACTGTGTCAAATGGTTGGTGTTCTTGGTTGATGCCAGCCATCATGAAGGTTGTCCCTTTTTATGTTTGCCACTGTTATTTGGTGTAAAAGATTGTCATTCTCTTCTCTTGTCATCCCATCACAATGATTGTAAAAACTCTTCATTATTCACTGTCCTGTTTGACAGTGCGGCCTCTAGTAGAACTACACATTTTTTGGGCTAGATGTTTGTCCTTATATTCTTTGTTTTCCATGTCTACCCGTGTCTTCAATTTAAGTCTTGTAAAAATAGTCTTTCACCTATCATTCTACTTTTGTGATGAGTCTAAATGTAATGACATGCTGTCACTTAGTATAGTTTAAGCCACAATGTTTTGAATGCTAAATCATTTAACAATCCTGATCTTTTTGATCTTTTTGATTTTTTTAAGAATGGGTAAGGAAGTTGATGTAATAAGTCTATGATTAATGAAGTTTGGGCTTTCTGCAATATTTCATGATTATGTTTAGTTAAACAGTCTTGTTCCAACATTTTCTTAAGGTCTATATGGTATGTTTTTGGAGAACCATTTATTGTAGATGTTAGAGCATTGAATCATAGTCATTTTGGATTTTGTGGAATTTAATTCCATTTAGTATTACCAAATTAAGATATCCAAAATTTTATGCAAACTATTCCAAACCCTCATAGGGTAATAAGTGAGTTTCTAAAATGTAGATCCTCTTTGTTTAACGTGATTCAAAGCCCCAAATTTGTTATATCAATGGGGAATTTTTTGTATTTTATGTCTTTGTGTTTGAAGAAGACCATGTTCAAGATTTCACGTGCATTTGAATGTAGAATGTCATGGAATGTTGTCTCAGTTTGAGAAAAGAGAGTAATGTGAAGGTTTAATGTTGAATTTGTGAATTAGGAATTCATTCAAGATAAGAGTTTGGTTAAAGATATTTTGATAGGGGACATTCACAGTCCATTAGGAGATTACTTGTTGAAAGAGTTTGGAGTTGTTAAAATACTTGTGAGAGTATGGGGTACTGTCATGAGTATGATTAGAGAAGGGTGTAAATATTCAAGGTGGTAGAGTGATTAATGAGTTGAGTGTGTTGTCATAGGGAAATGGGGTATGTAATCAGTCAAGTTATTAAATACAATCAAATTTATTGTGTGATCAAAGGTATGCAATTAGGAGTTACAGATTAGAAGGAATGTTGTTTGGAATTCAAAGGTTGTGATCAGAGTAGTGGGATCAGTTGAGCGGTCTTGGAGAGTGATCCAATTGGAGAAGACATTTTTGAATAGGGATTTGAGTTGTGAGTGTTGATGTGAAGTTATATCTACCATTAAGAAGTGGAGATTTGCCTTGAAAGACATTGCTGATTGCATGTTGTAGAAGGGAAAATGAATATTTTTGACATGATTGTGAATGGGCCCATGATGCCTTTGCATCATAGTGGTATCAAAACTAGGTTGTAGATCCTTGTAGATTGGGTATTGAGGAAGTTTGTGTAGCCAAGGTAAGGAAAAGATGGGTTTGACACCAATAGAGAGAGAGTTGGTAAAGGTGATAACAACCTACTTGAAGAATGGGAAGAAGAAAAGAGAAGAGGAAGAAATGATAATAAGAGAGGGAGAAGAAAAATGGTGGAGAAAAGAAATAGAGGAATGGAAAAAGGAGAGAGATTAAATAATGAGGAGTCTTGATGCCTTAGAAAGAAGGATGGAGGTGAAACATAAAGATGATGAAGAGGAAGAGGTAATTTTTCCATTATATGGGAAAAAGCATAGGGTGGAACAAGAAGAGAATGGTGAACCTAAGGACAATGAGGTTCTAAATGTTGAGACAAAGATGAAAGACATGTATTTTGATGAAGCAAGAAAAGAAGGGCTTGAATAGGATAAGGAAGTTTTTATTTGGACTATGTTATGTCCTTTGAAAGAGGAAATGGGTACATAGTATAAATTTACCCATGTGACAGGGAATGGTGGGGCTAATGGTGTACTCTTGGAGATAAACAATGAGTTGGAATGCCAAGAGGAAAGGCATATGGTGAAGGAGAAGTTGGTAGAGGAAGTAAAGTTGGTCTAAAAGGAAGAAGGGACTAAGGATGAAGAGATGGTGGTAATCCATGAGAAGGCTAAGGATTGAGTGAGTTCCCAAAGCATGGAGATTGAGTATGATGATGTCAAGACATGTCTTTGGAAAGTGAAATTGATCAAGGTGCAAGTATATGCAGTTTTGGTAGAGATGTTGGGCATGAAGATGATGATGGATAGTGAGTAGCACATGATGTTCATTTTGGAAAGGCGAGGAAAATCAAAGGTGAAGATGAAAGAGAATAGGCATATCCAAGTGAGAAAAGGTAAAGAAAGGAGAATATTTATGATGGAGGAAAAGTACAAACCTACAGTTAAGATGAAGGCATGTTTTGTTTTTCTCATTCTTTTCTTTGTAAGAGTTGCCAAGGGACCTGGAAATTTTTGAAGCCTGAGAGTATGGTGTAGGAGCACGTAAGACACAAGGGTCACTATAATGCCCTAATGAAGAGCCTATGAAATAATTAAATTTATAATATCTATAGGACCATTAGATGATGTAATCAAGACTATTGAAGTCATATTTTCTCATGTTGAGTTATTTGTAATTAAATTATCAAATATTGCCATAATGGGAAAATGAGGTCTATAATGGTCATGTAAGGGCTCAAAGGGTAGATTAAGAGTTTGATTAGTGTTTTATGCTTCATAAGATCTCATAAGACCATGTTAATATAATAAGGGAGTTTTTTATGTTTCAAAGTTAGAAAAGAGTCAAATATTGTTAAAAGAACAATACATGTAATGTTTAAATCATAAGACAAACTGACCAAAGAGGTAGGTACATGGGTGGTTGTCAGTTTCCTAGGATGGTATTGGTCTATATATGATTGTAAGACCTGAGAACAATAATAAATCATGTAATGTTGTTTTGAATATGAAGAACACTAGTATATGAAAATTTCATTATTTAATAATGAAAATCTATTAAAATGTTTGTAGTTGCCTCATTTAATAGCTAGTAAATAATGTCAAATAAGTTCATAATAAACCATTATGCTATTAGTAAAGTAACATAAAAAAATACACATCGATATATATTAATGCAAAGTAACACTTGAAGATAAATATCTAGACTAATCACTGACCAAGATGTCGTTGGTGATTACTCTGGATATTTATCTTCAAGTGTTTCTTTTAACATTCTATACTTGGTCAAAATTTTGACTAACCTTAGTCAAAACCCTCACCAAGATGGTCTACATATCGACCATTCTATGTCAAAATTTAGTGTCGTGGGTTTGGCATCCTGGTCAAACTGGCCGAACATTTTGATTAACATTGGTCAAACTTTCGACTAACTTTGGTCAAAATTTAGCATCATGGGTTTGGCATCCTAGTTGAATGGGCCAAACATTTCTACTGACATTGGTCACAAGTTCGATGAATAAACTTGTCAATTGTAGGTGTCAGTTTTGACCAAGATTGGGGTAGAACATTCTACCTTAACAATGATGTGTCAAAAGTTCGACTACAAAAATAGTGACAAGACCATTTTTAGATCATTCGACCAAACTTGGTAGGTAGTTCGACCATTTTTTCATTGAAAATAGGTACTAATTGTACTAGTGAACTAGAGCTACACCATTCTCCCTAGTTTATGGAGCAGAAGTAGTTTTACCTTTGGAGGTAGAAATTTCATCTTTAAGAGTCTCATTGCATGGGTTACTAAGTGAAGAAGACTATAGGGTGGCTAGGTTGCATGAACTAAAGCTATTAGATGAAAGACAACAACAAGCTTTTGACCAATTAAAAGTGTATCAGAATCGAATGTCTAGGAACTATAACAAGCATATCAAACCAAGGACATTCCAAATAGGTGATCTAGTGTTGTGAGAAAATCCCAAGAATCAAGTAGAAAGACAAAAGAAAGGAAAATGGGAAGAAAACTAGTTAGGACCTTTTGTGATCACTTCATCTTTTGAGACATGCACCTATAAAGTAGCTAATTGTGAAGGAGAAGAGTTACAAGAACCTATCAATAGTATAAACCTAAAAAGGTTCTACACATGAAGCAATTAAAAAGGGATAAAGAAAAAGAGTATCAGAGAAATCAGATGAAATAGCATCCTATTTATTGTACATAGTCAAAAGAGATCTTGAAAATATAAAAAACAAGGAAAAATAGAAAAGGGAAAACAAATCAAAAAAGCAGAAAAGATTAGAAATGGTGGAAAATTGAGCCTGAAGAAAACTAAAATTTTTTAGAAATGATCCTCAAAAATATGTTGTCTTGGTGAAAACCTAGCAAATTGACCACGATTGATGAAATCATGTCTTTTTAGCGAATCGATGAAAGTTTTTAAACTAGACAAGCTATGATGAAAGCATGACATTTTATTGGTTTCTGAATGACTATCTTAAGATCAAAGGTTTTAAAGTATTTATTATTTGTCTAAGGACATGATCATCAAAGAATCATCAAGGACATGTACATATGGAAAAATCAAGATCTTTGTTTGTTTACACAATAGGATACCTTGGATATTTTGATGTTAAATATCATAATACCAAAATCCACTTGCAACATAGAATTTGACAAAATCAGTCTTCATACTCTCATGATTGACTTGAATCAGTGATAGTTGTACCAAAAATGGGAAATCAACAAAGGGAAAGTAAAGAGGTATTCATATCATCATAGTTGAACTAGTGGTGGTTGTACTGATTTCGAGGTTTCAAAACTGCTCAATGATGAATATAAGCTCCTAAATTTTTGAATAGTGGCAACTAGCTGCATACATCCCAGATTAAATACATTTAGGGTATTTTCCTTTCTTAGTTTAAAAAAATATTTGCAAAGGAGAAAACAAGAAAGGGGGTGGAGTCAAATCCAAAATAAAAAATCAAACGTACATCAAAAAACTATATGTGATAGAGTGTGTTGGAAATAAGAAAAACAAAAAACAAAGGTGCCTTGCATTAGATCAATTACATTTAAATCATGTTGCATTTGTTAGATTCATCTCATTCATTGTAATCTTGCATTAACCCAAGTTCATTTAAATTGCATTGCATTAGTTTTCATTTGTTTTAGTTCGTTCCATTTAGCCACATTAATTGCATTCATTTTAAAATCAAATCTTTCATTATCATATTAGTTCACATCCATTAAATTCATCTTAAAATTTGCATTTGCATTAGTTTGCATACATATAGTTTGTTCCATTGATTATCTTTCATTATACCATTTAAGTTCATTTAGATTGCATTTACATTAGTTTGCATTCATTTTAAGTTCTTATCTTTTAGTTGCATTAATTACATCATTAAGACATTATTAGTTGCATTCCATTAAGTTTATTTTAAACATTGCATGTCATCTCATTGATACATTGCATTTTTCATATAGGTGCATTTCATCAAGGTTCATTACATTTACACATTGAATTATAATTAAAAAATAAGTGTGTTAGGTCATTGCATTTACATCACCATCATTAACTCATATATCATTTGTATTATTACATATTCATTAATTATTAAAAGATTAAAATCCATTACATTTACATCTCATTTACATCCATCAAATTTGCATCTCATTAACATCCATTGCATTATATTGCATACATCCATAATGCCAAATAAATGCATCCATAAGCATCATCACATAATATTAATCATTAAATCATTAAATACCGTCATCATATATCATAAACATTAAACCACATATTATACATCCATCTATTCTATGTCATAAGAAGACAATCATTTAAGCATACATAAACATGTGCATTCATATCATAAATTACATTTGAAAAAACATAAAACAACACATATAGAGATAGAATCATGTAGATCTTCATATCACATAAAGCACCTTTAAAAATGACACCAACACATGATGACATCATATAAAGCAAATCTATCAATGAGTATTAGGCTCCATAATATCATCAAAGTCCATCAAAGCATAACGAGTATCAAATCATAAACAACATCAACTGATAAAAGGATAATATGAGTCCAATGTGTTGAGATAAAAAATGAATCATCATAATGTACATCAATGAATGGATCAATCATATAATATCAACTACCAGGACCATCGGCACCATCAGGATCAAGATTAGTATTTGGAGCTCTACTTGAGCTTGGCTGTAGCCCATACTGACTCATGGCAGCCATGAAGGCTTGAATCATACTACCCAACTACCTAACTTGCTGCCTAATCTCTGATACATCAGACTTTAAAACCTGAAGACTAGCAATAGACACTGGAGCCTCTATAGGAGGAGCCTGAGTAGGTGGAGCCTATGGTGGAGCCATAGAAGAAGATGGAGTAGAATAAGATGGAAGAATAAAAGAAGATGGCATGGAAGAAGAAGAAGAAGAAGACTGTGAAGGAGGAGCCTATGGAGGAGGAGGTGTCGGAGGACCCTATACCTGATCTAGGAAAATCTGTGCAGCCTATGCATCCACATCTATAATGACTTGTGCACCAACCTGTCTATAAACTCGCACCCTATTCTAGCCCCATCTGGCCAATTGGTCCACACCAACTTGATGAAGGGGTCTATAAGGTCCACCCCTCACTCTCACTCGCACACCCCTCATCCGTACACCACCTTTGGGAGGAATAGGACCAACAAAAATAATAGGTATAACAACCCTACCTCCTCTATCACCTCATCATCCTTTTCATCCCTGATGACCTCATCTCCAACCACCACCACCATCACCATCTTCACCATCATTCTTAGACTCCTCCTCGATCCTTGGCACTCACTCAGCTAGATCTCTAAATCTTGGGAAAGGGTTCTGAATGAACCACGCTACATAATCATATGTCATGTCTGCATCAACTATATGATCTCTCATATCCCACCCAAGGTGGGGTAGATGAAAAAATTCATCATGAGCTCTATGATAATCTATATAAGGGCCCCATAAGGACCTCTCGACTTGTACTCAAGCATATAGTGCCAATCCCTATGGCATACCTAGTATATAGCCAAACTAGCATATAACTCTCAAGAAGCATAATCTCTCTATGATCAAGGGCATCCACCCTATGATCGAGTGAGGCATGCATATGTATGGAAACTATGATGCATCCTCTAGCCAAGCCTCACAACCAATATACGGTCACCATACTACCTGATTGATATCATCTATAATGTGGCACCGGTAATCTAACTTTCCCAAATGGGCAAACACCACCATACCCTCGTACATCCAAGCAAAAGGCCAACCTAGATCATGATGTCAAATAGAGATCAAATGAGTAACAGGGATGTGCTCCCATGTCCACAATTGTAGTAGAACCACCCCAGTAGAAAGAGCGGCCCCACGCCGATAGACAACATCATAGAGCTCATGATATAACTATTCTAACATGCAGGAGCCCAATCAAATATCTAAGGATGTGCAATCAGATCCTCCAGTATCCTACCCCACCCAATAGAAAATATGTGACCATGCTGATCAGGAATAAGAAAACCACCAACGAGTGCACCCAAAACTATAGGAAAAATGAGAATAGATGGAAACTGTGCCCACTGAATACTCTCATCCCCAATCATGGGGTCTATAAATAGGAATTTGCAAATGGTCCCATCATCAACTTGATCATAGTAGAAAAGCTCCCCATGTGTAGGGATGCGAAGAAACTGATAGACATCCTTGGGAGTGATGGTCATCTCTCCCATTGAAAAATGAAAGGTATTGTAGTCAGAGTGCCAACGCTCTGCCACAACTACGAGTAAACCTTGATTCAATTGGAATCGAGGGAGAGAGAGAAGGAAGGACAATCCACATCAGCCTATGACTCGATGCTCTACTCTGCTCAAGTCATCAATCATGTTGAAAGGTAATGGGTATAAGCCATAGACACCGAGCTTTTTAAGCTCAGCCTGAAAAGAAAGTTTAAACACATCAGATATCAAAATCATTACATATTGGATCATCTTAAGTCAATCAAACAATCAAACCTAATCAAAACACAATCAATTTTCTTGACTCTATTAAGAGAGGATGAAACATTTATCATCATCCATAAGCTAAAATATTGACCATAAAAAACATTCAATATAATGACGTGACTAGAACTAACATCATATGACTCGCTATCAACCAAACTTAAAACCTAAGCCAATGAACTAATTGACAACACCAGACGGATTAGAAAACTAACTTAGAAGCTCGCAAATTTGCCCAAATAGGGTACACATGCTATTTTATTGCTTAAAAGTGCCAAAAATCAAATGTACAGTTTAAAATAGTAAACGCACTATAGAAATTATTAAACACACTACAACAATGTGTGCATGCTATATACGTGTTGCAAGAAAGGGCAATTGTGAAACATGCCCTAGTTCTAATATTTGTATGCACAATTGAAAGAGGTGTCCACACTACAGAAAACTATAGATGTGCTTTGGAAATGGTGTATGGTCTGCTAAAACTAGTGTATGCGCTATTTAATTTGAAATAGGAAAAGAAATAGTTTTTCCTAGAAAAATAAAAAAATTTCCAAATTAAATGCATAAACTTGAAAAAGTAGGTAGTCAGGGTACATACTCGAGGTCTGTAGCCAGGTGGACATAAATATCGATGCCCTCGCTTGAACCTATGCTCGTGAATCAAGATAACCATTGTCAAAAGGCTCAGAAGGGGGTCAAAGTGAAAAGTAAAAAGGGGAGGTAAAAATGAATAGTAATAAGACCTTTTGCCCCTATATATAGCCCAGTTTGACATAAAAGGGGCACTTTTGACCATAAAATGACCAGGAATCCAAATTTATCACCCATTCAGCCAAATCAAGGTCATTTGTCATCACATCAATGCAAAAAAATTATCAGAAATGAAATCAAAATTCATTATTAATTAAACTCATTCAATGCAAATTAATCAAAAACATAATATCCTTCACCTCGATAAAATTTAATTTCATTTCTGAGGGGGCATACACTTGGACAATCAAGACCGGCATCATAATCATCAAATCAGGAGTATGACATCAAATTGAAGCTTAATGTTTTATTAGAAAATTTTTTTCTTATCGATCAAAAGGGGCATCAAACATTGAATCAAATCAAATCAAGTACCATATCAGACAACCTATCATCAGATCGACGATCAAGGACTTAAAATCAATCAAAACTGCATCAATCCTATCATCAAAATCTGCATCTTCTATCAAGCATCAAATCAAACATCAAATTTAATCAGGACTTCACATAAAAAATGATCAGGGCATTCTTTGAACCGATACGCTTCCCACATCAATTCAAAGAGGGACATTTGTAATCACCTGAAAAGAGACAAGATTAATCATGTGAGCAATCAAGGCAAAATCAAGGCAATTAAATCAAATCAAGCTAAAATCAAAGAAAAATTGCAGTCAAGCCATAATCCAAATTTAATTGAAAATCAAAAACCATAAAATTAATTTAAATCGAATAAATAAAATAAAATCAATAAATTATGTAATTAATATAATTAATTACATAGTTCAATTAAATCAAATCAAACCCATTCAAGGGGTACACATGGCTAAACCTATTAAATAAATTCAATTATTAAATCCTCATTTTCACTCAACCACCAAATGGGAGAAAAATGTATCAACCAATAGGATTTATGGATTAAGCTCACATGGATCAAGCTCAAATCGAATCTCCATCACCCATAAGGAGAGAGCATCTAGTCCACCCATTTTGTCTCCTTGTCCCAAGCTTTAGGGACAATTTATTTAAATGGTCTCCAAAGGTGGAACCATGGACTAAACCTCAACTCAACCATGATCAACTCAACTACACCCCTTACCCTTGCCAAAATCTATAAAAGCAAGGCATAATTGAAGCACAAATCATCTACAAATATGAGAATAGCACAAAATCTCTTGCAATTTATAGATAGAAAGAAAAATTTAGAGCTAATTAGGAATATTTCATTTTGGAATTAATCTTTTAGCTTTGTTTATCATTATTTCTCATATTAGGGTTGTCACTAATGGAAGCTTGTTGAGAGCCTTGCATTAGCAAACCTAATTAGAGAGTCATAGAGTGCTCAATTGTCATTTAATTTGCTTAATTAGATTTCTATTTGTGGTAATTTAGTTTTTATTTTCATTTATTGATAATACTAACCCGATGAAGGTGCTTCTCATAGCACACAAAATAACTCCTCCTCGATCCTTGGCACTTGCTCAGCTGGATCTATAAATCTTGGGTAAGGGTTTTGAACGAACTACGTTGCATAATCATCTGTCATGCTTGCATCAACTATATGATCTCTCATATCCTATGCAAGGTGGGGCAGCTGCAAAAACTCATCACAAGCTATACGATAATTTATTTGAGGGCCCCATAAGGACCTCTTGATGCAGGGGCATCCAAGGTTTAGGCAAGGGCATTTTGTGTCCTCAGTAACTGCATGGAGTGTTTATGTTTTGGCTAGTTTTACTCGGTTGTAGCCTTGATTGATGGTCTCGGTTATTGAAGAAAGCTTGGTAACTGAAGGAACTTAGTAGTCTCTGGCACTCGGTGAAATGGTTTCTCGGTCATGCTTATGGTGCTTGGTTGATACTAGTGCTCGGGGATGCCTAGCGTGCTCGGTAATTTTACTATTGCTCAGTAGTTCTGACTTACTGACTAGAGTTCTGTGTGATTTGTTGAGCCAACTTGGTGAATTAATTGTTGGTAGCCATTGTCTTTGGTTGACATGTAGAATTAAATGTTTGTATACATTTGTGAGCTGACTTGTATGGCATTTAATTATTTATTTTTGGGAGTTAAGAGTTTCATCTAGCCGACTTGTGGCTGATGATTAGTATTTAAGGAGGGCTTGGGTAGATGTTTAATGGGAGATTTTTGATAGACAAATTTTGGAGAGAGATTTGGGAGATCAAAAGTTGGAGACTTAGTAGATCTAGAATTCAGATGCAAAGATGAACTTGGCAAAGTTGTGGAAAGGTTCTTGATGTTCTTGCAGATTAGATTGTAATATGATAGTCCTTTGTAGCAGAGCTAAGGGTTGCATACTTGGAAACAAGGAGATTGATTGGAGGCTTGTGAGCTCAAGTTTAGATCTACCTTAGGGTTTCCATCAGCTTTTGATTGTCTTTAGAGCTAAACTAGCTGAGATTGTATTGGATCTAGTTGTGGATCTTGCAGAATTATTTTCTGATTGTAATTGGCCCTAACCCGGAAGGCCTTATAGCCAGGAATGTTAATGAAAATTAGTGTTAAAAAAATTCTTGTGTTGCATTGTTGAGTAATCTGATTTGTAATTATTTTGGCTACAAGGTTGGACTGTCCTTCATTGGATCCACCATCCTTGACTGCATAAGGTGGTATTAGAGTGAAGTTTTGTTCTTGTTGGAGTGAAAGCTTGATCTTGTTGAAGTAGAAGTTTGACCTAGCAAGGTTGATCTTGTGAAGTTGATCTTATTAGAGAAGAGATTATGTGCAATTTCGATTACAAATCCTAAGCACTGAACTTGTGAAATTGTGCCCTAGTTGTTTACAAGGTTGTAGGTGGAGATCTGACTTGTTGCAACTTGGAAATTGTCATGAGGTGATTAGTGAGGGTTTGTTACAGAGGGTTTCTCTTATCTTTAAGGATTCCTCAGAGAATATTGGACCCTAGATTTATTTCAGACCTTTGTGATACTATTGAATCCTGGATCACAGAGAAGGTGAAATCAGATTTTAGATCTATGTTGGAATTGATGAAAAAATGATATGGTCACCAAGATCATTAGAACTATTGTTGGTATACCTTAGAATGTTGGTACTAGGGATGGCTATGAAGAAGTTGCTGAAGAATTTGAAACTATTGGATCTAGTGGTGATGATTGGAGGAACTGATCTGGTGAAGACAAAACTGCTCGGTTGCCTAGATCTGCTGCTTGGTTTGGTAATTACTAAATGGAAGTTTCTACTTTCTCTGGTACTTTGAAACTTGACAATCTGATTGATTAGATTGGTGAACTTGAAGATTTCTATGAGCTGGAAGAAATTGAAGATCCTCTTCAGGTGAGATTAGCACAAACAAAGTTGAAAAGACATGCTGCTCTTTGGTGGAAAGAACTACAGAGAGACTGAGAAGATGAAGGTGAAACAAAGATCAATCAGTGGAGATTGATGGTGACTAAGTTGAAAGCTAAGTTCATACTGGCTGACTATGAGCTTGACTTGTTTAAGAAGTTGCAGAATCTAAAATAGAAGGATTTTTTTGTTGAGGATTATACTGAGGAGTTCTACAAACTTACTATTCAGTCTGGACACCGAGAGCTTGGTAAGGAAAAGGTAGCTCGGTATGTGAATCATCTAAGATTCAATATTCAAGATGAGCTTGGTATGCTAAAGATTGATTTTGTTGAAGATGCTTATCAATATGCTCTGAAGGAAGAAGATAAGTTGAAGAGGAAATAGCCTAGTAACTCCCTAGGGAAAGAAAAGATTGATCACTCGGTGAAAGAGAAACAGATTGATGTAGAATATGAATAGAAACCTATGGAACCAAAGAAGATAGGCAGAGTTATCTTTAAGGGTACTTTCTATAACCGTGGAGAGGAAGGACACTATTCTTTTGAATGTACATAGAAGAAGGTTGACTCATGAACTGCTATGATGAATGAGAACATTTAGAATGAACCTGAATTAGAGAACTTGCTGCTTCGGCAAACATTACTCGGTACAAAGGATGAACCTTGTCAGAGGATTAACTTGTTTAGGACCTGATGCAAGACTGAAGGTAAACTTTGTGATGTGATTGTTGATAGTGGTAGCACTAATAACCTTGTTGTTGAGGACCTAGTTTAGAAACTTGGTTTGAAGAGGATGAAACATCCTTATCCTTATAGGCTTGGCTAGTTGCAAGATGTTCATGCTTTGGAAGTTAGAGAACAATGTTTCATTGATGTTTAGATTGGCCAGTACAAGGATCTTGTGCTTTGTGACATTGTGAAGATGAATAGTTGTGATATATTGCCTTGTAGACCTTGGCAATATGATTGTAGAGCTATTTATGACTGTGTAAGAAATGTGTTTACTATTGAGAAGAATGACAAGAAGTTTTCATTGATGCCCTTGATGGATACAATAATCAGTAGGAGAAGCCTGAGTATTGGTAGCTGAGTTGAGGTTGTGGATCTAGAGAAAATGAATGATTAGTATGAAGAACTGACCTATACATTGTCTAGAAAAGACTTGAAGAGACAGAGGAAACTGAAGTGGAAGACTTTGCAAGCAGAAAAGGTGGAGGACTTGTATGTGAAGAACTAGTTTAGGATTTATGTGTTGAATCCTAAAAGATGTTCTTCTCACATATGAACATCTTTTGGAACTTGGGGTGTCTGATGTAGGGGCATCCAAGGTTTAGGCAGGGACATTCTTTGTCCTCGGTAAACTGCATGGAGTTTTTGTGTTTTGGCCAATTTTTACTCAGTTGTAGCCTTGACCGACGGTCTTAGTCATTGAAGAAATCTCGGTCACTGAAGGAACTCGATAGTCTCTGGCACTCAGTGAAATGGTTGCTTGGTCATGCTTACAGTGCTCAGTCGATACTAGTGCTCGGTGATGCCTGGTGTGCTTGGTAATTTTACTGTTACTCGGTAGTTCTAACTTACCGACTGGAGTTCTATGTGATTTGTTGAGTCAAATTGGTGAATTAATTATTGGTAGCCATTGTCTTGGGCTAACATGTAGAATTAAATGTTTGTATGCATTTTTGAGCCAACTTGTATGGCATTTAATTATTTATTTTGAGGAGTTGAGAGTTTCATCTAGATGACTTGTGGCTGATGATTAGTATTTAAGGAGGGCTTGGGTAGATGTTTAAGGGGAGATTTTGGATATACAAATTTTGGAGAGAGATTTGGGAGATTAGAACTTGGAGACTTAGCAGATCTGGAATTCAGATGTGAAGCTGAAGTTGGCAAAGTTGTAGAAAAGTTCTTGATGTTCTTGCAGATCAAATTGTAATCTGATAGTCCTTTGTAGCAGAGCTAGGGGTTGCATACTTGGAAATAAGGAGATTTCTTGGAGGCTTGCGAGCTCAAGTTTAGATCTACCTTAGGGTTTCCATCAGCTTTTGATTATCTTCAGAGCTGAACTAGCTGAGATTGTATTGGATCTAGTTGTGGATCTTGCAAAATTGTTTTCTGATTGTAATTGGCCCTAACTCAAAATGCCTTACAGCTGGGCATGTTAATGAAAATTAGTGTTAAACAACTTCTTATGTTGCATTGTTGAGTAATCCGCTATGTAATTATTTTGGCTGTGAGGTTGGACTATCCTTCATTGGATCCACCATCCTTGACTGCATAACCTCTTAACCTATACTTGAGCATATAGTGCCAATCCTTGTGGCATACCCTGTATATGATCAAACTGGCATAGAACTCTCAAGAAGTAGAATCTCTCTATGATTAAGGGTATTTTCCCTATCATCCAGTGAGGCATGCACATGTATGGAAACTCTGCTACATCCTTTGGCCAAGCCTCACAACCAATATACAGTCACCATACTACCTAATCGATATCATCTATAATGAGGCACCAATAATCTAACTTGCCCAAATGGGCCTGCACCACCATACCCTCGTACATCTAAGTGAAAGGCCAACCTGGATCACAATGTCAGACATAAATCAAAAGATTAATGGGGATGTTCTCCAATGTCCAAAAATGCATTAGAACCACCCCAATAGAAAGAGTGTCCCCACACCTGTAATGTCCCCGCCAGGGGAACCCATAAATAATCAGGTCTATGACCTAAAATTATAACTAACAATTTTTTTTTCCTTAACATTCTAACATATCATCATAACCATTGACTAGTACATTCCTTAAGGTTCCCTTAATGCATTCATTTACCATTATCAAGCATTGTATCTCTTTACTTAATCAAATGAATTCTATTTCCTTTTCAACTTTAATTTACATTTAGACATTGCTTTCATTCCACATCAAAACCAATTACATTACTAAACTAATTGAATTTATATTCTTTACCTAATTTGCATAAATATTCACTTTTAGAAATGAATCAGAAGTCTATCATTTATCTAATACACTAAATACATTATTTTATTCTTAACCTTATCTATGCACTATCATCACAAAACCTTCTATAAAAGTCCTTACTTTCCATTTTCATTTCAAAGATCATAATAGAGAGAGTGTAAAGTAATTAACCATCTATTTCTAACCAATGTAAACCATTCACTGAATCACTATTTCCACAAGTTTAACTTCCACAAATTATCATCTATAACCTTGTAAACATCTAGTAAAGGATTTAGATTAAAACCTAGTTTGAATAACCACACATCACTCACATTGACCTATACATTTAAGAAATCACATCTCATTACTACTTTTAATAACATACATGTTTCCTTTCCCTTATTATTTCACCTAGAGATACCCTTCAACCCTTAGCATATCTTTTCACTATTCCACATATCAAAATGAGTTTCCTTTTAAAGAGGTTTACATCCATAAGTACTTGCATTCCAAAGGTTTTCATAGAACCATTACTTCCAATTTCATTTAATATTCACAAGAGATATAAGGTAGAAATTACTCACATTGATTTAACCATGTTCAATCCCCTTTTTAGATTCATAATTCTACCCTTCCCATATACATATCTTATTTCTATTTATAAACATAATTACAGTTTCAGTTACTATTAATGCACATGGCCTGAAGGCATACAAAGAGATAATCAAAACAAGTTTCCCCAAGGATTACAATACATATTTATATCTTGATTAAGAAAGATAGTGATAAATGATACAAGAACATAATCTTCACCACTAAACAACTCAAAATCCAAGCCACGACATGAAGCATGGACAATACCTCGAAAGAGATTGGCCACCCAACCATGTGAAACTGGTAAATTTCCACCCCCCATGCTAGGAGATAGAACCAAGGTACTCCTAAGACCTTAAGGCAATCCAGGTCTCAAATACAATTAAATCCAAGACTCAAAATAAAAATAATAAGGCATATAAAAATATCATCATACTATAACACCGATGTCAAAGTTCTAGGAGACCACCTAAGTGAGTGTCATCACACCACCTGTATATTGGGACCTTCCTTGGAAACCATGTAACCCCTATACCCCCTTTCTGAGTAGGGATCCTCCCTAGTAGTTATCCCTGGTCCCAGTACTCCAATCAGGTTTGTGTGGCTATTATTATATTTTATTTCATTATCTTTTGAATCCCCCCTTCCCAGGTTAATTTTTTTAGGTTATCACTTTTTACAACCCACCCATAGGATCATCTGGCAACCACTTTGGGGTTCCAACACCTATGGTGAGACACTCACTTAGGGTCCCTATTCCCTTACCCCATCACAAGCCAAAGATACAATATAACACTTCCATGTCCTGATTCACAGGTTTAGGAAACTCCCCTGTGCACCCAAGCCCTCAGAGTGAGTCCTAACCTTAGCCATATGCATAATAGGAACCATTGGAAGAATGTCTATCACAAGACATCTCAAAGAAAAACATAAAACTTGTCACATGCATAAGTGCAACTTTCCAAGGCTCATTTATAGGTCTAAGGAACCCTCCCGTGCACATAGGCCACCGAGACGAGTCCTGGCCTCATAAACTAAGCTCAAGTATATGCCAAGTTCAAAAAAATCATAAGTAAAATATATAACCTCAATAAAAAAAGTAATAGACACAGATACATGATAAAAAAACTTCCAAATGCATTAAAACAACATTCTATCTATGGAAACCTCTTGTGCCTAAAATTTTTCTAAGTCTGAAATTTTTCAAAAATCTCTAAAATCTAGAATCTGCATCTTAACTCCAATGAAGATGAAACCTATCTCAAACATCCTTGAAGGTATTTATACAAATATAACTTAAAGTATAAGAAAACAAATGTATCAGACTTATACTTAAATGTTATATTTGTATAAATCCTACCACCATAATTAGGTCTAACCTCATAAAATGAACTTAAGTACAAGTTGTACACACAAAAGTAGTGCACTTCTATGAATCCTTACATGCAAGAAAACTCAAGAATGAGCCCTCACAAATCGATCCATAGCTCTCTATGTATGGAGTTGCAAGATTCTAAAATTGCTCTCAGCTAGAGCTATGAAGCTAATGACCTTGCTAGTCAACCACACAATGAGAGATTCAAGTGAAGACAAGGGCAAGAGTGCCAATATCTCCAAGAATCAAATGAAAATGAAATGCAAGATAAGCTATGGAAATGAAAGTACAATGCAACTAAACTATGAAAGGAAAAAACAAGTGTTACAAATCCTTCCTATTTAAACTATGTGAGATTAATCTATTGCATAAAGAAAGTCTATACTAAGGATGCCATGATTATGCATCTATGAAAGCAAGAAAGTAAGCTAAATGAAATGCAACAACAATTTCTTCAAATCTTGGATACAAGATGTCTTCAAAGAGCTCCAAATAACCTAGAAAACCTGTAGCATAAAATTAGTATTCAAAAATGCATATGAAAATGAGGAAGAGAGCTCTCCTTTTATAGGAAATGAAAAGGAATGGACCATGGAGATTAAGAGGCAAAAAGACTTAATCAATGGTGGAGCATCAAAGAGGAGAAATCCATGTACACAAATATCCTCCAATTAGAAAATAAGAGTTGACTTTTGTGTCCATATGAGACAAAAAGTGCTTTTCTTCTTTTTATAAAATAAGAATAATGCTTTATTTGTGCAACTTAGGATAAGATGAAAAGTGGGGGCTTTTTATTTAATAAAAGGGGAGGAAATATTCCTTTTAATTAAATAAAGACTTAGGATAAAATGGTTAGCCCAAGGCAAATAATAAAAAATGATAACAGAGGATTTGATCAAGGAAATTGATATAATTGATAAAATGCTGATTTTTGAAAATCTTGATTTAGGGATTTGACAAATTGCTAAATGGGGGCCCAAAGTTTAGGTGACCATTTTAGGGTGCAAACATTTTCCCCTCTTTGACTAATGTGTGATTGATCTGGGAACACATGCAGTCAAAGAATGGAATTGAAGTGTGAGATCGATTTGGGATCACAAAACAACCTAGATGTGTGTTCATTTTGGGAACACATTAGGACAAAAATAAGCAAAAGCTGAAAGACAAGACCAACACTGTCGCTGCTAGGTGCAAATCAAGCCTTAGAAAAAACTATCATTGTCACTGCTAGGCAATAATCAAGTCTAAAAAATAGGAGATAAAAATTGAAAGACAAAATCACCACCGTCACTACTAGGTGATAATCAAGTCTCAAAATAAGAATCTCAAGCTGAGCTGAATGATAAAGCTGAATCAAAGATTAAAGTTGATAGGTACTACCCCCTTGGAATCGAAATCAAAATTAGGTAGAGGAAAACAACAAATTGATAAAAGATGATCAAATCATAATGAAATCATGATCTAAGAATAGGACAATAGGATAACCATTAGGCAGTGAAAACATGCCCTAGTTGACTAGATTTGACTGGGAAAGATATAGGGTAAAAATTAAGTCAAACCTTCAAGAAATGAAGTGAGTGATAATGAATGAAAGACTAGAAGTTTGAAAGAGATTGGGGTGAAGAAATGAAGATGCCCCAACAAAGATTGAAGGATATGGCCTCAAAAGGTCAACCAATTACGCAAAAGAGGGAGAAAATTTTGAAATGAAATTTTGACTATCAAGATTAACTTGGATTTTGATTTCAAGTTTGAAAATAGATCCAGGATGTCGAAATTAGCTAGGGGTGCAATTTTCATGCAATTCTAAGGTGTTTTGAAAATTAGGTCAAAAAGTCAAAATGCTATAAAAGGGGCAAAAAGTGTCATTTTCAAAATCACTTGTCATTTAGCCATTTTCAGAATTTTGAGAGCTTAGAGAGAAAAAATGGCCCAGCAAGCAGGAGTTCCCATCCATAGGCATCAATTTGAGCAAGCCCGATTGCACAATTGGCCTCCACACTATCCTGCCTTGGTATGTTTTCAGAAAACTTCACTTTTTAAAGTCATTTATTGTATTTAATATGATTTTAAAACATTTTTAAAGTTTTCAAAATTTCAAATTTTTAAATTAGAGTGAACTATTGCACAACACTTTGGAAGTATCGCGCCCTTTGGGGAAAAACATCACGCTATACTTCGCGAGTCCCCAAAGTATCACATGTGCATAGACACCAGTATCACATGATTACTGGTGAACTATCACATGATATAGGGAAAATTATCACATGACCAAAGGTATATTAGTTGCTATAGAAAGAAGTATCGCACGATACTTGTTCCAAAAGTAGCATTGCCCAAGTGTAAAATTTGATATTTTAAGTATTTTTGAGCAAAAATGACATGGGTCTAGACAAGTTTACGTTGTATATGCCTTGTACTAATTTTTAGACATTCATCATTATATGTACTAACATCTAGCTTGGTTTAATGGTTTACAGGAGCATTTTCTAGCGCTACTCATCAGAGTGCCAAAGGTGGTGGGGCTGAAGTGCACCCAAGATCTTGATGATCCAGGCAAGGCTGACTTGCGAGTGATGGGATTTGGATATTTGGTGCGGTTCTCAGATATCTAGGATGATCATGGGTTGTTGACTGCTCTTGCTAAGAGATGGCATAGTGAGCACAACACCTTCCACCTACCTACTAGAGAGGCATCCATCACACTGGAGGATGTCTATCAGATTCTCTGAGTACCATGCCACGGAGAGCCGATGAGTAAAATCATGCTCTAAGATATAATCATTTAAATATAATGTTCCCATATGATGAAAAATAACATGATTGTTTGTTGGCATAGGTATACTATGATCAAGATGCCACTGAGGGCTAACATGCTATCCAGGACATATTTCAGGATGTCACAATCATCAATAGGCACGTCAGCTGGGAGCGACTGATAGATGATTTTGGTAGAGACTTCCCAGTGCTG
Source organism: Chamaecyparis obtusa (assembly GCA_027943335.1). Taxonomy (NCBI): domain Eukaryota; kingdom Viridiplantae; phylum Streptophyta; class Pinopsida; order Cupressales; family Cupressaceae; genus Chamaecyparis; species Chamaecyparis obtusa. Next base: position 1,561,316 of record BSBK01006287.1, on the reverse strand, counting down.
TGTATTGTGGCTTCCATCATCTCACAGGCCCTGATGACTGATCATAGTTAGAAGGGATTCCCTCTTGGATGGGGCAGGCTACTAGTGGACTTGGTAGGCAGACCTCAACGCATGGCATGGGGACCTTCCATACTTGCAGAGATGTATCATGAGCTACACGAGATCATCTACAGGGACAGTCAGACATGGGCTTGTGGTTCCATCCTAGCACAGGTGTGGGCTTGGGATCACATTGTTGTGATACGGCCCAAGGTTCAACCTAGAGAGCACAGGTACCTGTACATATACAGGTACAGAGGATTCATAACACATGCCCATACTAGGGATGTGACATACTATAGGTGGATCCTAGATGAGATGACCTCATTCACATGGAGGCCATATAGGGATGCTAAGGCATGGGGGGATGTAGACGATGAGCTGAGCTACATGCTATGTAGCTGACCATTGGTAGGCCAATGCTCTGAGATTGTCAAGAGGTTCTACATCACACAGGTGTGGTGACAGTTTGGGCGGCAGCAATGGGTCTCCACAGAGACTACTACGTATGCCAGGGCATGGGATGAGGAGGGACATGGGTGGCTACCCATGTTGGATTATTAGGAGGGAGCCTTGGGAGTACCTTCCTAATATGGCTGATGCAGGATTGGACGCAGCATACAGGGTTGAGCGGTGGAGGACACCATTCCCTCATTTCACAGTACCGGATGCACCAGTAGCAGCTCAAGGTGGGGATGGGGATGATGGAGGAGATGGAGGGAGAGGGAGAGGGAGAGGGAGAGGGATGGAGAGGGGGGAGGGATCAGGATCAGGTGGCCAGAAATGGCCATGGGGATAGAGATCAGTGACCCCTGAGGATGAGGCAAGACTAGCTCATTGACAGGTAGAGGCACACAGGATCAACCTATAGGAGGGGAGTATCTGAGAGCCAGGATAGAGGCTCTAGAGGTAGAGATGTAGCAACTGAGGATCACCATAGCAATGAGAGACTCGAAGCTAGTAGACCTAAGGGTAGAGAGAGATCAGCAGATCAGTGATCTCAGGGCAGAGATAGCATGCTGGGAGCAGGCAACATAGGTAGATGCAATAGAGATTTGAAGAGAGACAACACTTGAGGGATAGAGAGTGCCATCTTACTCTCAGAGGGTAGGCAGATCAGACATGGTGCCAGACAGGGCAGTAGCACCGCCTCCACCACCACCACATGATGGAGAGAGTCAGACCTAGGGTTAGGGCTTAGGTTTAGATGTTTTGAGACATGTCCTGAGACTTTGTGATCTAGATTTTGGGATCTCATATTGTATATTGTATGATGGCATTGATTTATATATGAGATTACTAGATGTTCGATATATCTTGTGTTTGCATCTCACTTGTGATGGATGTATCAGTTTATGTATTGTCTTGTCATTTTGCTCAAAATGTATGTTTATATGCTCATGTATATTCTCTCTCATAGATGTATGTTTAATTCTCATGTGTATGATATAGACTCATGTTTCTGAAAATGACATTTTTTGAGATATAGATATGATAATAAGATTAACCCCTTGTGATGACAGGAATAGGCTTGATATGAAAGACAAAGAGTGAAAGACATGATTGAGAAAAGGGGAAATGAGTGTAGTTGATCGACAGGTCCACGTGAGATGAAAAGGAGAGCTCTCTCCATATGCAAGATGCAAAAATAAACTAATATGAAACTAGGAATGCAAGCTACTTATGAAAAGTGGTTGACTTGCAAGGTCACAATGCTTATAGACATCTAATTATCATCATCAAGAATTATTGGTAGCATCGTAAGATCATACAATACTCACCAGTATGACTATGGGTATATGAATATGATCTATATCAGATAGAAATGTGGGAATCCCACCTAGGCACCAAAGACATGTAGGTCAAGATGACTAGTGCAGTGAGATTACCTAAGTTTGATATAGCAAGATTATGCTTGCATCAGGACATAAGAAGGTCAAGATGGCTATAAGCATGCACTCACAAAATAGTCAAGGATAATACCTTGTCAATCCCTAGTGTCAAGTAGGACCAGCATAAATGCTCATGACAATTAGGATCAATGAAATATACCCACAAGAAGATAAAGAAATAAAACATGTTCTCATACCCTCAGTCTTCTAGCTATGCATCATCAAAAACTTCTCAGGGAGAGACCACTCATCAAAGAAATCATCATAGATAGCACACAAAGAAAAATAAAGTCAACATATCTCAATGAGTCAAGTGCGTGTGTGTTTGGTCATAGAGTCAAACTTTGAGTATCAAATTTTCTAATGAGTGATATCGTATAATACTTAGACTATGGGTAAGACATCTGATAAGTGTTGAGAAACACTCAACGCTAGGGTAGTGTTGAGAAACACTATTGGGGTGGTGTTGAAAAACACCTGATTGTGAAATGCCCCAAGAGACAAATGCACCTAAAGGACTTATGCTAATAGGTATGCCCCCTAGACAAAGACAAAGACCAATTCCAGACCAAGTCATATAAGGTCAAGGTATGATGGAGAATGGCTAAGTGTTGAGGATGCATGCTAAAAGACAAGGGTGCAAAGGCCTCAAGTAGCGCATGTTTCCAAGTTTTCACCACTTGGAGACTTTTTTGATTTTTTCAATTTTTTGTATTTTTGCTACCAAGGCACCTGTTTCCAGGTTTTCACCAAGGCACTTTTTCTTTTTTTTTTTTTTTTTTTTGAGTTTTTTGTATTTTTTCAAGGCTTTATATGCTTTTTAGGATTTTTTTAGCATCATATATGAATTTTTTTGGTATTTTTTCAAGATCAATAATTATGTACAAAGGATGCCCCCAGACAGAATGGGCAACATGGATAGAACTTCTTGAGGTGCAAAATATTAATAGGGTTAGGGAGCTATTCCCCCTGTTCATCAGATAGCAAGTAAGCACTTGTCCCAAAAGCGGTAGTAATAATGTATGGTCCAAGATAATTAGGTTCAAATTTGCCCTTTTGTTCTCAATGTTGTTGGTTCTTAGGATTCTCACGTAGGACAAGATCTCCTACTTGAAATTCTCTAGGGTGAACCTTCTTATTAAATGCTTTGGACATATGCTTTTGGTAGACTCTCATGTGATCAAAAGATGCTCTTCATTTCTCATCAAGAAGTTCCAATTCTTGCAATCTCATGGCATGATAATCTTCATCTGTAATCAAACCTTTGAGAGAGACTCTAAGTGAGGGAATCTCTACTTCTAAAGGTAATACTACTTCAGCACCATAAGTGAGGGCAAAAGGAGTAGCCCCTGTGAGAGTATGTATACTCGTTCTGTAAGCCCATAAGGCTGGATTGATCTGTAAATGCTAGTCTCAACCATTCCTGTGAACTGTTCTATTAAAAATTTTAAGAATGGTTTTATTAGAGGCCTCTGATTGTCCATTTCCTTGTGGGAAGTAAATGGAGGACCAATTTTGCTTTATCTTGAATTTCTTGTAGAGGTGTGTAAGGTCCTTATTTTTGAATTGACCTCCATTGTCAGTGATTATCTCAGAAGGTATCCCAAATTGACAAATGATGTGATTCAATATGAGCAAAGAAATTGTCTTGCCTGAAGCAACAGATAGTGGAACAGCTTCTACCCATTTGGTAAAGTAGTTAGTAGTAGTAATTATGAACTTATGTCCACCTGATGAGTTGGGATGAATCTGCCCAACAAGGTCAAAGGCCTAGTGTTGAAATGGCCAATGAGAAATAGACAGAATAAGCTCCCTACCTAGAGCATGAATTAAGTTTCCATGTTTCTGACATTTTTCACAAGACTTGGCAAAAGCTATAGCATCCATCTGCATTGTGGGCCAATAGTACCCCACCCTAAGCAACCTTTGGGCCATGGCAAGACCATTGGAATGTCCTCCACAAATGCCTTTGTGGATGTCAACTAATGCTTAGTTGGACTCATCCTTTTCCAAGCACCTAAGAAGTGTCCCATCTAAACCCCTCCTATACAGATCACCAGAGATAAGGGTATGGTGAGATGCATTACAGACAAGGTTTCTTCTTTCAGATCAGTAAAATGATTTGGGAATGATGCCATCACAAAGGTATGAGTAGATAGCACCATAATGGGAAGAGTCATGAGTGACCAAGGTACAAATGACATGGCTTTCAGATGAGTCAAAGATGGGATGGTGTAGCTCTTCCACCAAGAATTCAAATCTTGATTCATGTTGTTCCAACTGAAGGAGTGAAGCTAATGTAGCCATAGCATCTGTAGCCTTATTTTCTATTCTAGGGATCTGTTGAAATGTTACAAATGTGAAATAGCATCGCAATGAATCAACCATATTTTTGTAAGGTATCAATTTATCATCCTTAGTTTGGTATTCTTCATTTACTTGGTTGATAATTAATTGTGAATCCCCAAAGACATGTAGCTCTATAATTCCCCATTCTATGGCAATTTTCAATCCATTGGTTAAGGCCTCATACTCAGCAATGTTGTTTGTGCATGGGAACAATAATTTATAGGACTTGGGAATAGTACACCCATGAGGGGAAACAAACAACATCCTAGCTCCTAATCCATTTTGCATATTTGAACCATCAAAGAACATTTTCCAAGTATGCATGGTCATGTACATGATATGCTCATCTAGGAATTCCACTTGAATAGGCATGCTATCCTTGACTGGGAAATCAACAAGTTGATCTGCAATAGCTTGTCCTTTTATAGCCTTATGCTCAATGTATTCTATATCAAATTCTGACAAAACCATCATCCACTTAGCAAGTCTACCCATGAGAGCAACCTTACTCAACAAATACTTAAGAGGATCAATTTTTGCAACAAGGTGTATAGTATGGGAAAGCATGTAGTGTCACAACTTTTGGGAAGCAAACACTACCGCAAGACAAGATTTTTCAATACTATTATAATTGATCTCATAAGATACTAGAGTATGACTAATGTAGTAGATGGCTCTTTCCTTCCCCATATCATCAAGTTGAGCCAACAATGCCCCCAAGGAAGATTCTATCACTGAAATGTACAAAATCAATGGTTTTCCTAGGATAGGAGCATCAAAATTGGAGGATTAGCCAAGTATTGTTTTATTTGATCTAGGATCTTTTGGAAATCCTCATTCCAAGCACATGTGGCTCCCTTATGCAATGTCTTGTTGAATGGTTGTGCTCTATCTGCAAGCTATGAAATAAACCTCTGTATGGATTGGAGTCATCCCTGAAGACTTCTCATCTGACTAATGTTCTTAGGAGGTGGCATATCTAATATGGCTTGAACCTTTTCAAGATCCACCTCTATTCCTTTGGCTGAAATTATGAATCCTAGAAGTTTACCTGAGGTAACCCTAAATGCACACTTTTTTGGATTCAATCTTAACTGAAACTACTCCATTCGATCTAGAATTACTTCCAAATCTTGTAGGTGTGTACCCTTTTACTTAGACTTGGCCAAGGTATCATCCACATAATCCTCCATGTTTTTATGCATCATATCATGAAATATTATGGTCATAGCTCTTTGGTATGTGGCTCCTACATTTTTTAATCCAAATGGCATGACGTTCCAACAATAGGTTCCCCATGCACATGTGATGGCTATCTTTTCTTGATCCTCAGGAGCTATTTTTATTTGGTTATAACTAGAAAAACCATCCATTAAAGAGTATATCTCATAGCCTGCAGTCATATCCACTATCATATCTATGTTAGGGAGTGGAAATTCATCCTTTGGGCAAGCTTTGTTAAGATCTTTGAAGTTTGTGCATACACGAATGGACCCATCATGCTTTGAAACTGGAACAATATTTGAGATCCACTCAGCATAGTCTATTTGTCTAATAAATCTTGCTCCTAAGAGCTTTTCTAATTCAGCCTTAACAAGGAGAGCTATATGAGGGTGCATTTTCCTCAACTTCCATTTCACTGGTTTAATTCCTGGAGCTATAGATAAGTGATGCATAATAAGACTAGTGTCAAGCCCTAGCATGTCTGAATATGTCCAAGCAAAATTGATTTTCTTCTTTTGCAAGAACCTTGTGTATGCCTCTTTTTCTTGCACTGACAGAGACTGAGCTAGATGTACCACTTGTGGAGACTCTTCTGTATTCAAATTTACTAGTTGCATAGGCTCAATAAGAACTGATGACCTGTCTTGGAAATAACTCAGTAGGTTATTAAGTACCCCATCCTTAGGTGCCTCAAAGAGGTTTTCACCTTTGGATACATCCTTTCTTTTTACTTTTTTGGGTTTTGACACCACCACATAGTGGTTTTCACCATCAGAACCATTTCTCTTTTTTTTCTTTTCTTTTATTTTGTGACTGAGGTACTTAATATCCGGCTCCATCATACTTGTTGTAGGTTCACTAGTGGAAGAGACTATGGGTTTGAGAGCATTCAGGTAGCAAGCTATTTTGTAGTCATTGTGAAAAGTGAGAAGCTGAGGCTCTTGACCAAGTTGTGACCAATCGATCAAATGATGGTTGACAAGGGGTAGGTCAATGACTGGTTTGATATTATTGATACGAAGGTAGTATCCCTAGTGATCACACAGTTAGGATCTGTCAAGTCTCCCTTGAAGATACCTGAATTAGGACTCATCCTACTAAATGAAGCGTCATCCACTAAGGAAATTTGAGGAATCCAATCCTCTAGTCCTACACTAGGTTCATTGGTCACATTAGGTTGAGTACTATAGGTGTGGACAACATCCATGTCTAAATCAACTGTTGCATCTGAAAGTGAGTCCCATTCGAACTCATGTGAATTTGTCTATGAATTAGTATTTGGGCCTCATGATGTAGAAGCCTCAAGGTTGGGAAGGATCTCTCCTTCTCTGGCACTAGCGTTGTTACCATTTGTTGCAGCTAGGATAGAACTGCTTTCCATTGTCAATCTAGCATTCATATAGTCACTATCCATTGCAGCTAGGATAGGAGGACTGTCAATTGTTAAATCTTTTGAATCTCCCCAAAGGAGAGCTGTTGAAGGTACCCAATCATCAGACATGTCTTGCTAATTAGAAAGATTAGGTGTGTAGTCTGAGTCATTGTCACTTTCTGTTGCAGCTGAGACAGGGATACTTTTGTTCTTTCCATTATCAAACCCCAGGTCAACCGTTGACTTATTCCTATGACCAAAAAGAGCATGGTTGAGTGGCTCAACCTTGGCATCTAACCTATGATTGAGAGGGCCATGACCTAGATAGCCCATGTTGGTGACCAACGTGTATCCTCTCCCATAAGTTTTAGGAGATGGAGAAAAGTTTTCATTATGTAGGTACTTTTCTTCTCTGTATATCCAATCTCTGATAGCCACTTCTTCTTTCTCATGCTGAATAGGTATTGAAGACTCTACAAAAGTATCGAATAGAGTCATGGCTGAAGATGAGGGGCACATCTCTTGTGATAGTTTACCATCAGACCTAGGTGAAATTGGCAATTTTGTAAAGGAGTCAATTTGATATCCTCCCATACTAAGATCTATGGACTTGAATTTATCTTTACATTTCTCAAGGGTTGTCCCAAAATTTTTTGCTTCTCTATTTAAGGGAACGTGGGCCCCTACTGAAATGGTATTAATAGATAAGGTACTATCACCTAGTATGCAGACTTCTACACCATTGTATGGAAACTTGACACATTGGTGATAGGTAGAAGGTACTGCTTGCATGTCATGAATCCATGGTCTACATAGTAGGATGTTGTATGCTAGAGGACTAGCATCAATGAGTTGAAACAAAATGTCCTTTTCAATAGGACCAATTTTGACTGGAAGAATAGCTAACCCTTTAGAACTTCTCTCAGCCTCATCATAGGCTTTGATAGTAATTTTCTTCCTAGTATCAATGGCATGCTCTGAGTAACCTAAGTTTTTCAAAAGACTTAGAGAAAAAATATTGAGCCTAGCAACCCCATCTATCAACACATCCTAACATAGGTTTTATGGATCATGACTTCAATGTGGAGGGCAAGATTGTGCGGATGGCTCAAGGCTTTATCGTCTTCTTCAAAAAATGTAAGGTAATGTGGGCTAGCAAGGTGGTTGACCATGTTCTGGAATTGGTTGACATCTATATTATTAGGGACATTTGTTGCATGCAAAGTGTCCTCAAGGACACACTTGTGTCTAGGAGACAATTCTAAGAGCTCAAAAATAGAAATCTGCACTGGCATTCACTATAACTAATCAACAAGATTGTAACTTATATCAGGACCAACTGTAGACTTGGAAGGAGCATTTTTGGATACTAGTTTCTTGGACTTGCTAGACTTAGGACCTCTAATGATAATAGGACCTTGGGACTGACCCCTGGTAATAGCATTAAGAGGCTGAGATGACCTTCGAGATTGAGGACCTCTAAGCACAACAACGAGTCTTTCATCAAATATTGGAGGTGAGCTTACATCATAGTCATGGGGATCATTCCCTCTCATCATGTTGACATCATTTTCTACAACCTCAAGCATATTAATGACATTTTCTGTAGCTATATAGGTATAATTGATTGCGGCCTTGCCATTCTTATTTTGAGAGGTCTCCCCCTTCTCATACTTAGGCAAGCACTCCTTAAAGGCATTGTGGTCTATGTTTGTGGTCAACCCATCAACTCTTAATTTCCCACTCTCAATAAGGTCTTGAACAAGATGTTTGAGTTTAAAACAACCTTCAATGTCATGTCTAATCCCATTGTGGTATACATAGTAAGCTTTCTCATTCCACCAATAAGGTTTAGTATTCGGCATGCGAAACTATGTAGGATCCTGAGGTTGCACCAAATTATGAGCAATCAAGGTCTTAAAAATGTCTGCATAAGAGTCTCCAAGCTTGGTGAATTGCCTCTTTCCTGACTTAGGCTTATTTTGATACTTGGGTTTGTGCTCTTGTTGTTTTGAGGATGTTTGCAGCTTCATGGCTTGGACTGCATTAGAGAGATTAAGAACTCCTTCATTCTTAGGTTGTGACGAGTGAAAAAATCTGTCATTGACTACTTGCTTATTCTTATTCCAATAAGAGTTCTTTTTGTCCTTATGACCATTAATATTGTTGTTTTGGCCATTATTGTTATTAGTTGTTTTGACCAAAATGCCTTGTTCCTTTAGGACATCCTCTATGCGGCATGCAGTCTCTACCATGGTATCAAAAGAGTTAAAAACCATTTTCCTCACTTCATACCTTAGCTCTGGTATTAAATTGCTCACAATTATGTCTATTCTTTCTTCCTTAGGAATCATTCTAGGATACTTCAAGCACAATCATCTCCATGTTTTCAAGAAGGTGACAAAAGGTTCTCCTTGATTTTGTTTGAGTTTGCACAAATCAAGCATTGTGACTGACCTTGATAGATTGTAAGCAAAATGTTGGACAAATCTTTGGACAAGCTCTTTAAATGTCTTCACGGGAGGAGTAACATTGGTGAACCACTCCATAGCTTGACCTTTTAGACTCCTTAGGAATAATCTCATTAAATAGGAGTCTTCATGATGAAAAGCAAAGCTCATTATGTAAAATTTTCTAACATGGTCATGAGGGTCACCAATGCCATCATATTTGTCATAAGTTGGGAACTCAACCTTCCTAAGAAATTCAATCATCACCACACTTTTGTCTATAGGGTTGGGGCATATGGAGTCCAAATTGAATGTACTCTTAGGAGCCATCATTTTTTCCATTGTCTTTTGCATCTGCTTAATCACCTCATCAGTTGAAGGATTTTGCTTCTTAATCTTTTGGTCCACATCAAAGTTGTATGGTACTTTTGCACCCTTATTGATTAGACTTTCTAAGAACTGATCCTTTTTTTGCTCCACATACGTCTCCACATATTGTTGGAAGGATGGTTCTTGTTGCATTGTCATGAAATCAATAGTGTCAAAGTTGGCATTACTTCCTCCATGTTGAGAGCCATGATGAGCTCGTTGGGAGGGTTCTCTTGAATATCTAGGAGGTGATTGTCTCCTATGATGGTTATACTGAGAAGTCCTTCTTCCTCTAGGACTAGGTGATCTTGATGGGGTCCTTGACTTTCTTCTAGCTCTCGGACTTGGTGAGGGAGTAGATGGTGGAGAGTTGGTTCCACTATTGGTACCCCTATTGTTGAATTGATCATGGAGTTGTTGTGCTAGGATCCTATCTCATTCTTCTTGTGTGGCTCTTCTCCTTATGTCTCACAAAGCTTGTTCCTCATCCTCCAATTGTTTGAACCTTTCTTCCTTAATAGCTTGTTCATCCAAGAAGGCTTGTTTCTCCCTCTCAATGTGCCTCAACCTATCACTTGTGTATCATGAGGTGTCTCTTATTGGAGAAGGTTATCTTGAATGTCTGGATACATTAGTTGCATTGATATGAGCATCACCAGATTCATTGTTTTGGTCTTCATGTTGTGACCATGTATCTGAGTGAGCTTGCCTATGATGTCTCTCAGCTCATTGATGAGCATCTAGATACTTTGCATTGATAGGAGGTGATCTAGGTGGACTATCAGGAGAAGACCCAGTAGACATCATGTTACCTCTATGCCATTGGAAGATGTCATTAAGAGTTTGATTCATTGCTTCTCTTTGTTGTCTAGTGAAGGTGTAACTCATATCCATATTTGAGGAGCTAGGTGCTAAAGAGGTATTCAATCTATTAGGATTACTCTGTGGGTCAAAAAAAACCTCAAGCTCACTCTTAAGGGATTGATAAAAAATGGGTCCCTTTCCCTTTCGTTGTTGATGAGTCTTAACCAAGGGTAACTGATTAAAGACAACCAGGGGTCATTTTCCTTGATTCACTTGGTACCTTGTTGTAACTGACATGAAAGAAAAGGATTCTTGAAGATAAGATGATCTCTCAAAGTGTCAACACCAAACTAAGATAATTAAAGTTCTCTAATGTCCAAAAAGAGATGATAAGATAGAAATTGCAAATGGCATTACCAACACTATCAAAGAGGTGCTAAAATCAAAGGATCAATGTCCTTGCACATTTGAACCAGGAGGATGGACTTAGCCAAATCGTATAATTGAAACTAAATTTGAGTGGAAATGATTTGGACAAAAAGAGTACTATAATTCTCCAAGAATGTCACTAACAAGTCTAGAGATATACTTTCTCAACAGGAATAACCTTCTAACTTGACAATTCTTCCCAAGGTGACTTTGTAAATTGAAGGATACTAATCCAAGAGGCCTAAAAATAGGGACTCAAGGTACAAATAGGTTTCCAGTAGCAGAGTAAATCACTCACTTAGAAATCTGGTCAACTAAGAAAAGTTTGAAAGTGACTAAAACTAGGCAAACAACAAAAAAATTCCAAGTGATACTTTCCAGGCAAGCCAGGCGATAGATCTCATTGAGGTGATATTTTGCCTTTCATCAGGCGATAGATCTCACAATAACCAGGTGATATACTTCAGGCAGGTCACGTGATAGTCTAGCAAGAGTGAACTATCACATGATATTTCTCTCCAAAAGGTGTGATACTATTGTAGAATTGTGTGAGTCTTGACCAGTGAAGTGCAAAATCTTAGTTTTTGGGACTATTTGTTCAAAATTTTCAGTTTGAGGGTCAATTTTTTGATTCCAATCACAATGACAACAGTAAATTGATAGGTTTGCAAATAGTATGGGATCAAACGTGTCTTCAAGCACTTGAAACAAGGGAAAAAGCAACCTTGCCAAGACAAGCAATTGTGATATCAAAATAGAAAAACACCCTATGAATCTACCAATTGTTTGAATGTTCGAGAACGTTGGCACTGGTATTACACAATCGAAGACACTTCAAGCAATGTCTATCCTAGAAAGTCAAGGCTCAATACTTAACAACTTGGCCCACACTTGATGCTCCCTTGCCTCACGCAAAGTGGTTACCCACAATAGATATTGGCTTTGTCATGGAAGTGCCAAAGAAACAACCAAAGGAACACATATGGTGAGTAATCTTGGGGTGATCCGGGTTTGCACCAAGAAGCTAAGTGGCAAAATAGGGTGGCCTCTAACTATGGTTCTTAATAAGGACTTCCATTCATAGTACCCCTCTTGCTCCTCATAAAGGATTGGGACCTCACGGCCTCAAGAGTACCTTAAGAATTCTTGCTCAATACTTTTCTCATGGTCACAATCCCACAAGTACTCACATCAAGTGAAGACAAGCACTACGTCTACCAAGGTTTTGTGTCCTTGATAACCTTGAGTTTATAGTGGGTTGGAATAACTAGCAATAAGCTTGTCCCCACTTGGGTCGTTCCTCTTGATTGCTCAAGAGCAGGCCTGCTAAAGGATTCTAACAATCTAAACAAAAATGGATCAACTTATGAGTTTCAAGGATTTTGTTTCACCACAAGGGTGAAGAGCATACTCCTTTATCTCAAAGTCTTCTCCCAAACACACCAAGAAAAGGTTCAATTACCCTCTTGCTTTCAAAATCTAAAGATGGGTCAAGATTTTCTGGTTCACCACAAGGGTGAAGAGCATACTTCTCCTACCACCCAAGAATTCCTACAACAAGATATTAAGTGCCTATGAAATGAAACAACTAGTATATGCCACACTCAATAAAGAAAGCAATTAAACAAGCACTTGATTGGGTTTTTATGCTTTGGGCAGCCCTACAAAAACCATTAGTAGCCCTTGTACATTTGACGCTTTGACATGCGTTCTTTTTAGAAAAATATTTTAAGCAAATGCACCTACAACCACAACTTGTTACGCTAACAAGGTTAGAACAATCCAAGATCCAATTAGCTCCAAGCAATCCACCATCAAAACTACTTAAAGCATTAGAGGTGGAATACTTAACTCACCAAGTAAGTGTGAAGTGAGTCTAAAAAGTGGAACATTTAACTCCAGGGATTTTTTTAGTGGTGAATATTCACCAATTGGCGAATATGTCATGATCGGGTGATAGAAATTGGTGAATAAAACAATCAAATACAGGTCGGATCATTCACCTAGATTTTATAAAATGGTCATATAGTGGTCGGAATGTTCACCACTATTATTACATAATTTCAGTTTGGTAGTCAGGCTCTTCACCCATATTTCTCTTTACTGTTTACTCTTATTCGCCATGGATTAAATTGAGTGTCTCTTTCGAGGATCATCATTCACCAAATTCTCATTTTCCTATGTGAAATTTTTATTTGTCTTAGGACCCAATTCGCCATGCATCACACACAATGGGGTCCCAAGTTCCCACCCTATTCACCCACTCAATTACTTGAAATTAGGTGGGGTTCGCCAAATATTAGTTCTTATCATATGTAACGGTCGACCCATTCACCAAAATGGATGATGCTGATTATGAGGCAAAATCTGATGGCTGATATGAAAATGGTTTATTTGTAGTTGTCTATTTAAGATATATGAGTTTCATTATTGAAACATGCTGGAAAGAAGGAGCCTTCGAGAGATTTTCATTTAGTACTTAGTAGCATAATAATTCAGTTGATTCTGAGCTTAGAGCTCACAATTGCAATCGGCAGCTAACTGGAACGACTACGACTATGAGTTTGTAGTATTTTATTGCAGCCTTAATTTGATGGAGATGTCATAGTCAAATTTAAACAGGAAGAGGACTAATGAAGGAGGAGATGTCTCTAGCGAATGGGAGTTTGCCTTTATTGCTGAATCTCAATGGTGGGGCCTGGTTTCTGGATGAGTCAGATAGTCTTGTCATGTCAGAGCATCAACGGTGGTCGCTAAAGTGCAAGGGAGTTGCTAGAGATATGCGAAATCATGCTGGCTGTTGATTCTTCTTTACGGTGTAGGGTTTCAAACTATGGGCCATGGTGACATGTATGCACAAATGGCACTCCCCTATTGGCTGAAGGAAATAAAGAGATGGAGTGTGGTCAGCGGGGCTTAGGCTAGAGATTTTGATTGATGGTCGGTGTGTGATCGCATGGAATATTCTCTCCCCATGTGATCATGTGCCCACCATCTAATTAGATGCCATTGGTTTGTATGTAGTGGGACCACATGATGATTCATCATTGAGTATGTGCACTGCTACGATTGTGAGGGGCCCAATTCTTCATCATGTTAGTTGTCACTAGGTCAGGGAATGGAGAAAGTCTCCAATGAATGGAAGTTTTCCTTTATTACTAAATCTCAATGGTGGGGCCTAGTTTTTGGATGAGTCAGACGGTCTTGTCATGTCAGAGCATCAATGGTGGTTGCTAAAGCACAAGGGAGTTGCCAGAGATATGCAAAATCACGCCAGCCATTGATTCTTCTTTACAGTGTAGGGTTTCAAACTGTGGGCCATGGTGACATGTATGCAGAAATAGTGCTCCCCTATTGGCTGAAGGAAATAAAGAGATGGAGTGTGGTCAGCGGGGCTTGGGCTAGAGATTTTGATCGACGATTGGTGTGTGATCGCATGGAATATTCTCTCCCCATGCGATCATGTGCCCACCATCTGATTAGATGCCATTGGTTTGTATGCAGTGGGACCATGTAATGATTCATCATTGAGTATGTGCGTTGCTGCGATTGTGAGGGGCCCAATTCTTCATCATGTTAGTCATCGCTAGGTCAGGGAATGGAGAAAGTCTCCAACGAATGGGAGTTTTCCTTTATTGCTAAATCTCAATGGTGGGGCCTAGTTTTTGGATGAGTCAGATGGTCATGTCATGTTAGAGCATCAACGGTGGTCACTAAAGTGCAAGGGAGTTGCCAGAGATATGCGAAATCATGTCGGTCGTTGATTCTTCTTTACGGTGTAGGGTTTCAAACTATGGGCCATGGTGACATGTATGCACAAATGGTGCTCCCCTATTGGCTGAAGGAAATAAAGAGATGGAGTGTGGTCAACGGGGCTTGGGCTAGAGATTTTGATCGACGGTCGGCATGTGATCGCATAGAATATTCTCTCCCCATGCGATCATGCACCCACTGTCCGATTAGATGCGGTTGGTTTGTCTGCAATGGGACCACGTGATGATTCGTCATCAAGGTGTTAGGTTGTATTGGCTGAGCTGGTAAAATGTTCAGTTGTCACATGATTGCATGTCAAAATTTTTTGACATGCGACCAAGCGACCGATTACTTCTTGTGCTAGGTCCATTGGAGGGGAGGGCAGTGGTCCCGCTAGTGGTTATGTGGCATCCTGTGGGTGGCTGTCACATGATCACATGTCAGAGTTTTCTGATATGTGATCATGTGACTGGTTGACACCTATTCCTCAGCCTAGTGGTAGATGGTTAGAGGGGCTTCCGGGTTGGCCAGCATGTTTCAAGATTTACAGCTAGTGTGACAGTTTGTTGCATGTTCGAATGAACCAATTTCATGCTTTGTGATCATGTGACAAACCCTATGTTTTGGTGGTGGTGGTCATATGGCAAGGTAGAAGGGTGACGTGGAGGTATGTCGCATGTTCGCATAGCCCATTTCCTGGCTATGCGATCATGTGACAATTTTTCAAGCCTTAACTCTAAGATGAGATGACGTTTTACTTTTCATTCAAGCCTTAACTCTAACCAATTATTCTATTGAGGTAATGAATAGATTACAGGTATCTGTCAGTACATTGCTTTAATTCTACAATTAATTCAAATTTCAAATCAATATGATAATAAATATACTTAGTACATTGCTTTAATTCTACACATTGCCTATGGTAAATGGTAATATACTCAATACATTACTTAAAACTTTACTTTATTTCTATCTAATAAATGCCAAATTAAGAATGATACTTTTTGGGCATATTGCTGGTCCTTATAATATTTACTGAAAACTATTAGCGAAAACATGACACGTGTCATGTTTCCACCGATAGTTTTTAGTAAATGTTATAAGGACCAGCAATATGCCTGAAATTCATCTTTGGCCGTTGATACGTATTAAATCCAACAGACATTTTTTGTTTGAGTCTGACGTCATTATCATAGTCATGGGTGATGGGACTAGGACTGTGGGACCTGATGCAACGTGTCAGTATTCAAATTTCCAATAACAAATAAATTAATTCAACTATTTGGAAAATAATTTTACCATTTTTTTATAAAAATGGTATCGGTTATTAAAATATTCGCCAACCAATACCCATATTTCAAAACATAATTCACCATCAATATTAATAAATTTATTTTTAAAAAAAAATTTAATCGTCATTTTTTTATAAAAATTGTGTAAACTATTAAAAAATTCACCACCAAATATCCATAGATTGACGCATAATTCGCCAACACTATTAATTTTTTTTTATCCAAATCACATGTGATTTGCCATAATTTTATACTTTTCGGGAGGGGGGGGGTTCCTTAAAGTTATCCCTGTTTAACTCTTCACACAAACTCAAAGCAAGTCAAGACCTTAGAAAACTAATGAGATCAAGTAAGCATAAAAGGGAGAACTTTGTGGAACACTTAATGCTCTTTTCAAGTAGACCCCTCCCCTATGTATGAATGTTGACCTTGCATCCAAAGGGTGGTAATGTGGGGTGATTAGAAATAAGCGAGTCCAACACCCAATTTAGCTAACAAGCTCAACAAAAGTACTCTAAAGTTGCTTATCAATACTACTCAAATGAAAAAGGGTTGAATCAATGGAATATTTAAATTTCTAAGAAAACATAGAGTGAGTCCACAAAGTGGTGCATTTAACTCCCTATGTGAACAAGGAATGAATCCATGCCCCCAATCACTCAATGAGATATTTGATATTGGAAACCAAGAAGCATTCACCTACACAAACTTGTAAAAACAAATCTATGTTCTTTCATTCACCATTAAGAGCTTAAAAGAGATGTGCTTATGAAAGCAAGTAAACATTCAAGCCAATCACATGAGAGGTTCCTTTTAGATCAAAAAATCCAAATGAAAGTGCAAGAAACTAAGTACAACTATGCAAATTAATTCTGTCTAGGTGCAGGAAATAGAAACATCAAGCTAACTAAATCAAGATTCAGCCAACATACCTCCAAAAGGCTCACTGCTAGGTACAGAAATAAACTGTAGACACCAAAATTATTGGGCAACACTTCTCAATGAGATGGGGCGATAATATTAGTCCGAGCAATACTCTACTCTATATCCAGGTGATATTTCATCCGAGACCAGGTGACAATTCTTGAAACAGGCGGGTGATACTTTCGACAGGAGAAGTATCACGCATGTATACAAAGAACTATCACGTGATATTCCTAGAATTATCGCATGATACAATGAGATAGAAAACCCAGAGACCGCGAATAATGTCCAAAAATTGCTGAAAATATGACAGAAATGCAAAATCTAAGGACAAAGCTAATCTACTCTACCCGACAGTGGGCACCAGAAATGTACACACAAAAGTAGTGCACTTCTATGAATCCTTACATGCAAGAAAACTCAAGAATGAGCCCTCACAAATTGATCCATAGCTCTCTATGTATGGAGTTGCAAGATTGTAAAATTGCTCTCAGCTAGAGCTATGAAGCTAATGACCTTGCTAGTCAACCACACAATGAGAGATTCAAATGAGGACAAGGGCAAGAGTGCCAATATCTCCAATAATCAAATGAAAATGAAATGCAAGCTAGATTAAGATGAATATGCAAGCTAAGCTATGGAAATGAAAGTACAATGCAACTAAACTATGAGAGGAAAGAACAAGTGTTACAAATCCTTCCTATTTAAACTATGTGAGATTAATCTATTGCATAAAGAAAGTCTATACTAAGGATGCCATGATTATGCATCTTTGAAAGCAAGAAAGTAAGCTAAATGAAATGCAACAACAATGTCTTCAAAGCTTGGATGCAAGATGTCTTCAAAGAGCTCCAAATAACCTAGAAAACCTGTAGCATAAAATTAGTATTCAAAAATGCATATGAAAATGAGGAAGAGAGCTCTCCTTTTATAGGAAATGAAAAGGAATGGACCATGGAGATTAAGAGGCAAAAAGACTTAATCAATAGTGGAGCATCAAAGAGGAGCAATCCATGTGCACAAATATCTTCCAATTAGAAAATAAGAGTTGACTTTTGTGTCCATATGAGACAAAAAGTGCTTTTCTTCTTTTTATAAAATAAGAATAATGCTTTATTTGTTCAACTTAGGATAAGATGAAAGTGGGGGCTTTTTATTTAAGAAAAGGGGAGGAAATATTCCTTTTAATTAAATAAAGACTTAGGATAAAATGGTTAGCCCAAGGCAAATAATAAAAAATGATAACATAAGATTTGATCAAGGAAATTGATATAATTGATAAAATGCTAATTTTTGAAAATCTTGATTCAAGAATTTGACAAATTGCTAAATGGGGGCCCAAAGTCTAGGTGACCATTTTAGGGTGCATACACAAGACAAGTACTAAAAAACCATAAGTAACACATAATAACATAAAAAAAATAAGTAAATGAAAAACATAGGTCAAACAACTTGCAGTCCAATCATAAGGAATGATTTATAGAGGTTCTAAACATAAATTCTACAAATTTTGAGCCCCTAAAACCCTCAAAAACTCCAAATGACTTTGTATCTGAACCCATACAAAAATGTACACATTCCCATACAACATTTGACCAAGTTTCATATGGGTATGACTAAAATGTCGTACAACACTACAAGAAAATTTCATGAAATTAAATTCAAAACTTCCCAAAAACACAAAAAATTGACTTTTTTAGGTGTGGAGAGTGCTTGGGAAAGGTTCCCCAAGGTCAAACTAATGTAGGGACCTCATTACCACATCCAAAATACAACATCAACACTACCTAAGTCTCAGACAAGAATAATCCAAATGAAAACAATAATTCACAAAGAAGGACTGCAAAAGCAACAATGGGAATTGTGACTGCATCTCTTCCCTAAACCTTCCTAACTCTTCCTATTTCTTCCTAAACTTCCTCATTCCATACAATTAAAATAAGATACACTATAAAAATCAATCAAAATCATTCCTAAACCTCTAGGGAAGATTTTACACAAAAAACTATACAACACTCATAGAATTTAATTCTCGAATGCATAGTTTGAACACAAAGAAAACATAGCATTTAAATTTCCTTATAACTCATAGTTTACCTATCATATTTAAATCCAATAACATAGAATATACATTCATATCACACACATGGGAAGAATAGAGAATTCATCCTAGATTCAGACCCTACTTGGGGTCCTGCGGAGAATCCTCCTCAAGCGGCTAGAGCACACTCTGAAAATCTCCAAGAAATGGCAGCCTCCTTGATGGATTTCCATTGGAAAGAAATCCTCCTTCCTCATAGAGAATCCCCATACTAGCACTCACAAAACCAGAGAACTCTCAACTTCACAAAAACCTCAAAAATGATCTTTTCAGAATGATATATGCAGACAACTTCCAAAATTTCTCTGAAAACCTCTCCTCCCCCAAATTCCCAAAAACAAAAATATTTAATCTCCAATTATATGGTTGGAGGAGTTTCTTTAAGGGAAGCAACTTCTCCAACTCCCATGGTTGGTTGAGAAAAAATGTCTTCCCATAACAATATAAAAGGGATTTTATTATATTAATAGAAATATCCACCAGAGAAGGCTATAATAAGAAAAATTGGTAAATAACTTTCAAGGAAAACACATAGCACACATGGAAACCAAATAGCCTAACTTCTAGGAGGTCTTGAGTTCAACTCCCTCCTAGATAGCTAGTTTTACTACAAAGAGTATTTATTTTTATTATTACTATTATTACTAATATTTTCACTTTTTATTTAATACATTTATTTAATACACTTCATTCAATACACTTATTGAATTCACTTTAAAGAACATACCATTTACACAATCAATAAAAATATATAAATATTATTATTTATATAAGCATGGGTAAATGCGTGTGCACCCACATATACACATACCTATATAACATAGAATCAATATAACACACACACACACACACACACACACACACATATATATAATAAATATATATACACATACTAACAAGGATAAATATAACTCACATCATAAATCATAGAACAACGTCGAATCATAAATCACAAGACCACATCAAATACTGCATTCAAATCCCCCAAGTAGGGTAACCTCCTAAACAAAAATCTTAAGTCTATGAGTAATCTTGGTAATATCTCCACACAATAACAGTTCAAGGATTTTGAAGGCATGCTCAGACCTCTATAGCCAGGTGGAGTCAATGCATGGTACGTGCATCCTACAACACCAACTGACATGCATACACATATATATAAACATAAAATGGAAAACAAGGAGGGAGAGTGAGACATCATGTGGACCTCCTGTACGAGTAACTATGACTGCCTCCCCTCATCCTACACTCACATCAGACAGTGACATCAACAAAGAATAATTGGATTAGTGTGGTTAGTACCAGAATAATATCTTTTCCATATTGTATAACAAGAATGCATCATAACATATTCATGTAAATGCAAATCATCTATTAACTTTCACAAACCCATTTAACCATCAGGCATGTACTCAAAATGTCCCATTATCCAATCAAGATAAACAAATTATATAACCCTAAATGCATTAATCATGTATAATCCAAAGTAATGTTATTAGAGAAGGTAACACATCTAACCCTTAAGTGATTATAATCAATTAACCTAAGGTAAACATAAATATTAATAATGAGCATTTCACATAGAAGCATATAAGTCTATCAAGTGATCCTTTTAGCATTAAGGTCCTAAAATATCATTGACACACAAGAAGATGTATAGGAACATACCTATGCAATATTATTATTTTTCACTTTAAAATATGAAGTTATGGTGAGTTGGAAGAGGTTCAGTTTAAGAAACCATCTCAAGAAGGATCATTCTCAAATATAGATCTTCCCAATTTCTAGTGAGCATAATCAAGAATTGATCAGGTTGGAGGGGCCTCACAACCAATATAGAGTCACTAGAATACCTAATCAATATCATATATAATGTGGAGCTAGTAATCTAACTTGCCTAAATGGGCCTGCACCACCATACCCTCGTACATCCAACCGAAAGGCCAACCTAGATCACAATGTTAGACATAGATTAGACGAGTAATAGGGATGTGCTCCCATGTCCAAAACTATAGTAGAACCACCCCAATAGAAAGAGTGGCCCCACACCGATACAAACACATGGAGCTCATGATATAACTGCACCAACACGTAGGAGCCACAATCAAAACTTTGAGGATGCACAATCAGATCCTCTAGTATCCTACCCCACCCAATGGAAAATCTATGACCACGCCAATTAGGAACAAGAAAACCACCAATGAGTGCACCCAAAACTATAGGAAGAACGGGAAAAGATGGAAAATGTGCCCACTAAATACTCCCATCCCCAATCACAAGGTCTGCAAATAGGTGTCTACAAACGGTCCCATCATAGACCTGATTGTAGTAGACAAGCTCCCCATGTGTAGGGATGCAAAGAAATTGATAGACATCCTAAGGAGTGATGGTCATCTCTCCCATTGATAAATGAAAGGTATTGTGGTCGAAGTGCCAATGCTCTACCACAACTGTGAGTAAACCTTGATTTACTTAGAATCGAGGGAGAGAGAGAAGGAAGGACAATCCACATCAACCTATGACTCAGGGCTCTGCTCCTCTCAAGTCATTAATCATGTTGAAAGGAAATGGGTATAAGCCATGGACACCAAGCTTTTTAAGCTCGGCCTACAAAAACAAGTTTAAACACATCAAATATTAGAATCATTACATATTGGATAATCTTAAGTCAATCAAACAATCAAACCTAATCAAACCACAATTAATTTTCCTAACTCTATTTGGAGAGGACATAACATTTATCATCATCCATTAGATAAATCAAGATTGACCATCAAAACATTCAATATGACGTGACTAGAACTGACATCATACGACTCACTATCAACCAGACTTAAAACCTAATCTAATCAACTGATTGATGACACCAGACAGATCAAAAAACTGACTCAGAAGCTTGCAAATTTGATCAAATAGGGTACACGTGCTATTTTACTACTTAAAAGTACTAGAAATCAAAAGCCTAGTTTAAATAAGTAAACATGTTGTAGAAATTATTAAACTCACTACAACAATGTGTATGTGCTACAGAACTTAGTATGCGCTACAGGAAACCCCTATACGCGCTGCTAAAAATATCAAAAGCATAATTAAAATTATACGCGCTGTAGGAAAGGGTGGTTGTGAAATGTGCCCTAGTTCAAACATTTGTACACGCTATTGAAAGAGGTGTACGCACTATGGAAAAGCATGGATGCACTTTGGAAAAGGTGTACACACTGCTAAAACTAGTGTATGCGCTATTTAATTTGAAAAAGGAAAAAAATATAGTTTTTCCTAGAAAAATCTAAAAATTTCCAAATTAAATGCATAAATCTAACAAAGTAGGTTGTCAAGGTACATACTGGAGGTTTGTAGCCAGGTGGACATAGATATCAATGCCCTCGCTCGAACCTATGCTCGCTAATCAGGATAACCATCGTTAAAAGGCTCAGAAGGGGGTCAGAGTGAAAAGTGAAAAGGGAAGGTAAATATGAATAGTAGAAAGACCTTTTGCCCCTATATATAGCCTAGTTTGACCTAAAAAGGGCACTTTTCACCAGAAAATGACCAGGAACCCAAATTTATCACCCATTTAGCCAAATCAGGGGCATTTGTCATCACATAAACATAAAAACATTATCAGAAATGAAATCAAATTTCATTATTAATTAAACTCATTCAATGCAAATTGATTAAAAACACAATATCCTTCACATGGAGAAAATTTCATTTCATTTCTGAGGGGGCATACGCTCGGACAATCAGGGCCAACATCATAATCATCAAATTAGGAGTACAACATCAAATCAGAGCTTAATCTTTTATTAGAAATTTTTTCGCTTATCAATCAAAAGGAGCGTCAAACATCAAATCAAATCAAATCAGGCACCATATAAGAGAACATATCATCAAATCAACCATCGAGGACTTCAAATCAATCAAAACTACATCAATCCTATCATCAATATCTGTATCTTCTATCAAGCATCAAATCATACATCAAATTTAATCAGGACTTCACATAAAAAATGATCAGGGCATTCTTCAAATTGATACTCTTTGCACATTGATTCAAAGAGGGAAATTTGTAATCACCTGAAAATGGACAAGGTTAATCATGTAAGAAAT
The DNA here is from genome assembly GCA_027943335.1 of Chamaecyparis obtusa. NCBI lineage: Eukaryota > Viridiplantae > Streptophyta > Pinopsida > Cupressales > Cupressaceae > Chamaecyparis > Chamaecyparis obtusa. The sequence continues at coordinate 1,538,208 of BSBK01006287.1, read as the reverse complement.
CATAGAAAAATTGAAATCAAGCCATAATCCAAATTTAATTGAAAATTAAAAGCCATAAAATCAATTTAAATCGAATAAATAAAATGAAATCAATAAATTGTATAATTAATCTAATTAATTACATAGTTCAATTAAATCAAATCAAACCCATTCAAGGGGTACACATGGCTAAACATATTAAATAAATTTAATTATTAAATCCTAATTTTCCCTCAACCACCAAATGGGAGAAAAATGCATCAACCAATAGGATTTCCTTCTCCCAAGCTTTGAGGACAATTTATTTAAATGGTCTCCAAAGGTGGAACCATGGACTAAACCTCAACTCAACCATGATCAACACAACTCCACCCCCTACCCTTGCCAAAATCTATAAAAGCAAGGCATAATTGAAGCACAAATCATCCACAAATCTTAGAATAACACAAAACCTCTTGCAATTTATATCTAGAAAGACAAATTTAGAGATAATTAGGATTATTTAATTTTGGAATTAATCTTTTAGCTTTGTTTATCATTCTTTCTCATATTAGGGTTGTCACTAATGGAAGCTTGCTGAGAGCCTTGAATTAGCAAACCTAATTAGAGAGTCATTTAGTGCTCAATTGTCATTTAATTTGCTTAATTAGATTTCTATTTGTGGTAATTTAGTTGTTATTTTCATTTATTGACAATACTAACCCTATGAAGGTTCTTCTCATAGCACACAAAATAACTCCTCCTTGATCCCTAGCACTCACTCAACTAGATCTTTAAATCTCGGAAAAGGGTTCTGAAAGAACTACACTGCATAATCATCTATCATGCCTACATCAACTATATGATCTCTCATATCCCACGCAAGGTGGGGCAGCTAAAAAACCTCATCATTAGCTATATGATAATTTATCTGAGGGCCCCATAAGGTCCTCTCGACCTATACTCAAGCATATAGTGCCAATCCCTGTGGCATACCCTGTATATGGACAAACTGGCGTAGAACTCTCAAGAAGAAAAATCTCTCTATGATCAAGGGCATCTGACCTATCATCTAGCAAGGCATGCACATATATGGAAACTCCACTACATCCTTTGGCCAAGCCTCACAACCAATATATGGTCACCAGACTACCTAATCGATATCATCTATAATGTGGTGCCAGTAATCTAACTTGCCCGAATGGGCCTGCACCACCATACCCTCGTACATCCAAGTGAAAGGCCAACCTAGATCACATTGTTGGTCATAGATCGGATGAGTAACAAGGATGTGCTCCCATGTCCACAAATGTAGTATAACCACCAAAATAGAAAGAGTGGCCCCACACCGATAGACAACACATGGAGCTCATGATATAACTACACTAACACATAGGAGCCCCAATCAAATCTCTGAGGATGCACAGTAAAATCCTATAGTATCCTACCCCACCCAATGGGAAATATGTGACCACACTAATTAGGAGAAAGAAAACCACCAATGAGTGAACCCAAAACTGCAGGAAGAATGGGAAAAGATGGAAACTGTGCCCACTAAATACTCTCATTTCCAATTATGGGGTCTGCAAATAGGTGCCTACAAACGGTCTCATCATAGACTTGATTTTAGTAGACAAGGTCCCCATGTGTATGGATTTGAAGAAAATAATAGACATCCTCGGGAGTGATGGTCATCTCTCTGATCAATAAATAAAAGGTATTGTTGTCAAAGTGCCAACGCTCTGCCACAACTATGAGTAAACCTCGATTCACTTAGAATCGAGGGAGAGAGAGAAGAAAGGAAAATCCACATCAACCTATGACTTGGTGCTCTACTTCTCTCAAGTCATTGATCATGCTGAAAGGTAATGGGTATAAGCCATGGAAACCAAGCTTTTTAAGTTCACATGCAAAAACAAGTTTAAACACATCAGATATCAAAATCATTACATATTGGATCATCTTAAGTCAATCAAACAATCAAACCTAATCAAACCACAATCAATTTTCCTCACTCTATTAAGAGGGAACATAACATTTATTATCATACATCAACTAAATCAAGATTGACCATCAAAATATTCAATATGATGTGACTAGAAGTGACATCATATGACTCGCTATAAACTAGAATTAAAACCTAAGCCAATCAACTGATTGACGACACCAGACGGATCAAAAAACTCACTTAGAAGCTCACAAATTTTACCAAATAGGGTACATGTGCTATTTTACTGCTTAAAAGCACTGGAAATCAAAAACATAGTTTAAACAAGTAAACATGCTACATAAATTATTAAACGTGCTACAATAATGTGTACGTGCTACAAAACTTAGTATGTGCTATAGGAAACCCCTATACGCGCTGCTAAAAATATCAAAAGCATTATTAAAATTATACGTGCTGCAGGAAAGGATGGTTGTGAAATGTGCCCTAGTTCTAACATTTGTACATGCTATTGAAAGAGGTGTATGCGCTACAGAAAATCATAGATGTGCTTTGGAAAGGGTGTACATTCTGCTAAAACTAGTGTACATGCTATTTATTTTGAAAAAGGAAAAAAATATAGTTTTTCCTAGAAAAATCCAACATTTTCCAAATTAAATGCATAAATATAACAAAGCAAGTTGTCGGGGTACCTGCTAGAGGTCTGTAGGTACGTGGATGCAGATATCGATGCCCTCGCATGAATCTATGCTCGTGAATCAGGATAACCATCGTTAAAAGGCTCAGAAGGGGGTCGGAGTAAAAAGTGAAAAGGGAAGGTAAAAATGAAGAGTAAAAAGACCTTTTGCCCCTATATATAGCCCAGTTTGACCTAAAAGGGGCACTTTTCACTAGAAAATGACTAGGAACCCAAATTTATCACCCATTCAGCCAAATTAGGGGCATTTTTTATCACATCAATGCAAAAACATCACCGAAAATGAAATCAAAATTAATTATTAATTAAACTCATTCAATGCAAATTGATCAAAAACACAATATCCTTTACCTGGAGAAAATTTCATTTCATTTCTGAGGGGGCATACACTCGGACAATTAGGACTGTTAGCACCTAGAAAAATTTTCATGGCTTTTGGTAATTTTCCCTGGTCCCTACTGTGTAACCCATGTCTCTGGCCTTAAGCCCTAAGTCAAAAATTTAAAAATCTAGCCATTGGGAGATAAATACCTTTTTTTTACCTTGGCTCTGTTCTAATTCCTTGTTACTTTTTCAGGCCACTTAAGTTCCTTATAACCCATGTGCTTAAATATTTCCTAAGTCCTATGTCCGGCAGTTTCACCTTTTCCTAAGTCCTTATGTTTTAATTTTTCCTAAGTCTGCCCATTAATATTTCTAGTAGTAAACCTTTAGAAATTTGTGGCTGTCGTTAATCCGCAGCCCTACAATCTGTCAGAATTTTTGACATGCGAAGATGCAACAGGGTGACACCTGTCTGGGCGGGCCCTTTCTTCTTCTCCGGCTGACATGTAAAGAGCGGATCTCATCGATGGCTATCATTATACCATTGATGGGAGATGTAAGGTTTTTAACCTAGTGGTATAGTGACAATCGTCCGATGTTCTTTATGAAGGGGGAAGTTCGGTGGGACCTTCCTGCCAGTGGATGCTGACATGTTCTTTCCCAGTTGGACAACATGGATAGTGAGGTGGAGGGTGTCAAAAGGACCTGTATGCGATAAAAGTTGGGCACCTGCTTGTCAGTTCTTTGTAATGTGGCATCTTATGATTTGAGGTGCAAACAATGATGTGTCAAAGTGGGGTCAGACTTTGCAAAGGTTTAAACAACAACAAGATCTAATAGTGGTTGTTATATTGTTGATGAAAGATGCAGACATTTTATGCTAGCGCTTTGGCGATGACCATCCGATCTTCTTTGAGGACAAGGGTTTTCTAGGTGGGTCCTTGGGTGCCAATTCATGCTGAGGTGGTCAGGTGTCATTGGTCAAGCTGGAGTATGAGGTGGATGTTGTTAGTAGGACTGGCATGCATTAAGAAAGAGTAGGACCATTTGCTAGGTGTTGCAGGTTTGGCGGTCTTTCACTTGAATTATTAGTGACTTGGCGGATGTCAGTGGGGCCATAGTTTTTCAAAGGGGTTAAAGCACTACATGATCTCGCAGTTGTTGTTATACCGCTAGGGTAAGATGCATGATGGTTAAGTGTGCGGTATAACGATGACCATTGATTTTGTCTAATGAGAGGATGCAATGCAGTGGGTCCTTTGCTGCCACCTATTGCCGAGGTGCGCATTTTTTATTGGTTGCGGGGTGCTAATAGGGATTTTGACTTTTCAATGGGCCTAGCGACTGTTGTAAGGATTATTTTTAGTTGCTCGATCTGCAGGGAAACACAAGAATCAATGGTCACATTTTAAACTAGTCGATCGACTGTTGCAATTTAAATTTCAAATATTTTGAAGGTTTTTCTTAGCGACCAAGGATGGGAATTAAATGTTTTTGTGGCTGGTTCTAGTAGAAGTTGATTTTTCTTGCTACTGCGGCATGATCTAGAGTTTGATAATTGTTTATAGGACTGTACTGCGAGGGAAATGGGTGAATTTTTTTGCTCAAGGCATGTTGCAGGTGGCCAAATGGATCAATATGCATGACATATTCATGGTTTTCAGTACCATTCTCAAAGATTACCATGATTACAGATCATTCTTGGATCTATTTTTCTCTAGGATTGCTTGGGTTTTCTCCCTTGTATTAAATTGTGATTGAATTCTAGTTGGTTTGGTAGGTGAAACCCTAACCCTAGTCATCCATAGCTTGTTGTATCCTATTTTGGGATTCCAAGATGACTAGTGGTATATATATTGTAGTAGTTTTAATTTTTGTGGTTTTTGATGGTGTATATTGAAAGTCAATGTAAAGACTGAACAAGGAGAGCTTGGATTTAGTGTTTGTCTCCTAGCATTTTATTCTGGTAATGTATATATTCTGCAAATTTTAATGAGAATACACTTGGATTCCAATCTTATATTTGTGTATGTCTTCTTATTTTGTTCTTGAGCTCATATATTTTAATGTCACAAAGTGAGTTAGCATATGGTAAACAAAGAGTATTGTGGAGTCAGCTTTGAGTTCCTAACAAAGTTAGGATTAAAATCTTTAAGGTGATTTCAGTAAGTTCATGGCTAGATAAGAATCTAATGTCTAGGTATGTGAGGGAGAGGAATAATAGGCAAAGCACTTATTCTAAGTCCAAGAGTGTTTGAGTTGGGGTCTTCAGTTGATATGCATTGTTGATAACTCTATGCCCTTGGTTAAGGCACTGGTCCATTCTCTGGAAGTAGTTCATCATCATCAATCACACACATAATATAAATGATAAAATCTTTAAATCAGTTAGTAAATGATATAATTGCTTAATATTTTGTGATTCCTTTCAAGAAGTGAATCAAAGGTACACCCGCCTGAGCATTTAGGCTCAAAGTGTAGGGGGATCCTTGTTGATCCTTGTTAATTGGCCTTTTTCCTTTCATACTTTGGAGTGGTGATAGAGTCAGTGACATTAATTTGTCAATCATAGTGTAAACCTGTAAGTAGAAAGAAAATAAAACCAACAAAATGGTGACTCTGTTGGGGAGAGTCTAGAGATAGAAATTGTTTTCAAGACTTTTGTGTTCTTCCTATTGTTTTCAGTTGTTTTCTTGTGAGCTTGAAAAGATTTCCCATTTAGGTGGGTGGTGACTCAAAAGGTTAAGAACTAGTGTTTATAAATTGAAGTCATGGACAAAAGAAGGAATACTGGTCTTTTGTCAAGAAAAATCCAGAGGTAGCTCTGGAACAGTTACCTAGAGCATAGAAGAAAAGTTGGATTAGGAGAAATGAAGAGTCTACTAGTGCTCCCATGAGAGGACAAAGAAATACCAAAAATAGGGCACCAATTGCATCCTCTAATGAGGAAGATTCATGACACAAGAGTTCTAGATCAGATAGTGGATGCTCTAAAGATAAATTTTATGATACCCTAGAGGCAGTATTTCAAGACAAGGGTTCATTGCCTACAGGTCAGGATGAACAAGCTAGAGAAAGGGGTTTTGGACTAGATTTAGATCATGATGAGGATATGTTCATAAGGTCACCCATGAGACAAAGACAGGTCCATTTCCCATATCAAAATCTCACTGATATGGATGTGTCATCAAGTTCTGATGATATTATGATAGACCCGGATGATTTGAATGCACTAAGGTTACAGTTGGCAGAGCAGGATGCCATACATAAGAGGTTACAAAAGGAGAGAGAAGCTAAAAAGGTGAATGCTCTGATAGAAAGAGAGTCTCTTCTTAGAAAGATCAATGAATTGAAGGAGAGAAACAATATGCTTTCTTCTACTCCTAAAACTTTGTAGCATGATGTCTTTGGTGATCTTGATGCATTGAGAAGTGAGTAGGAGCGCTTGTTGCAAGACCATGAGTTTGATAAAGAGGGCCCCGTGGTTAGATAGGTTCAAAGTTATGCTTCCTTCCCTAAAGATAAAGATGGACATGAGATCACTAGGCCTGCTATTGCTACTAGTGAAAAAGGAAAGCAAAAGATGGTGGGACGTCAAACAAGAAAATCATTGACAATACCAGGGGTCCCACCACCCAATTCAAATAAGGATACAGAGATGGAAAGAAGAAGAAAAGAAGACGAGGACCTTGTAAGAGAATTAGAGAGGGATGAAATTGAAGCTTCCATTGCAGAAAAAAGAAGAAATATCCAATTCTTGAAGGCTTCATCTGCCAATGCTCTTGGTCCATCTGCTGATGAACTAGGTATGTCGTCTATGACTACTTCTATCCCACTTAGTAATGCTACTACTAGTTCAATTCATTCTTCATCTGCTAAGATAAATGTTGATCCTAGACAGAAGTCAAATGCACAAGTAGATGGAAATGTAAATGTAAGTGTTGATCCTAGGGTTAACACTAGTTCAAGTTTTCAAAGAAGACCTATGCAATTAGAAGGCTATAGGCAAATTAGTTTTGATGGAATACCTGGCTACCCAAATGCTTTTCCAACTAATATAAGAGATAAGGTACCTAAGTTTTCTGGTAAAAATGCCATTAGTTGTGAGGAGCATCTTAGGTTATTTATTGATATGCTTAATGATTATGAGGTAGAGCATTAGGATGTGGTCATGAAATTATTTGTTCAGTCCCTGATGGAGGATGCTAGAGATTGGTTTAAGAGACTTCCTGATAGATGTATTAACACTTGGGAATCTTTTGAGAGATGTTTCAAAGAATAGTATGGTGATAGGACTAATGCTGGCTTCATGTTGAATGAATTCAACAATATAAGGAAAAATCAGAATGAGTCTGCAGCTGAATTCAATATGAGATTTCAGAAGGGTATGCATAAGTTGTTGCAAGTTATGAGGTTAGATGACAATGTTTGTTTGACCACATACTTCAATGCCTTTGAAGGAAAGATGGGGTATTTGTTGAGGGATAAGGAACCAAGAACTCTTAGGGATGCTTTTAGGATTGTTGTCAATATTGAAAATAATATGAAAATATCAAGAAAATTGGGTGGAAAAAGAGATGATCCTAAGTTGTTTGGAGATAAAAAATACAAAAGGGATAATGAAAGGAATGTTGGAAACAAGAAACAAGAGGAAGATAAATTGGATAAGGTGTTGAATGCATTGAAAGACTTGAAAGCACCTTCTAATAGGAACAATAATGTTCCTACTAATGAAAAGCCTCAATTCAACAATAATTTCAGTAGGCAGAACATATTGCAAAATTGCCCCTACAACACCCAATGGAAGGATGGCAGGCCTATTGTCCCTGCTGCAAGAGGAAGTAATGATAGAGTTATCCCATATCCTTTACAGAAAGCTTCTATAAATGTCATGGAGGACACACCATGGTGTGTTGCAATCCAATCTCCTCATTCTGCATAGCATTGTGTGTTTGCACAATCCATGGCTGCAGATCAAAATGATAATGATGAGGGATTAGATCAGGAAGAAACTCATGATGATATTGGGTGCAATATGGCAACTTCATATTTAGGATATGAAGATGATTTTGATATTGATGAAGAAGCAGATGTGTGTTTGAAAAGACACAATAGGGAACTTTTCCATCAGGAGGTTTTTTTTGATAATGATGACATTGATAAGAAAATATGTAATATGATTTCTTCCTCTGAGCCAGTAAATTTGAGAAGACCTTCAAAAGAAGAGATGGATAGAATTACCATAGAAATGATTGCCCAAGTGCAAACTAGAGGCATGGTGGTAAGGGATACAAATGGGAAAGCTATAGGAATGTTTATAAAGGATACCAACTCTAGGGAGCCTAGTGAGAATAAGTCAAAAAATGATCACTTGGCAAGATTCAAGAATGTAAAAGGTAAGAATTGGGAACCTAGGGGAGTTGGACTTGAAAATTTTCCAATGAGATAGAGAAGCCAGTTAACACAATGGCTAAGAATGAAAAGATGAGAGTCACCAATACACCTAATGTATCAGATAAACAAAAAGACACTAAAGCAGTGCAGATTGAGGTTCCCCCCTTTGCTCCTGTTGATATGTTAGTTGTATTGTCTCAGATCATAGTTAAGGTTCCTTTGTCAGAATTATTGAGGATCCCTATACATAAGGATAGAGCTATTGCATGGGTAGATAATAATCACAATAATGATGTTGCATGCAATGAATCTCAAGCTAAGGTTTTGAAAGGAGTAGAAACTCAGGGAATGGTGTCTCAGATTCCACCTATATATTTGGATAGTTCTGTCAATGCTAGCCTTGAAATTAATGGAATGAAATTAAGAAATTGTATGATTGATTTTGGTGCCTCTAATACTGTCATGCCTTTTAAAATCATGGAAAAGTTGGGCCTTAAAGTTGATATAGTTCAAGGTAGATGTTGTGTAATGGATCAGAGGGAGGTACCAGTCATTGGGACTATAAATGCAATGCCATATAGGTTGGCAGCCTATCTAGAGAAAGAATTAACCATGAGTGTTTTGGTGGTGGATATCCCTCCTCATTATGGGATGCTATTATCTAGAAGATGGAGTGTTGTCATGGGTGGAAGTCTACAATGTGATCTTTCTTTTTCAACCTTCAAGATTGATGATCAGTTTGTCAAGATTGAGCGAGAGCCAAGAGTATGCCACATGATTGAAAGGAATATTGATAATCAGACTACATGCTTTGTGGATACTAACATTAATGCTTTTAGGGTAGAGATCCTTGTGCTTGAGAAGGAGCCTCTGTTGCCATGTATTGCTGAAGAGATAGGTTCTATGTCTATGAAGGGTGATTTGTGGGTGATGTACTTTGATGGTGCAAATTGCAAAGATGGTGTAGGAGCAAGTATTTTACTTATCTCTCCTAATGGAAATACTTACAAATTCTCTTTCACATTGAGTTTCTTTTGTACCAACAATATAGAAGAGTATGAAGCATTATTGTTAGGATTGAGGTTGGCACAAAAGTATGGAATCAAATGCATGAGGGTCATTGGGGATTCTGAATTAGTGGTGTCCCAAATAAGATCAATATATGCTTCAAAGAACAAAAGGTTGAAACAATATAGGAATGCTGTGTGGGATTTGATTGAATGTTTTGATGCCTTCAACATTGAGTGGAAGGACATGAGTAATAACAAGATGGCTGATTTGTTAGCTAATATTGCAATCAATCCTGGTGACATCACTTTTACAGGCCTTTCTAAGGTTGAAATTCAGACTAGGCCTAGTATACTAGATAATGTTGAGAATTGGTAGGTTTTTGAGGATGACCAGGATATTTTGAAATTTATGAATTGTGAAGGTCAGTATCATGATCAAGAATTAGATTGCTTAGCCTTGGTTGAAACTATAGAAGGAAAAGAGGTTGTCTTTGGCAATGAAGTTATTCAACTTAGAACTAACAAGGTTCCTAAGGGACTTGTTGTTCTAGAAACTATATTTGATAGTTAGGATAGAGTTCAGAAGGATATTAAAAAGGAAGGTCATATGAATTTAGAGGAGATAAATCTTGGAACACAAGAAGCACCTAAGAAGGTATACATTGGTAGGGACATGTCTCACAATGTAAAAAAATCTTTGATTGAATTGTTAAGAAAATTCAGACATGTTTTTGCATGGTCATATGATGACCTAAAGGTTTATAGAGAAGATTTGTTTCAGCATATTATTCCTTTGAAAGGAGATGCTAAACCTTTCAGGCAAAAACAAAGGCCAATTAATCCTACTTTGGCACCCAAGATGCAACAAGAATTAATGAAGCTGAGAGATGCTAGAATTATCAAGCCTATTAGGCATTCTTCTTGGGTTTCAAATCTAGTCCCTATTAGAAATAAAAATGGTGACATCAGACTTTGTGTGGATTTCATAAATTTGAACATCAGCTCATTAAAGGATAACTATTGTCTACCTAATATGGAAGCTATGTTGCAAAGAGTAACCTAATCTAAATTAATGTCTATGATGGATGGTTTCTCTGGCTATAATCAAGTAATTGTGAAAGAATTAGAACAATTTAAAACAGCTTTCACTACACCTTGGGGGACATATGTTTACGTGAGAATGCCTTTTGGCTCACAAATGCTAGTGCAACTTTTCAGAGGGCAATGGATGTTGCCTTTTTAGATTTTATAAATGATTTCCTTATTGTTTATCAAGATGATTTGACTACCTATTCCAAGAAGGAAGAAGACCATTGTATTCATTTAGAAAAAATATTTGTGAGGGCTTTGGAATATGGCATTTCATTAAATCCAAGGAAATGTGCATTTGGTGTCACTGAGGGTAAGTTGCTTGGCCGCTTGGTTGGAAAGAAAGGAGTTAGAATTGATCCTAAGAGGGTGGCATCCATTGATAAGATTCAAAGACCAAAGAATATCAAAGGAATTCAGTCCTTCTTTGGTCAGGTCAATTTCTTGAGAAGATTTGTAACAAACTTTGCTGAAGTTACTGAGCCAATATCAAAGATGTTGAAGAAGGGATCTGCTATCAAATGGGAAGGTGAGCCTGATGAAGCTTTCAAGAATACCAAGTAGGCTATTAAAGATGTACCCATGCTTAAGGCACCTGATTACAATGCCCCAATGCATATCTTTTCCTTTGCATCTTTTCATACCATTGCTACAGTTTTGTTGCACAAAAATAATGAGGGTTATGAGAAGCCTATTGCATTTTTTAGTAAATCTTTGCAGGTTGCTGAATTGAAATATGATATCAATGAGAAACAAGCATACACATTGGTGAAGGTAGTAAAGGCTTTCAGATGTTATCTGATGGGAGCAGCTGTGATTGCTTTTGTGCCAAGTGCAGCAGTTAAGGACATTTTTTCACAGCAAGAGGTGTCTGGGAGAAGATGCAGATGGATCAATAGGATCCAAGAATTCAATATTGATATCCAGATTACCAAATTGGTTAGAGGTCAAGGATTGGAAAAATTGATGGCTCAATCCAATCTTGATGCAAATCAAATAAACTAGACTGAAATTGATTACACGTGATATGGATGATTGTATCTGGTATCAAGATATTATCTTTTACTTAAGAAACATGAAATGTCCAGCAGAAATAAATGATAATCAAAGGAGGACATTAAAATTACAGGCCATCAAGTATGTGATTGTGAAATGTAAATTGTATAGGAAAAATTTTGATTGCATACTTTTGAAATGTGTTCATGAGAATCAGGCTAACAATTTATTGAAAGAAATGCATGAGGGAGTTTGTGGTGGACATTACATGGGTAAAACCACTGCTCAAAAAATCTTGAGAGTAGGATTCTGGTGGCCCATAATCTTCAAGGATGTAGAGCAGTTGGTAAGGAGGTCTGATGCTTGTCAAAGGTTCTCTGGTAAGCTTAAATTTTCAGGCAATACGCCCTTAAGGCTAGTAGAAGTTCAGGCTCCTTTCCAACTGTGGGGAATAGATTTCATAGGGGAAATACCAAACAAGTCTAGTGGAGGACATTCTTGGATCTTAGTTGCCACTAATTATTTTACAAAGTGGGTAGAGGCTATCCCCACAAGGAATTCAACTAGTAAGGTGGTAACTAATTTCTTATTGAACAATATTGTTACAAGGTTTGGTTTCCCTGAGAGGATAGTTAGAGATAATGCAATGTGTTTTAGGTCTGCTGAGTACAATGAATTCTACAAAGGTCTAGGGATTCAAATATCTAATTCCTCACCTTATCATCCACAAGGAAATGGACAAGTAGAATCAACTAACAAGAGTTTGATTAAAATTCTCAAGAGGATTCTTGAAAAGAATAAGAAGGCATGAAATTCAAAATTGCCATTAGCTGTATGGGCTAATAGGGTGACTGTGAAGAAGGCAATTGGTTGTGCACCATTTGACCTGGTATATGAGATACATGCAAGAATGCCTTACAACAACTTATTAGAGATGTATAAGTTTGTTCAATTATATGATGATGACATAGGTGATGAAATGGAGTTGAGAATTGAAGATCTCATCAGATTGGATGAGACTAGAAGAGAGTCAGCTTCAAGGAATGCTAGGTTGCAGTTGCAAGTTAAAAGTTTGTATGACAAGAAATCAACAGAAAGGAAGTTTGAACCTGATGATTTGGTGTTGATTTGGAATGCCAGACTGGAGGATAAAGGGAAACATGGAAAATTTGATCCAATATATTTAGGGCCATATCTAATTCATGAGAAATGGGGCCAAGATTCATACATTGTAAAAGAATTAAATGGTGATATTCAAGAATTTCCAGTTCATGGACAATTCTTGAAGAAATACTTCAATTGAAGGTATCATCTTTCCATGAACATTAGTTAGGTCTGTACATTTTGTAAATTTTGTAAAGTTTCTTGCCCCTTGTCTCATTTTGCCTTTCTTAGTAGGGTTTTTGTCCTGTTGCTCTTTGTTGTTCAAATTTTCCTGTGGGTGGTCTACTTTAACTAGTGATTCTAGATCCTTGCTATGCCTACCGGAGGCATACATCCCTAGACAGAGCCACTGTTAGCACCTAGAAAAATTTTCATGGCTTCTGGTAATTTTTCCTGGTCCTTGCTATGTTTCCCATGTCTCTGGCCTTAAGCCCTAGGTCAAAAATTTAAAAATCTAGCCGTTGGGATATAAATACCTTTATTTTACCCTGGCCCTATTCTAATTCCTTGTTACTTTTTTAGACCACTTAAGTTCCTTATAACCCATGTGCTTAAATATTTCCTAAGTCCTACGTCCTATGGTTTCACCTTTTCCTAAGTCCTTATGTTTTAATTTTTCCTAAGTTTTCCCGTTAATATTTCCAATAGTAACCCTTTAGAAATTTGTGGCTATCATTAATCCGCAGCCCTACAGTCTATCAAAATTTTAGACATGTGAAGTTGTGATAGGGTGACACCTATCTGGGTGGGCCCTTTCTTCTTCCCTAGCTGGTGTGTAAAGAGTGGATCTCATCAACGGCTGTCATTATACTATTGATGGGAGATGTAAGGTTTTTAACCCAATGGTATAGCGACAACCATTCGATGTTCTTTATGAAGGGGGAAGTTCGGTGGGACCTTCTTGCTAGTGGACGCTGACATGTTCTTTCCTAGTTGGACAATGTGGATAGTGAGGTGGAGGGTGTCAGAAGGACCTATATACAATAAAAGTTGGGCACTTGCTTGTCAGTTCTTTGCAATGTGGCATCTTGTGATTCAAGGTGTAGACAGTGATGTGTCAAAGTGGGGTCAGACTTTGCAAAGGTTTAAACAACAACAAGATCTAACAGTGGTCATTATACCATTAATGAAAGATGCAGGCATTTTATGCTAGTGATTTGGTGATGACTATCTGATCTTCTTTGAGGACAAGGGTTTGCTAGGTGGGTCCTTGGGTGCCAAGTCATGCTGAGGTGGTCAGGTCTCATTGGTCGAGCTAGAGTATGAGGTGGATGTTGTTAGTAGGACTGGCATGCATTAAGAAAGAGTGGGACCATTTGCCAGGTGTTGTAGGTTTGGCGGTCTTTCACTAGTCGAAGTATTAGTGACTTGGTGGATGTCAGTGGGGCCACAGTTTTTTGAAGGGGTTAAAGCACTACATGATCTCGCGGTTGTCATTATACCACTGGGGTAAGATGCATGATGGTTAAGTGCACAGTATAACGATGACCTTTGATTTCATCTAATGAGAGGATGCAATGCGGTGGGTCCTTTGTTGCCACCTGTTGCTGAGGTGCTCATTTCTTATTGGCTATGGGGTGCTGATAGGGATTTTGACTTTTCAATGAGCCCAACGACTATTGTAAGGATTATTTTTAGCCACCTGATCTACCAGGAAACATAGGAATCAACGGTTGCATTTTAAACTAGTCGACCGATCGTTGTAGTTTAAATTTCAAATATTTTGAAGGTTTTTCTTAGCGACCAAGGATGGGAATTAAATGTTTTTGCGGTTGGTAGAAATTTATTTTGCTTGCTACTACAGCATGATCTAGAGTTTGATAATTATTTACAGGACTGTACTGCGAGGGAAATGGGTGAATTTTGTTGGTCAAGGCATGTTGCAGGTGGCTGAATGGATTGATATGCATGACATATTCATGGTTTTCAATACCATTCTCAGAGATTACCATGATTACAGATCATTCTTGGATGTATTTTTCTCTAGGATTGCTTGGGTTTTCTCCCCTGTATTAAATTATGATTGAATTCTAGTTGGTTTGGTGGGTGAAACCCTAACCCTAGTCATCCGTAGCTTGTTGCATCCTATTTTGGGATTCCAAGATGACTAGTGGTATATATATTGTAGTAGTTTTAATTTTTGTGGTTTTTGATGGTGTATATTGAAAGTCAATGTAAAGACTAAACAAGGAGAGCTTGGATTTAGGGTTTTTCTCCTAGCATTTTGTTATGGTAATGTATATATTCTGCAAATTTTAATGAGAATACACTTGGATTCTAATCTTATATTTGTGTATATCTTCTTATTTTGTTCTTGGGCTCATATATGTTAATGTCACAAAGTGAGTTAGCATATGGTAAACAAAGAGTATTGTGGAGTCAGCTTTGAGTTCCTAACAAAGTTATGATTAAAGTCTTTAAGGTGATTTCAGTGAGTTCATGGCTAGATAAGAATTTGATGTCCAGGTATGTGAGGGAGAGGAATAATAGGCAAAGAACTTATTCTAAGTCCAAGAGTGTTTGAGTTGGGGTCTTCAGTTGATATGCATTGTTGATAACTCTATGCCCTTGGTTAAGGCACTGGTCCATTCTCTGGAAGCAGTTCATCATCATCAATCACACACGCAATATAAATGATAAAATCTTTAAATCAGTCAATAAATGATATAATTTCTTAATATTTTGTGATTCCTTTCAAGAAGTGAATCAAAGGTACACCCGCCTGAGCATTTAGGCTCAAAGTGTAGGGGGATCCTTGTTGATCCTTGTTAATTGGCCCTTTTCCTTTGAGACTTTGGAGTGGTGATAGAGTTAGTCACATTAATTTGTCAATCATAGTGTAAACCTGCAAGTAGAAAGAAAAGAAAACCAACAAGGACCAACATCATAATCATCAAACTAGGAGTACGACATCAAATCAAAGCTTAATCTTTTATTAGAAAATTTGTCTCTTATAAATCAAAAGGGGCATCAAACATCAAATCAGGCACCATATCAAACAACCTATCATCAGATCAACCATCAAGGACTTCAAATCAATTGAAACTGCATCAATCCTATCATCAAAATTTTCATCAATCCTATCTTCAAAATTTGTATCTTCTATCAAGCATCGAATCAGACATCAAATTTAATCAGGACTTCACATAAGAAATGATCATGAAATTCTTCGAACCGATACACTTCGTAGATCAATTCAAAGAGGGACATTTTTAATCACTTGAAAATGGACAAGATTAATCATGTGAGCAATGAAGGCAAAATCAAGGCAATTAAATCAAATCAAGCTAAAATTGAAGAAAAATTGCAATCAAGCCATAATCCAAATTTAATTGAAAATCAAAATCCATAAAATCAATTTAAATTGAATAAATAAAATGAAATCAATAAATTGTTCAATTAATCTAATTAATTGCATAGTTCAATTAAATCAAATCAAACCCATTCAAGGGGTACACATGGCTAAACATATTAAATAAGTTAAAATATTAAATCCTCATTTTCCCCCAACCACAAAATAAGAGAAAAATGCATCAACCAATAATATTTAAGGATCAATCTCACATGGATCAAGCTCAAATTAGATCTCCATCACCCATAAGGAGAGAGCATCTTGTCCACCTATTTTGTCTCCTTGTCCCAATCTTTGAGGACAATTTATTTAAATGGTCTCCAAAGGTGGAACCATGGACTAAACCTCAACTCAACCATGATCAACTCAACTCCACCCCCTACCCTTGCCAAAATCTATAAAAGAAAGGCATAATTGAAGCACAATTCATCCACAAATATGAGAATAACACAAAACCTCTTGCAATTTATATCTAGAAAGGAAAATTTAGAGATAATTAGGCTTATTCATTTTGTAATTAATCATTTAGCTTTGTTTATCATTCTTTCTCATATTAGGACTATCATTAATGGAAGCTTGTTGAGAGCTTTGCATTAGCAAACCTAATTAGAGAGTCATAGATTGCTCAATTGTCATTTAATTTTCTTAATTAGATTTTGTGGTAATTTAGTTGTTATTTTGATTTATTGACAATACTAACCCTATGAAGGTGCTTCTCATAGCACACAATGCCAAATACTAATTATGATGGATTATACGGTCTTCAACTTGCCCTATCCCAACTTGGATCTACTCCCTATGCACTCTCCCAATGTAACTTACTACTTAGACCTATCAAAGGTCAATGCACCTTTCTTGGAATCCCTCTAGACTCCATTCCCTAAGTGTAATCCATCTTCACTGAACTTTAAATCCTCTTCCACTTTCTTATGAATGTCCTTACACATAGCCCTTGAAAACAATCCACTTTAGACTAACACTCACCCCTTGAATTCCCCCTACACCCAAGAAATAATGAGAACCCTTAATCCTTGATTAAAAAGACCCCACCCTTGACCCTCTTTGGTCTACAAAAAAATTACCATTTACTATCCTAAAAGACATTAACCATGTAACTTTTGGCTCCACTCTTAAGATAGTCATCTAAACCATTCCCCAAAATTATTTCTTTATTTCCTTCTAGTAACTCACTCTACACAACCTTCTAGACTCTGTCTGTATAACATTTCCTATCCACTAATTCCACCAAATAAAATTTTCAAACCCAACAAATCAACTTACTATACCACTGTCAGTATGATACAATCATGTCAATCTCTACAACTTTGATTGTCAAACTCCTGTCATTAGACTGTCTTCCTTCTTCAAGTCTCCTTCAAACTGTAGACTATCCCTCCTGTCATTTCTTCAAGCCTCTATGGGAAAACATCCATTTGATTATGGAAAAATTATTCAACTCTATGACTGAGATAGTCAACCCTCTCTAACTTGTGATAGTCTAGTCACTTTCATGGCTTCATAGCATATGCTATCAATGCATGCTCCTTTGTAACCAACAACCGTATTGTACAACATGTCCTCTATCATCCCCCAACATGAAGAGAACTTATTGAGCATTAAACTCAAAAGAAAACCAAATGCACCTAATGCTCTAAAGTATAAAAAATTAGTAACTAAACCTTCCCACTTCCAAACCTACCAACCTTGATGTGACTGTCGTACAAGCCAACACTACTCCCACTACCCTATATCACTGTCTCATTCTCCAATCCCTCCAAATTGGACTATTTCTTTGCACCAAATTTTAAATCTTAGGGTGATTACTCTTGTCATGTCGCAAGAAAACTCCAATATTCTACATAAGATGACACAACTCCACAAACATAACACATCAACACTGCTAATTATCAACACTTGAGGTCCCAATTGGGCTTATTCAAATTTTAATTTCTCTCATATCTTGCTCATTACCAACTATATCTCTCATTTGATAGAGTGAAAGTACCATCAAATAGGTATTTTTTAGATGTATCTTCCTTGAGTGAGAGAAATGTGAGAATAGAAGATCAAAGCATCTCTTCTAGTAGGTCTAAAATAGGGAGATCAACCAAAGGTCAAATGATTAGAAGAAAATTCAATAAATGTATGTAATTTTTCCTTTCTCAAGGAGGTTCATGTTCTTATGATGATGATACCAAAGGAAACATAGAGGTTCCTGAGGTAGAGGGTTCACTGATAGGATTATTATCTTCTTTAGTTTAATAAGGAAAATGTAAGGATCATAAAAGTTTACTCAAATAGGCTTAAGGCACCTAAATGGCTCAAAAGGTCAAAACTCAACCAATTCTTTACCCAAGGTTCCAAATGGATTAGGATGATTATTTAAGTCTATTTAAAAGTGATTCAATTATTGTTTTACT
Source organism: Chamaecyparis obtusa (assembly GCA_027943335.1). Taxonomy (NCBI): domain Eukaryota; kingdom Viridiplantae; phylum Streptophyta; class Pinopsida; order Cupressales; family Cupressaceae; genus Chamaecyparis; species Chamaecyparis obtusa. Next base: position 1,519,856 of record BSBK01006287.1, on the reverse strand, counting down.
CCTAAGAAATGGCTTTCCCCCCTTACTCCAAGTTGCTCCTTGTAGGCCTAATTGCCCCCAACTAGGTCTCCTGTAGAGTTAAAGACTTAATTAACTCAAAAAAATTCCAAGACACTCTCCAAAAAATTATCTTTTTAGATACCTTTTTCATCCTTATAAAACATACTAGAAGATTGGATATGGTTATTTTGGAGCACTATCTTCTGCTCACACTAGTGACCCTATTTTAGTCTAAAATGATGGTCATGTAACAAAGAAACTCCCACTTATACTTATCCCTTGGCTTTGAAACTTTAAAAAATCTTCTAATATATCTCCAATTTAATGTTTATCAACTCAAATCAACCCTAAGGTCTTTGTAACTATAAAATTCCCAAATTGGCTTCATACAAACCCTCAATCCTAGGGCTTCTCCAATGTCTAGTCTCCAAAAAATTCTGCAATAAAAAAATGATGGTTTCATCTTGTCTTTGACATTTATGAATATGATATCCAAGAAGATACCACCCTCCTTAAGGAAAATCATTTACTATTTCTCCATACCGAGCAAATTGCTTAGTTTTCCTTAACCCTATAAGTGTGATCACCTTTCAAACTCATTGTAATTGCACATTAGCTGTTATATTTGTATACCACATGTATTATTATTATTATTATTATTCCATGAGAATAATAGTGGTATCATTCATGGAATGATCATACTTGTCATTGAACTCTCAACTGTTATGAAGAAAACTATGAGTTTAATGGAACGGTCAACGCAAAAGGATTTAAAACTGAAACCAAGAGACCCTCAAAGCATTTAAATGTGATGAAAATAATCTTATAATTATCCTCAATACATTATAAATCCAATATAACTTCTAAGAAATCAAAACATGCAATGAATACAAGGAAAATTGATAAAATTCTGAGTTTTATTGAAGATTTCATGTCACAGTTTGTACCTAGGCATTCCCTATTGTACATTGACTTCCTCCTGAATTATATAAACTCCCTATTAAATCCCTCAACATATTTGGATCAATTTTATGGCTTTATTAAGGTTAAAACTTCTTAAAATTAATTTCCCACATTTTTTCTCCTAGTCGTTAGAATTCAAAAATTTGAATTTCTAACTTACAAATTATTGAATTTTACTATTGAAAACCTATCAAAATTTATCTATTTTAACTCCTAGGATCTTTTATACTTCATCTAATCTATCTAGATCCTTATTTGAGTCTTGGGAACTACTAGCCCATTTTTACATCATTTTTGGTCCTAAGTCCTTTACCATGACTTCTAGGACTTATTACATTTTCATCAAATTGATCATTACATTAGGCCATTATTGGCTTTAGGATAGCCCAATTCACATTTAGGGATTTCTTTGATCCTTCCTTTCTTGTCTCATTGATTCTTCTTGGTTTCTTCATGGATGCTCCTACATCATACTCCACACCTTGGAAAAAGTTCTTGACCCAAGAACTAAGTTTCCTTGACTTCACACCACCAATTCTTCTAGATGGTAACCTTCTCTTATCAAACTTCTGTTGCAATAATAACTCCTTGTTCCCATGTTCAAAACCTACATTCAAGGATTTAGAGCCAATAAAATAAAACTAATTACAAACATTGTGTTTTCCACCTTTGCATGCTTACTGCTTAGGACAGTCAACTTGTGTTCTCTCAAATTTCCCTTTCATATTATCCTTAGGATCAAATAGACCCTTGCTACTTCCCTCCATGGACATGTCACTATCACCCTTCCTTTGTGACACCATAGGACACCACATAGTCCCCACAATGACTCCTTCTTTCCTTATTTGCTACCTCATAGTTAGTTTGTTATGATTGTCATAAACCCTATATTTCATGACCAATAAGGATGTCTTTTTCCCTATGCCCGATGTCATAGATCCTTGCACTTTTTTCTACTGTAAATTCACATAAGTTTTTGTACCAAAAATAGTAATACTATTTCTTTCATCAACATTGTTAGGAAGTGGTCTAAGAGTGAAATATTCACTATTCTTATGCACAATATACACATTTTCAAGACCATAATGAATTGTCCTTCTAGATGATTACCATGGACTTCCCAAAATGATATGACAACATGTCATAGGGACCACATCACAAAAAAATCTAGCAACATACCCTCCAATGGAAAATTCAACATAAGATTGTTCTCTTATTATAATGTTGTGTTCATTTCTCACCCAAGATGCTTTATATGGTTTATCAAGTGGAAACCTTTTCAAATTCGGTTTGTTTACCATTTCATAAGATACCAAATTATCAAAAGAACCAAAATCTATGATCATTCTACAAATATTACCATAAATTTTGTAATTGGTTCTAAAGACTTATACCTTTTTCCTCTCTTGCTACTACATAGGTGTCTTTCTTACCATTAGGTACTCTCCTTCTTCTGGGTTTTCCATCTTAGATCCTTCTCCTTCCTCTTGCTTCTTATTCTCTTCTTCTTGTGCTAAGTTCATCTGTCTATCTTCCTTCCTCATGTTTTCCTCCTTCTCATGACACTTGTATGACTAATGTACCACTTCCCCAAAAGTGAAGCAATTCCTTATAAAGATACCATTACCTCTTCCTAAACCAAATCTGCCTCCTCTTCTTTGTCTCTACCTTGTATCCACAACTTGTTCCTTACCATTTTTAGAATTTTTCTATCCTTTTGCCTCATTAAACCTGCCACCTCTACCTCTATTTGAACTTCCTCTACGATTCCCTTGTTTCTCTTGTCTTCTTCTCATCTTTCCCTTAGCCTTCATGACTACTTTGTAACATTCTTCCACAAATCTAGGGGTAGAAAGACTAAGTTCATCTTGGATATTAAACCTTAGTCCCCCCATGTATCTTTCAAGTTTCTCCTCAACATATTCCTCATGACCTACACTAATATCTAACTTATATAATTCCTCGGTGTACTTTTTCACATCCATGTATTTTTGTTTAAGACCTTGCATCGTCTTGTATAGTTGTACTCTATAGTCATTGGGAATTTCTTTTCTTTCATCTTCTCCATCATACTGTACCAAGAAGTAATCTTGGGCTTCCCATTCTTCCATCTTTCAGCTTGAACACAATCCCACCATAAAAGAGCACGACCTTTCAACCTTGATTTGGCAATCCTCACCTTTTGTCCTTCAATATTCTCACATTCAAAGAAGTTTTCAATTGCACTAAGCTATAAATTCAACTATTCATCATCCATCTTCCCTCCATACATAGTCATATCAGAATTTTCTCTTCAGTCTCCACTCCTTATGGGTTTTTAAAACTTAGCCATTCTAATGTCTTCAAGATCAAGTTGTTCTTCTTCTCCTTGAGGTGTTTCTTCTTCTTCTCCCCCATCTTCATATTAATTATATTTTCTACCACTCCTTCCTTTCCTCTCTAATGAAGATAATATCTCCATCAAGGACCTCATTTCCATGTCCTTATCAACTTTGACCTTCTTCTCTTGTTCAAGGGATGCTCTCATCTTCTTGTTCTTATCCATTTATTCCTTCAGAAGCTTAGCAAGCTCTACATTTTCCATCCTCTATGGTAACTCCCTAGACCCACTATCTTCTTCTCCTTCTAACATACTTCCTCTTTGTCTCTCTAATGCAAAGGATCATATCAAGAAATCTCCTCAAAGGAATGCTCAACTCTAAGGGTCCTCAAGGATTCAATCCACCAAAGATCAACAATATTATTTCTCCAAACTCTTCACCTAGGATTCTCCTAGGCTCTGATACCAGTTGATATAGAGGGGTTGGTGATGGGCTTCTTATCTTCTTTGGTTTTATAAGGAAAATGCAAGGATCATCAATGTTTACTCAAATAGGCTTAAGGCACCTAAATGACTCAAAAGGTCAAAAATCAACCAATGCTTTACCCAAGGTTAAAAATGGATTAGGATGCTTATTTAGGTCTATTTCAAAGTGATTCAAGTTGTTTTTTACTCCTAAGAAATGGATTTATCCTCAGACTCCAAGTTGCTCCTTGTAGGCTTAATTGCCCCCAACTAGGTCTCCTACGAAGTTAAAGACTAAATAACTCATAACTTTTCCAAGACACTCTCCAAAAAATTATCTTTTTAGATACCCTTTTCGGCCTTACACACTATACTAGAAGATTGGATAGGATTGTTTTGGAGCACTATCTGCTACTCACACTAGTGACCCTATTTTAGGCTAAAAAGATGGTCATTTAACAAATAAAATACTACTTACATTTATACCCTATCTTTGAGACTTTCATAAGTCTTCTAATATGTCTCCAATTGAATTTTTATCAACTCAAATTGACCTTAAGGTCTCTGTAACTATAAAAGCCCCAAATTGGCTTCATACAAACCCTCAATCCTAGGGCTTCTCCAATGTTCAGTGTAAAAACACTTCTAAAATTAAAAAAGGATGGTTTCACCTTGTCTTTTAAATGGATAAAAATAATATCCAAGAAGATACCACCCTCCTTAAGGCAAATCATTTACTGTTGCTCCATACTGAGCAAATTGCTTAGTTTTCCTTAACCATGTCACTGTGATCACCTTTCAAACTCACTGTATCTATACATTAGGTGTTATATTTGTATAATAAATGTCTTATTATGATCATTACATGAGAATAATAGTGGTATCATTCATGGAATGATCATACTTGTCATTGAACTGTCAACTATTATGAAGAAAATAGTGAGTTCAATGGAATGATCAACACAAAAGGATTTAAAAATGAAACCAAGAGACCCTCAAAGAATTTAAATGTGATGAAAACAATAAGTATCATCAATACATTAGAAAGACAATAAAACTTCTAAGAAATAAAAACACACAATGAATACAAGGAAAATTGATCAAATTCTGAGTTTTATTGACAATTTCATGTCACAGTCTGTACCCAGGCATTCCATGTCGTACAATGTCTTCCTCTTCCATTATATAAAATCCCTATTAAATCCCTCAACTGATTTGGATCAGTTTCATGTCTTTGTTAAGGTTGAAACTTCTTAAATTTAATTTTCCACCTTTTTCCTCTTAGCCGTTAGAATTCAAAAATTTGAATTTCTAACTTACAAATTATTGAATTTTACTATTGAAAACCTATCAAACTTTATCTAGTTTAACTCCTAGGATCTTTTAGACTTCATATAATATATATATATATATATATATATATATATATATATATATATATATATATATATATATATATATATATATATATATATATATATATATATATATATATATATATATATATATATATATCCTTATTTTACTCTTGGGAACTACTAGCCCATTTTTACATCATTTTTGGTCCTAAGTGCTTTACCTAGACTTCTAGGACTTATTACATTTTCATCAAATTGATCATTACATTGGGCCATTATTGGCTTTAGTATATCCCAATTTACATTTAGGGATGTCTTTGATCTTTAATTTTTTGGCTCATTGATGCTTCTTGGTGTCCTCATGGATGCTCCTATATCAGTGCCCTTGAGGTACACACATCTACATAAATAATGGGTACCCAAGGAACTACCTCCAATGAATACTGACTTTTGTGTTAATGAGAGGATATACCGCATAGCACCATTTGTATTACATGGTTTGGACCTATTTTCAATGGATAGCATAAAGGTCAGTTACAAAAAATTTTCTAAATTGAAGGAGTATGTTGAACCTTTTTACAATTACAAAAATTGGATGTAGATTGTTCAATATACAAAAAGTATGCATAGGTACATGGACTATCACCAAATTATGTACTGACGCAGGGGCAGGGTAGATACAAGCATAATCAAGCAGAATTGAGTCCACTTGAATCCACAACAAGCCCTTGCTCAAAGTTACACAATGGAAGAAATATAATATCACATGAAATCAATGGAAACACAATGGATATGAGACAATCAACAACAAAGAATTATATTATTTCTTTCAACATGCCCGGCTATGAGGCCTTACAGGTTTCAGCCTTATACAATGAGAATTATGAATTTAGAATTACAGCTTGCATCCTATCTTTTTCTCCAATGATGTATCTTGATAATCCTTCCTATATCTTTCCCATGATCTCCCTTGATGATCTACTACATCAATCTAGACTCCTTATATAGCCAGCTAAGCCACAGGTCGGCCAGTCAGGCATTTAATTACAATATAGGTCTAGTCTCAAGATTTAAACCAAAACTAATGCTAGAATGAATATAAATTGATGTGCCTTTGGATTTAGGTCCTAAATTGACCCAATAACATTCCTTTAAGTGTGAAAGGTCCCATATGAGCACATGGAACATCACAAGAAGAAACACCACACGTTTCACCCGAAAACTGGCAGGAAATAGGTCCTGAGGAAAAATAGGCATAAATTTTTACTCATAATGAATTGGACTTTTCGCTCTTGGGAAATGATAATAATTTAGGTCCAATTTAATTCCTTAAGTACACAAAATAAAATTCCTTATAGATCAAGGTCTCCAACATGAACAATTAGCACCAAAACTGTAGGAACCGCTCGGATGTGAAACTGGCAGAAAATAGGTCCTGTGCCAAAAAGGCCATAAATTTTGACTCATAATGAATTGGAAGCTGCAATCTTGGAAAATAGTAGTAATTTATGTCCTATTAAATTAATTAAGTGAAAAAAATAAAATTCCTTATGGATCAAGAGAACCAACATGAACAATCAGCACCAAAACTGTAGGAAAACACTATTCCAACGGCAAGGAAAATAGCTGTAACTTTGAAATAGTCCATCCAAAATTTATGTGCTCATAGGAGAAGGTTCCCAAATAGGTCCTAAACATAATGTAAGCTTAAAACACCATGAAACTATCAAATTCAAAGATATAAAGAAAACAACAGCAAACAGGTACAGAAATCAAAAAATGTTTTTGGTTGATGCAAGATTGCCAAAAATCCAAGATGCTCCTGCATCAGACACCTAGGGTAAATAAAGAACTAATGTCCACATCATGCACTACTCATATTCTAACCTAAATCATAAAGATCCAACTCATCTTGTGTAATCCATGAACTATCCTCAACTGGCTTGTCTTTCCACTGAACTAGATATTCCATGTAGTCTTTTCCTCTTGTACTCTTGCCAACTCTGCTATTCAAGATCTTCTCAATGCTATCCTTATTTTTCTCAGGATAATCTGGATCATCTTCTATCTCTTCATTTTATTCATAGTACTCAAATATATCAGCAATGTTAAATATAGGTGATATATCCATGTCCTCTGGCAATTCTACTTCATAAGCATTTCCACTGTCAAACTTCTTTAGAATCTTACAAGGTCCAAAATTCTTCATTTTCAACTTGTTGTAGGTACCAACTAGAAATCTATTCTTCTTTAAATGAATCATAACCTCATCTCCAACTTCAAAATATTTATGTCTCCTTCTCTTGTGTACTCTTTGTTTATATTTCACATTACTGTCCTCCAAATTCTTTTTAACTTTATCATGTAAAGTTCCAATGTATTCTACAAAATGATCAGCTTCAGCACTTCTTCTGGTCTCAGTAGGTAAATCTCTCAGCTCTGTGGTTCCCTTAGGATGAAATCCATTAACAATCTCAAATGGTGTCTTCTTAGTTCTTCTATTCACTAAATTATTATATGCAAACTCTGCTTGTGCCAAAATCAAATCCCAATTAGCAGGTTCTCTCCAACTAAACATCACAACAAGTTTCCCAAACTTCTATTCACAACTTCAGTCTTTCCATCTGTCTGAGGGTGAAATGTAGAACTAAACTTCAAATCAATATTCATCTTCTTCCAAAGTGTCCTCCAAAAATAACCAGTAAACTTAGTATCTCTATCTGAAACAATAGATTTAGGCAAACCATGCAATCTTACCACTTCCTTGAAGAATAATTCAGCTACATGCAATGCATTAGATGTCTTCTTACAAGGTATGAAATGAGCCATCTTAGAAAATCTATCAACCACTACCAAAATAGAATCATTACCTCTCTGAGTTTTAGGAAATCCAAGAACAAAGTCCATACTCACATCTTCCCAAGGTCTATCAGGTATAGGCAAAGGTGTATACAATCCAAAATTCTGACTAGTTCCTTTTGCTACTTGACAAATTCTGCAACCTCTAACCATTCTCTGTACATCTCTATAAATCTGTGGCCAAAAGTATCTTTCTGAAATCAAATTCACTGTCTTATCAATCCCAAAATGTCCAGCAAGTCCACCGCTATGTTTCTCCTTCATTATGTTCTCTCTCATAAATCCTCTAGGTATGCACAACTAAACTCCTTTAAACAACATGTCTTCTTGAATGAAATAATCAGACCACTTATCACTCACTGTGTGTTCTTTACAAGCTTTCCAAGGCTCTAAAAAATCAATGTCAGCCTCATACAAATACTTCAAATCATCAAAACCAAGTACCTCAACTCTCATCTCTGTCAGTAAACTTATTCTTTGGCTCAAGGCATCAACAACCTTATTTGACTGTCCACTTTTATGCTTTAGGCAAATATTTTGTTCTTTCATTTCACTTGTAAATGTTTTATCATCAAACAAGCATACTCTGACTGTAGTACAGTGACCTTCATCAAACTTCTCTACCAAAGGAAATAACACTTGTTTCTTTCCATCCATCCAAATAGTATATTGATTCAATCTACCATCATGCAAAGCTTTCCTATCATACTGCCAAGGTCTACCCAAAAGAATATGACAACAATCCATAGGCATAATATCACACAAGACTTCGTCATGATAATTCCCAATTTTGAATTTAACAAGGCATTGTTCACTTACAAGTAGTTTATGCTCCTTCTAGATCCAAGCAATATGGTAAGGCTTAGGATGTTGAAATCTTTTCAACTGCAACTTGTTAGCCAGCTCTTTGGATGCCAAATTATCAAAACTTCCACTATCAATGATTACCTTGCAACATTTATCAAAAATCTTACATTTGGTTCTAAACAAACTTTTCCTCAGAATAGGTTCCTCATCAGCTTCTTCATTACACAAGATCCTTCTTAGCATCAAGTTCTCACCATGTTCAAGTTCATTAGACATTTCCTCAACTTCTTCACAAGCCAAATTATTTCTACCATTACCTCCAGTCTTCTTTCCAGAGTTAGTACATTCAAAAGCTCTATGTCCTTCTTCACCACATTTGTAACAAGTACCTTTAAACCAAGATTTCTCTTCTCTTCTACCATTATTGTTATTCCTAGAGTAACCAGTATAACTACCTCTAGAGTAATTACCTCTTTTACTAGTAGGGTCATCTTCCCATCCTTTATCTTGTACTGAATTTTCAGATCTGCTATTTTCTCCATTAGATCTACCTCTACTTCTTTGAAATTTGCCACCTCTTCCTCTTTGTCTTTGATCATGTCTTTTTGTCAATCTTTCTTCAGCCTTCAAAGAAATTTGGTATGCTTCTTCCACACTATCAATCTTCACATAACTAATAACATCTTGAATAGATGTCCTTAGGCCATTCAGATATCTAGCCACCTTCTCAACTTCATCATCCACATGTCCAGATCTAATATCCAATTTGTAAAATTCTTCAGTATATTCTTTCACACTCACGTCCTTTTGTCTCAGATTTTGCATCTTTCTCATCAGACTAACTTGGTAGTCAGCTGGAAGAAACTTCTTCTTCATCTTTCCAAGCATCTTCATCCATGTTTTGATCTTTTCTTTTCCTCTCTTCTGTCTCTTAGTTTGCAAATGATCCCACCAAAGAGATGCATGCCCTTTCAACTTTGTGACTGCTATCTTAACCTTCTTATTATTGGGAGTACCTTCATACTCAAAGTATTTATCCATCTTAGAGATCCAATCCAAAAGTGTATCAGTCTCAAGTCTTCCATCATAGAAAGCAACTTCAACTGCAAGTCTGGAGTTAGCCTTAGACAAAACTCTAAAAAGTCTTTCCTCATCTTGTTCAACTTCAGGTTCAGCATTAGGTGCTACTTCTTCTTCTTCATCACTAACATCTTCAAGATGTGCTCCTCTTCTCTGGGCTATCTCTACAACTTCAATCCTAGTTGCAATTTGCCTCAATATATCCATGATAGCATTATCATTTCCTCTACCACGAACCATCTTGACAATCAGGTTCCAGCAAGATCATAACCTTCTGCAAGTTATAGGTCAGATCTTAGATCTACCACCCCACAACCAAATCCAATAAGGTTCTCCATGATCCAATCCACAAGAAAGAACTCGCTCTGATACCACTTGACGCAGGGGTAGGGTAGATACAAGCGAAATCAAGCAGAATTGAGCCCACTTGAATCCACAAAAAACGCTTGCTCAAAGTTACACAACGGAAGAAATATAATATCACATGAAATTAATGGAAACACAATGGATATGAGACAATCAACTGGCAGCAACAATAGAGAATTATATTATTTCTTTCAACATGCCTGACTGTGAGGCCTTCCGGGTTTCGGCCTTATACAATGAGAATTATGAATTTAGAATTACAGCTTGCATCCTATCTTTTTCTCCAATGAAGTATCTTGATAATCCTTCCTATATATCACCCATGATCTCCCTTGATGATCTACTACATCAATCTAGACTCCTTATATAGCCAGCTAAGCCACAGATCTGCTAGTCAGGCATTTAATTACAATATAGGTCCAGTCTCAAGATTTAAACCAAAACTAATGCTAGAATGAATATAAATTGATGTGCCTTTGGATTTAGGTACTAACTTGACCCAAGAACATACCTTTAAGTGAACAAGATCCCATATGAGCACATGGAACATCGCAAGTAGAAACACCACACGTTTCACCCAAAAATTGGCAGGAAATAGGTCCTAAGGCAAAATAGGCATAAATTTTTACTCATAATGAATTGGAGTTTGCACTCTTGGGAAATGATATTAGTTTAGGTCAAATTTAATTCCTTAAGTGAGAAAAATAAAATTCCTTATAGATCAAGGTCGCCAACATGAAAAATTAGCACCAAAACTGCAGGAACCGCTCGAACGTGAAATTGGCAGAAAATAGGTCTTGTGCCAAAAAGGCCATAACTTTTGACTCATAATGAATTGGAAGATTCAATATTGGAAAATGGTATTAATTTAGGTCCTCTTCAATTCCTTAAGTGAGAAAAATAAAATTCCTTATGGATCAAGAGAACCAACATGAACAATCAGCACCAAAACTGCAAGAAAACACTGTTCTGACGACAAGGAAAATAGTTGTAACTTTGAAACAGTCCATCCAAAATTTATGTGCTCATAGAAGAAGGTTCCAAAATAGGTCCTTAACATAATGTAAGCTTCACACACCATGAAACTATCAAATGAAAAGATATAAAGAAAACAATAGCAAACAGGTACAAAAATCAGAAAATGTTTTTGGTTGATGCAAGATTGCCAAAAACCTAAGATGCTCCTGCATCACGTACAAATAAAAGATAATGATCAAAGTAAAAGATTTTATATGTACATTGACATAAGGCCAAAATCAATAGGGAATATTATAGGTTTCATAAATAGTACGTGACCTGGGTCAACTAATAAGCGACCCAATTGCATATTTGAGGCATGCGAGGAAAATTGTGTATTTGTATGTGCAATAAAATCAATAAGTATAGAGGAAGAGATGCTAGTAGATTAGAATTTAAACCACATAGAAAAAAAAAATTTACTATGATGGAGTTGGTGCATACTATATACCATTTAAACTGGTCTCCAATTAAAGAGCCCAATATATCATTTGATTAAAGTTTTTTTGATAACTCTATTGGTTTCATTTCACTAACATTTTTCTATTTAACCTTTCTCATAGGGGGCAGAAATCAATCACATAGCATAGACATGGATGCATATACTAGCCCTTCTTTTGCATAGGTAAACCTCATTGCAGTTTTACAAATTAGATAGAAGAAAAATGTTATATTATTATGTTGTTTTCTAGAGGGTTTTGTACTAATTTTGATAATGTTACTAATATTATTGTCACAAACAGATGTTTGAGAAAGGTAAAGCACCTACAATACAACTGATTGAATATCTAGATGAACTGAAGGAACAATGATTGGAGATCACCGAGAAAATAAAGTGATATGTCAGATGATTAAATCACTCAATATGTTGTCATTGATGTCAACTAGTTTTGACTATACTTATCATGATAGTTACAAACATTTGAATATCTATAGAAGGAAGAAAAGATGAAAAAATGAGATATCTACATAGGGAAAAGATGGATATGATAGATAAGGATAAGGTATACATTGGGTAACTTATTGATGAGTCTATGGATTTATATTGTTGACTTGAGCATGTTACATTAATCTATTATGAAGAAGAGATTTGAATTGATCAAGTTAATGTGGTTGGTAATTGAAGACTTATGTATACACTGAGCTAGTGTAGTGTATATCAAATGACAATAATAACCAAGTTAGTTATCACCAACACATTCAATATTAACTGAGTATGGATGAAAACATTAAATTCTAAGAACAACCAACTGAAATTGATGAGCTGGAAATTGTTATGATTTCAAGGTAAAGGATGAAGTTAGTTATAAGATCCATGAATAACATAATTCAAAGATGATCTAAAGGATGAGATTGAAATGTGTTATGGACATATCTTCTGAGGAAGGTTTAAGTGGCAAAATGGATGAAGGAGATTAAGAGGAAAAATTTGATGGCTGAGATGAAAATAGTTTACTTGTCTATTTAAGAGACATGAGTTTCATTGTTGAAACATGCTGGACAAATAGAGACTATAGAGATTTCATGTGAAGACTTTATTCATGCATTCTTGATCAAATTGGTTACAAAAAGAACTAAGCCACAAACAATGTCAAGCATCAAAGAACTATTTACCGAGTGAAGTAAGTTGGGGAAATGTTAAGGAAGTGAATTATTTAATGATTAGATGAGTTTTATGAGCATAGCATAGATTTGAATATTTTCAATTGAGTTGTATTTGAATTAGATCAGAACTGTATCAGTTTAACCATTGATTCAACAAAATCTATTAATTGAGTGGACTTAACAGTCTTATTGTATTTCCATATGACATTCAATGAATGTTAATTGTTATCTTGTTAACCCCATAGTGAATTTTGGTCAAGAGTTAATTGTTAGTGATAAATCCTCTAACCAGGTCACACCTAACAGTGTGCATTGTAACCTTTAACAAGGTTGGCTCCTAACTGAGCTCACTTCAGAAGAGTGAAATAATTTGGATTACCGGTCCCAGATGGTTTTTCCCTTAGCAGGGTTTCCATGTTAAATCATTGTGTTATGTGTTATGTGTTATTTGTTATGATTATTTTTCTATCATACTTTACATACTACATAGTTGATTTAATCGGTAATCATAGTTTGGATAATTACTTGTATTCAGTATATGAATAGATAGATTGATATTTTATCTTTATCGAGCTGCATAAATTGTTGAAATAGTTTTGAAAAGTACATCTGAGAGTTTGGGACTGTAGGATAATTGATTTAACTAATTCACCCCCCCTCTCAGTTATTCTAACAATTGGTATCAGATCATATTGGTTTCTTGGAGGAAAGTTTTAAGGACTTAAGAAAAAGATCACAAGATGTATATGAGGGAAGTTCCTAAGCTGAAAAAAGATAAATTCTCCACATGGAAAAGTAGAATGAGGTTTCACATATATGGAATTGGAGAATCTACTCTATATCTACTAGACCATGGCTACTTACAACCAACCATTGAACCATGGATAGTTGATCAGTTGAGAGACATACATGAACACAATATAACTATGATAGAGATTTTTGTTTCTCTATCTAATGCTGACTTTGAAGATGTCAAAGCATGCACTACAGTGAAGGAAATGTGGGATAAACTTGCACTAGTTTATGGTGGTGATGTAAATGTAATGAGAGCTGGAGTTGAAACCTTTAGAGGTAGATTTGATGATGGGGAGATGAAGGAAGGTGATAACATCACACAATACTCTAACCAAATCAAAGAGGTAGTCAATTCTATTTGAGGAGAAGGAGGTATTATTTCTAAAGATACTATTGTAAGTAAAATACTAAGAACCTTACTGCCTATCTATGCAATTAGAATATTTGCAATTCATGAAATGAGATATGCACCTAATAGCACTCTTACCCTTGATAGTTTGATTGAAAATTTAACCACTTTTGAGCTGAATAATTATGACAATAGTGTTGTACCAAGTGTTGAGTCTACTTTTATGTCATCCCTAAAGATTGGTAAATCTAGCAGTAAGCACAATATAAAGAATGAAAGTGGCAGTGACAACGAAGATGATCTTGATGAGCTTGAAGCACTTATAGCCCGGAAACTTCAAAAAGGTAAAGGAAGGTACAAGGGAAAGTTACCTTTAGCTTTTTTTAATTGTAAAGAGATTGGCCATATTGCTGCTAAATGTCCTAACAAGAAAGAAGAAGATATCGACAATGACTGATCTAGTGATGGAAAGTTTGGCAGAAGAAATAACAAAGGAAACCAACACTACAATAGAGACAACTGAGATTAAAAAGACAAAGGAAAGAAGGACAAAGGAAAGAAGGCATGTTACCTTGTTGGAGAAAATGAGAATGACATCAACACCCAAACCGATGATGAAATTGAAGTGGTATTTGTTGCAATGAAAGATGATTCAGAAGAAGAGGAAAGGTATGTAGAAACAACCCTTATTTCTAAAGTTAGTAAGAATGATACTTGGATCATTGATAGTGGTTGTACACATCACATGACTGGTGATGAAGATAAATTTGAATACCTTGAACACTATAATGGAGGATAAATGATACACCTTGTCAAGTGAAAGGAAACGGGTCAATCTTATTGAATGATAGGATTAGATGTGATAATGCATACTGGGTAAAAGGACTTAACTAATTTTTTTTGAGTTTAGCATAGTTGAATAAATCAGGTCACCGAGTTGCATTTGAAAGAAAGAAGGTGAAAATCTTTGATGAAACTGGAAAATTGGTCGGTATTGGAGGACAATCAAAAGGTAATTTATTCTATCTTGACAATGCTGAAACTTCATGTTTACTAGCGAAGAATGAAGATGTATGGTTATGGCATAAGAGACCATGTCATGTGAAATTTGATAACATGATTAAGATCAGTAAAAAGAGAAGATTTAGAGGTCTACCAAGTCTAACCAAACCTGATCATGTTATGTGCAATCAATCTCAGAAAGGAAAGATGACCAAATCTAGTTTTAAAAGTAAAGACTATTCATCTAAAGGAATTTTGGAGTTGGTACATACCAACTTATGTGGTCCTATGAGAACTCAAAGCTATTATGGTGAAAAATATTTTATTTTATTTTTTGATGACTACTCTAAGATGATGACAATCATGTTCTTAAAAGAGAAATCTAAAGCATTAAAATTGTTTAAATGGTATAAGGCTAAAGTTGAAAAGAAACCGGGAAAGACTTAAAATACTTAATATCTAATAAAGGAGGTGAGTTTATTTCTATTGAATTCACTAATTTCTGTAATGAGTATGGAATCAAAAGACAAGTTTCTGCACCAAGGACACCATAGCAAAATGGAATTACTGAAAGGAGGAACCAATCTATTGTTGATTGTGCCAGAACATTGATGATTGAGAAAATTGTTGCACAAATGTACTGGACAGAAGAAGTTAGCACTGTTGTATACACCTTGAACCGAGTTCAACTAAAGAAAGACACGAACATGACACCTTATGAGTTATGGTTTTTCTATACACAAAATGTAAGTTATTTCAAAATTTTTGGAAGTAGATGCTACATTCTGAAAGATGATAGGAATGGTAAATTTGACTCTAAAGGTGATGAAGGAATATTTTTAGGATATTATACTAAGATTAAAGCTTATAAATGTTTGAAGAAGGATACTAATAAAATGGTTGAAAGTGCTAATGTAAAAGTTGATGAGTTTGTTGAAAATAATGATGAAGAAAGCATGGAGGAACTAGAAGACTACAATAGGTTTACATATGTTGAGCATCCAGATTATCTACCGAAGCCACAAGTTGAGTCTACCGAGCATCAGGAAAATGCTACTGTGAATCAACAAATGCAAACCAAGAACCAAGAAGAAGCTATCGAGCAAGAAAATGAACCTGAACCAAATGATGAGTAAAGAAGACAACAAGTGCTGGAAAGATTTGTTAGAAGCCACCATCCATAGAACCAAATCATTGGAGACAAGAAAGATGGCATGATGACTCAAAGTAAGTTAAGACAAAACACATGCTTAGTTTGTGAATTTGAGCCTAAGAATGTTAGAGATGCACTTGAAAATGAGGAATGAATTAAGGCTATGAATGAGGAAATTGAATAGATTGAGAAGAATAAGATATGGACATTAGTACCGAGACCGAAAGATAAAAATGTAATTGGTACTAAGTGGATTTTCAAAAACAAGCTAAATGAGAATGGTGAGGTCACTAGGAATAAGGAAAGACTTGTATGCAAGGGATATGCACAAGAAGGAGGTATAGATTATGGTGAAACCTTTGCACAAGTATCAAGAATTGAATGAGTCCATATATTACTTACATATTCTGCACATAAGGGATTCAAAGTATATCAAATGGATGTGAAATCAACATTTTTGAATGGAAATCTTGAGGAGGAGGTCTACATAGAACAACCAGAAGGTTTTGTTGATCCAAATCAGAAGAACATGGTATGCAGACTACACAAAAATTTGTATGGACTGAAGCAAGCACTAAGAGCATGGTATGAAAGACTACATGCTTATCTTATTAGTATTGGCTTTGTAAGGATAAGTGATAATAGTAATTTATACATGAAAGGAGAATCTGATGATAATATTTTGATTGCTGAAATTTTCATTGATGACATAATCTTTGGTGGACATGATTTGATTTGCAAATCTTTTGCTAATGAAATGAGAAAGGAATTTGAGATGTCAATGTTTGGAGAGATTAAATTATTTCTAGGTTTGTAGACTACACAACAAAATGATGAGATTTTCATCACTCAATCAAAATACATTAAAGAAGTGTTAAAGACTTTTGGCATGGAAGATTAAAACATGGTAGGAATACTGATGGTAATAGGATGTAATTTGACAAAGGATGATGAATCTACAAAGGTAAATCAGACACTGTATAGATCAATGATTGGAAAATTGATGTGTGTGGTACATAGTAGGCCTGATATAGCACATACAGTTGGGATTGTGGCAAGATTTTCTACCAATCCTAAAGATTCACATATGGTTGTTGTTAAAAGGATTCTGAGATACTTGAAGAAGAATGAAGACTATGGTTTATGGTACACATGAACTCTGAGTCTACATTGATGCAGATTGGGTTGGAAACATTGATGACCGGAAGAGCACAATTGGTGGATCATTATTTTTAGGAGAAAGTCTTGTGACTTGGATACACAAGAAACAAGCATGCATTTCTTAGTCTACTACTGAAGTAGAGTATGTTGTTGCTGCTGCAAATTGTTCAAATATTGCTCGGATAAAAAAGTGTTGGATTGAATGAATGAGGTGATCACTGACCCAGTGATTATATATTGTGACAACACTAGTGCTATAAACATTTCCAAGAATTTGGTGATGCATTAAAAAACAAAACATATATCTATTAAGTATCACTACTTAAGGGAACAAGTTCAAGAGAAGCATGTGAAACTGGAATTTGTGAAATCTAAAGAACAACTTGCTGATATTTTTACCAAGCCCTTACCGAAGGACACATTTGAGTATTTGAGGACTAGACTAGGGGTCCATCCCATGTCTATTGATCACTAAGGTGATCAGGAGGTTGAATCAACCTATAATTTATCATAAAATCATTCATGTTGATGCACATAGCTCACACTTTAGGATTTCTAAGGTTGTGCAAGATTGTAGAAGTTGGAATAGGGAATTGTATATCTACATGAAGGTACTTGATTTGGACTAAACAAAAGAGAATAATTTGGCTACTGAAGAGCTATTTATTTTCTTTGGCATTTTTGTCAAAGGGAGAGGAACTTCATATGAAATATCTATTGCTTGAAACATGAAATGGGAGAAAGAATCAAAGAGCTAAAAAAGATCAAATTCACAGGGAGAGTCTGCATGGAATGTTGTTTGTAGTGATTAAACATATAAAATATCAAGCTAGGTGTTGGTTCCTAAAAAGGTTTTACACTCCAAGAGACACCAATATACCTAAGAATGATTTTGAGGAGAGGTTAGTTCCAAATATGGGGATATCAGTAGGTAACTAGACCAACTATAGGGACAAGACTGCCCTCTTCACTTCTGGCTTTGCAAAACCAAAGCGGGTGTACCTAATCTAGTAACATATGGCACTTTTGGGACTTTAAACTAGATTGAACAAAGTAGATGATAGCAAGAAAGTACTGAATGATAACTAGTCATTCATTGACTCTCCATTTATATGATGGAACTGAAACCACATAAACATGAACACAAAAGGATAGGAAAGATTTTGATTTAGGTTTTTTGCAGAATGTAACAAACCATGCCACACTTGTAACACCACAATAAATACTAATTTTTGATTAGTGCCTTATCCATTGGGCATTATATCTAAAGAAGACATAGAATAAAAGAACAACTACTAGATTCACCAAAGATCCAAGCCATAAACACAACAAACCAAACTCTTACACTACTTCCAAACATCCTTCATGTTGAACCCCATGAATCTATGTTTTAATTAGAGACTTTAACCTGATCCTAGATCAAGGCTGAGAGATAAAACATATACATAGATAAAATCTGATTAATGAACCAAAAAATCCCAAAACTCAAGAAGCACAACCAAAGGAGAGATCTGAGAATGAAAAACTGTATTAAGTATGAGGAATCAAATCCCTGTATTACATGTTGATTCAGAAATACCTTAGACAATATGAAAAAGATGAAGAAGGCTTTTCCCTTGTGTTGATACAACTAGAAAAAAGTGTTAGACTCTAGACTGAGGATGCACATTTAGCTTTTTAGCCTCCTGTGTTCAAGAATTTTCAACTAGCCAATAACCCTTCTAAATGATCAAAAAAATCCTTTTATAGAAATAAGGATTGCAACAAGAAAAAGATCATTTAGGACCAAAACCCTAACCCTAACAGCAACCACAAGCTTGGAAGGAGAGATAAATACAATCATTCATTAAGACCTTGGAAGAAACAACAATCAAATATCTGCAAAAACTAAGAAAATTTGCAAGGTAAACCAAGTTGCAAGAAATCTGAATCATTCCCCCTACTAGATAAAAATAATCATATCTGAATGGCCATCTCACCAAACCCAAATCTGAGCTACAAAAATCATTAAATCTCTCACCAAACTAATCAGATTTGGTTTTAAACATCATCAATGTATTCCTTATTTTCTGTCATTTCCAAAAATATATGACATGACTACATTCAGGAAGAAATAAAACCCTAGGTAGAACTTTTAAAAATTTGAATTTCTCAACTATTTTATTCCCTCCTACAAACCCCTTGACTTGTCAGAGTAGGCTACATGTGCCATGTGGCACCACCTGATTGGGACAACTAACCATTTAACACCCTACTAGGCCACCAAAATCTTCCTTGGCCACCTATCATCCTCCTACTTGTTTTCCTCCCCGGCCGGGCATCCATCTTTAACAACCTCCGCCAGCACACCCTAGGACATAGGTCAGCCTGTTGCATAAGCACGAAGGTAAACCACTGTGCATCTTTACTATTGTGACTATGTGACAACTGTCAGATCTTGCACACATCTCAAGATGCTAGGCCACCTCTTTGTTTGACAACTCAATCATCCTCTTCCACTGGGTGTCACACCTTCATTTGTTATATCCTCCAACCAGGTGCCAATCTACAACACTTCTCCACATCACTAGGCTGCCACATGTCAGCATGTCACAATCTCACAAAGGTAATGATTGAGCACCTTTCTCATTTTACCTTTATGCCAACTATTGATCTTCGATGCACATCCCGAGACATCCAAGTAGTCCATCTCATCACTCTATCATCACTTCCTTCCATGTGTCAACAACCAATTCATTATCAACTCCAACCTGCAACTCCATCACCATGTCACTACCTTGCCACATGTTGGCTTGTCGCAATGCCACAATAGTAACAATTGATCATCTTTACCTTTGTGGATATGCGATAGTCCTTGATCTTTGGACTCGCATCACAAGACTGCCAACCTACCACCTACTTTATCTCTTTGTCTACACCTTGCCAAGTGTCACCTTCTTATTCACTCGACCATCCACCTGGGTACCAAACTATAGCCCTTATGCCACATCATTGGGTTGCCATGCGTCATCACATCATAGTCCTGCAATGACTATCCTCTGGGTATCTTTGTGATTATGGGGATGCGATGACTGTCGATCTCCTGGCACATATCTCAAGGTAGCCACTTGCATTTGCATGATGTGTCAAAATTTCCCTACCTTGCATGTGGGACCAACACTAAGCTATCATCTCTTTCATTGCTAACTAGGCTCATGCATGTGAGGGCTGGCCTCCAACTAGGTGTCCATACTTGGACACTAAGGTTGTGTGCATTTTGCCTTATGAACATCTTTTCTCTCCTCCACATGGCCAATGTGGGACTAAACTCCCATTGCATATAAATCATTTCCTATCAAAACATTGTTCTCAATTATGTGCGCATGACTGGCCCTACCAGAAGGCACCACTTGCATTCGATTGACTTCACTTTGATATCAACTTGAGCCCTCGACCATTTGAAGACCTCTTTCAAGCGAAGACTAGTGAATGTGGGATAAAGACACAACAACCCCTTTTGTTCTTTTGCTCAACTCATTGGTTTCTTTGGATGCTTGACCAATAGATTTACCTTCCACAGACCTGATTGGATCTTGAACAAGATCATCAATGTGCTTTTGGAAATAGGCAACAAGATTGTCAAGATTTTCAAACATTATCCTCCTGAACTCAAACCATAGGGAGGAAAAACTAGAGCATGGACCATAAAATTAGACCATATTTTAGAGTTCCAACAATGGCGAGAGCTTACCAAACTACAAAATTTACCTACATAGTTGTAGAACAAATGTTTGGTATGTGTATGGAATATTTCATATTGTTTATGTTTCCATCAATGCCAAAGGGAGAGATTGATGACCTACAACTGATTGAATATCTAGATGAACTGAAGAAATAGTGATTAGAGATCACTGAGATACTAAAGTGATATGTAAGATGATTAAATTAGTCAATATGTTATCATTGATGTCAACTAGTTTTTAATATACTTATCATGATAGTTACAAACATCTGAATATCTATAGAAGGAAGAAAAGATGAAGAAATGAGATATCTACATAAGGAAAAGATGGATATGACAGATAAGGATAAGGCATACATTGGGTAACTTATTGATGAGTTTATGGATTTATATTGTTGACTTGAGCATGTTACATTAATCTATTATGAAGAAGAGATTTGAATCGATCAAGTTAATGTGGTTGGTAATTGAATAATTTTGTATGCACTGAGTGAGTGCAGTGTATACCGAGTGACAATAATAACCAAGTTAGTTATCACTGACGCATTCAGTATTAACCGAGTATGGATGAAAACATTAAATGCTAAGAACAACTAACTGAAATTGATGAGCTAGAAATTGTTATGATTTTAAGGTAAATGATGAAGTTAGTTATAAGATCCATGAATGACATAATTCAGAGATTATCTAAAGGATGAGATTGAAACGTGTTATGGACACATCTACTAAGGAAGGTTTAAGCAACAAAATGGATGAAGGAGATTAAGAGGCAAAATCCGATGGCTGATATGAAAACAGTTTACTTGTCTATTTAAGAGACATGAGTTTTATTTTTGAAACATGCCAGACAAATAGAGACTGCAGAGATTTCATGTGAAGACTTTATTCATGCATTCCTGATCAAACTAGTTACAGAAAGAACTGAGCTTCAGACATTACTGAGCATTAGAGAACTATTTACCGAGTGAAGTAAGTTGGGGAAATATTGAGGAAGTGAATTTTTTAATGATCAGATGATTTTTATGAGCATAGCATAGATCTAAATATTTTCAATTGAGTTATATTTGAATCAGATCAGAACTGTATTAGTTTAACCATTGATTCAGCAAAATCTCTTAATCGAGTGGACTTAACAATCTTATTGTATTTCCATATGACATTCAATGAATGTTAATTGTTATCTTATTGACCCCATAGTGAATGCTAGTCAAGATTTAACTATTAGTGATAAATCCCCTAACCAGGTCACACCTAATAGTGTGCATTGTAACCTTTAATAGGTTGGCTCCTAACCAAGCTCACTTCAGAAGAGTGAAATATTTTGGGTTACCGGTCCTAGGTGGTTTTTCCCTTAGAAAGGTTTCCATGTTAAATCATTATGTTATGTTTTATTTGTTATGATTGTTTTTCTATTATACTTTACATACTGCAAAGTTGATTTAATCAGCAATCATAGTTTGGATAATTACTGGTATTTTGTAAATGAATAGATAGATTGATATTTTATCTTACCAAGTTGCATAAATTATTGAAATAGTTTTGAAAAGTACATCTAGGACATTGGGACTATAGGATAATTGATTTAATTAATTCAACCCCCCCTCTCAGTTATTTTAACAATTATTATGTTATTTTCTTGAGGTTTTGCACTAATTTTGATAATGTTACTAATATTCTTGTCAAAAATGGATGTTTGAGAAAGGTTAAGACATCTGCAATACTTCACGATACATATACAGAGGTGGACTTGACAATATCATTGTAGGAGGAGATCGATGAATTCCCAGATCATGCCAGGGCGATAGAAAAGGCCCTTAGAAGAATCAATAAAGAAGTTGTTTTTCTTGCATTTTTTATCCCTCAAAATCTTGAGATAGAAGTGAGGGGGAAATATTTGATGGAGATAGCAAGAAACTTGCAAGTAAGCATTAATGAGATCTTTAATTATAACAAAAGTTCAATAATGGTTTATATTTTATACTCTTATATGTCATGAACTAAAATATGTATGTTTTGTTATTATACAAAATTATATGCATCCTCATCAACCTACACTTGAACATGATCAAAGCATTATAGGTAGTTCAGGTAAAATAATTTTAGTGTGAAAGGATGCAATTATTAATGTGTTTTTTTACCATTTTATAAATTTATGCAATTATTAATGTGTTTAAAACAATCAAGCTCTTGGAAAAAAATTCCTTTGGATTAGCATTAGCAAAAACATTCTAAAGTAAAGTTTTCATATTCACCACTATTTTTTGGAAATATTTAATGTTTTGTATATTGAATGTATTATTCTTCAGGTCATGTGGATACTATAATTAAAAAACTCCTCCTTCGAGGTCAAACACCTATGTGTTGTTGTCTGCAATGTTGACAACTGGTAGCATGCAGACATCCACTCCTGTACAGGCTAAAGTTGGTAGATCCCTCTTCTTCTCTCTTTTGTTATGTGTTTATTTCTGTTCAATTGTTCTTTCTTGGGGGCATTTCATAGTGGATTGATTTTCTGCAACAGGAGATGCATCTCATTAGGATCCTACTATTGATGAAAATATATTGTCATTTCTTGGATCTTTCCATGTTACTAGTACGGGATCGTTGAAGGTCACTTTAGTGTTCAGTGAGGAAGAAATGCTTCCTTTAAAAATACAGAAGGTTCCAGGTACTTAAAAATTATTATAATATATAGTGTAATTGTAATGTACTAATTGATCACTCATTTTTGGACTAATGATTCCATGATTTTTTTTAAGGAAATAACAATTTTTATAAACATATGAATGAGTGTACATTGCAAATATTTGGTAAAACCATATGTAAAAGGTGGAACATTACATGTGAACTAACACTATTTGACTATTTTTGTTTCATATCATTGCTAGAATAGTTTTAATTCCTTTCATCTATTTATTGAATTATATTAAACATAGCTTCAGTTCATTTCGGAATCTAACAAGTGTTTTTTTCTTAAAAGGTGGAGTGACCAAGAAACAAAGCTAAAAGATGAGCTCATAGAGAATTTGGTTGAGCTCTTTGGAGATAATTTTTTTGCAAAAGAAAAGGTCCTTGAGAAAGCTAGACAATATCTCAAGTATCTGAGGAACCAATGTAGAACAAATTTAAAGAATAATCAAAAGTACGAGTGCCCCCCCATGATTCTAGAGTTGGAATGGAGGGACCTCATTTCGGATGCGAAGGAGAAAATTGATATGAAAAAAGGAAATAAGCCACAAGATGCCAAAAGAAGGTATGTGATACTATTAAGAATGTAATTATGTACTACTTACTGATCTTTATATTTATATAATATAAGATATTTCAAAATTTTCATAGACTAATGGACACATCAAAGGCAACTAAGGCTAGACTAGAAAAGCATGACTAACACAAACTGAGTTGTGGTGGTTATATGAAACTTGTCACACGACTTGTAAGTAACAATAAATCAAATATTGAATCAAAATATTTATAAATTGCAAGCAATTTTGTTTAATCTAACAATAAAAGAAAATTAATGATATTAAGAAAAAATGCAGGGCTCTGAATTCAATGTGGTGCCCATGAAAGATGACAAAATAATTTCCTTCCAGCATGGCTATGTAGTCGTGGTTGAACACCTATGAGAGTCAAGTGACCACACACGAGATTCTAGTGCATCGGTCACACATGTAAATAGGCCGAATGAAAATTATTTCAAATTGAATACTTGAGCAATAATCTATTAATTTGATGTTAATTTCCAACATAAAATGAATATTTTTTATTTTAAATAAGCAAGCAATGATAACAATGTGCATGACATTGCAATGCAACCTGCTAATCCTGGAACATAACTTGCACATGATGAAGGTTGTATTGTGCATGTGAGTGGTGAAGGTATTCATTTGCTATTATATTTTTTTAAATGTAATTATTGATACAATTAAACATCTTAAATTGAAATTTCTATAACCTTTTTTGTTTATATTTTAGAGCATGCAGACCGTGGTGACCAAGTGGAGCATGATCTGGGTACGTAGTATGAGGAACGTAATGTGCCTCCATTAGGTAAAGAGGACCACTATTATTCTTGTAAATGAATTAAAATGAAATTGGTGTATTGATTTGTAGACTAGGATTTGAGAGTGCACCTAAACCTGTTTTGAAGGCCAAAGACAAACAAACGTCATAGCATATAATCAAATCAAATTTAAAGGTAAACAAACTAAAATCAAAGCCACCTCAGTTTAAGCTTAAAACGGATGCGCCCATGCACCGTTTGATATGCTTAGATATAAATGGATGTGAGTGTGCAAACTCAAGCACTTGGAGCATGCAAAAAAGGATGATTTGAGGTTGATGAAGATCCAAAATGACACAAAATAGGTATGAGGAACCTATTTTGCCTCAAAGGCCTCAAGAACACACAAATATGCAAAGCTAAATAAATGAACTAAGATTAAAACAAGAAATGAATCTATGTTAATCCATTTAAGCTAATTTAGATGTGATTTAAGCTTGAAAATGATCTAAAAAAGATGAGTTTATGCTTATGCTAGAATGAAAATGACATTATAACTTTGCTATTGAGTTTGAGAATTGAAAGATGATTTGCCTTAGGAAGTGAGGGTATTTATAGGATTTCTAAGGCTTGGGGTAGGAGGAATGAATGGCCAGGATTGAAATCCTTAAGAGAGGCCAAGATTCACTCAAAGGGAAGCACATGGATTGTGCTAGTTCTCAGCCAATCAGGAGGTGACACATGTCACAAGGTGAGTGGATGAAGGGAAGGGCAAAAAGGAGTCAACAAAGGGGGCTCCAAGCTCATAACTCTCCAAATAAATGCTTGTAAGAGCAATGAATGGGCTTTAAGAGGCTTTGAAGACTTTGGGGAAGCAATAAATGCTTTGTGGTTGAGATATTTGGAAGGAAAGACTTTGCTTTGGTTTAGGAAAGTCTTAAGCTTGGTTAGGATTGCACAAAGATTTAAGGATAGGATTAGGATTAGATTAGGACAAAGAAAAGGATTAGGATGGGTGAAGAGGGTGGATTTGAGAAGATTCTAGAAGAGTCTAGATTTCTCCTTAGTTTCATGGAATAAAAGGTTATTCATTCCAAAAGCTTAAGTTTTAGGAATATTTATTAAAATATTTTCAATAAATATGAAAATTAAATATTTAACCTTAATTAAATATTTAACCTTGGGATTAGGGTTAGAAAAGATGGGATTAGCCTTTTAATCGAAATTAAGAAGGGATTAGAAGATTTTGGAAGAGGTTAGTGGTCTAGAGGAAATTGGCCAAGTTTGGGATAAAAAATAAATTAATTTATTTTTGAAGGTTTTTGGTCAATTTATTAATTAAATAATTAATAAATTAGGGATAATGTCCAAATGACATTTTTAGGCTAGATTCCTTAATTAAAGATTTTTAATTAAGAGAGAGGGATTTAATGCCATAAAAATAAATTAATTAATTAAATAATTAATTAATTAATAAATGATGATGTCATCAAGGATTTTTAGAAAACAAAAATAATTTATTTTCTGAAGGATTTTTCGGTGTCTACATTTTGCCCCTCTTTGATGCGATGCCGCAAGTGGCATGGCGTCAAAGACAAGAAAACAAGATGCCGAGGCTAGAATCAGAAGAAGAGGGTGTGACGCCTGGGTGGACTAGAAGAAAGAGGAAAGATACATGCCCCGGTGGGACAAAATCATGGAAGATGCGCCCAGTGGGACAAGGAGAAAGAGGGATTACGCCCTGGGACAGAGTGTGCCCGGCGAGACGAGGAAGGAAGGGCTTAGGAAGAAAGGGGAGATAAATAACCTCACTTCTAAGAGCAAATATGGATGATATGCAAGATGAGATGGAAATGCAAGATGCAAGATGTAGCTATATGCAAAGATGCAAGATTAATCTATATGATAAATGCAAGGGACCAGATAGCTCCAAGTGCAAATGGGAGTGCACAGCCTAGATTTAATATAGCAATGCTAGAGACCTGCCAAGGATACTGGGATCACGAGGCCTTGTCACCAGTGTTGCATAGGACTGACGAGGACTGACGCTAAACAAACACACAGGGTTTCCCCAACATCACACATGAAGCACAGAGGCGACATGGCGAAACCGATGCTGAAGGAACCACAAACACACAACTGACTCACAGGCAGAAGTGAAAGATCAAAAGACCTTGCCCCAGATTATCCGCACACGCAGCACACCGTGATATAATGAATCGTGGTGACCCTGGTGGGATAATGAGAAGCCAAAAAAGATTAACAAGACCCAAAGGACAAAAATCCAAGATCAAAATGGTAACTCCAAAAAGACATCCTTTGCCAAGGAGAGAGAGATTAGGTTTGATTGATGGTGGGAAGATTGGTCGAACAGGAGGAACGATATATCCTCAAGGACCAGGATGGAAGATTAGGTCGGACAGGAGGAATGATATATCCTCAAGGACCCATGGGTTGGTGAGAGAATAAGTGTAGTTGTTTGCTGGCAAAAGCTGAAGTTCAAGGAATAATCAGGATGAGCAAGGATAAGTCGACAATTGATGTTGCTAAAGCACAAGGCCCGAGTGGGATTACAAATTTTTCTGAGGCTGAGGATGAGACAAGATATTTGATCAAATGCTGCTGTAGGACAGACAAAGGTTATGTACAACAAGGAGGAACGATATGCACAAGGGATATGTACAGAAGCTCAGGATTGGGGATAGGAAAAAACACACTTGGCGGGACTCTCACTAGGACGGAGACAAGAAGGATAAATATAGGGAGGATTGCGCTATACAAGAAAGGGAAAAGGATATGGTACAAGATATGGTACAAAGCTTTGGAATAGGATATGGATTGCAGATGGGTTGGAGGAAGATGGAAGCTGAATGCGTGGAAGATAGGGGAGATGGAACTGCTGAGAGATCTGTTATGGATGGAGGATGAGGACGGTAGCTGAAAGGACAACTGAATAGATAAAAAGCTCAGTTTACTATGTTGGCACCTGTTTGCCAGGTTTTCACCAACATACTTGTCCAAGGCGCTTGAATTGCCAAGTTTTCACCGTTGGACGATTATTTTCTCTTTCTCTTTTCTTTTTTCTTTTACTTTTTTTTTTGCTTTTTTTGCTTTTTTTTGCTTTTTTCTATTTTTTTGAATGTTTTTGGATTTTCTGATATATGCAGGATCAGGTTCAGGCATAGAACCTCTTTAGATGGATGATGTTGATAGGATAATTCAAGGGCTCGCCTTCTGGTGTTGATAGCTGATAGGCTCCGGAGCCAAAAGATGCGGTGACAACATAGGGGCCCAACCAAGTAGGCTCAAACTTGCCTTTCTTTTCTCTATTTGCTAGGACCTTCTGATTTTGTTTAAGGACCATGTCACCAACCTGGAATTGTCTAGGATGGACCTTTTTGTTATAACTCCTTTTGAGTCAATTCTGGTATGCAACCAGGTGATCATAGGCTTGCTGTCTCTTTTCATCTAGCAGATCTAGTTGTGTGAGCCGGGCCACACGATAGTCTTCATCAGTTGTATAGTTCTTCATGGAGACGCGCAAGGATGGGAGCTCAACCTCGATCGGTAGAACGGCTTCAGCACCATATACAAGGGAGTATGGGGTGGTGCCTGTGGGAGTGCGATAAGAAGTATGATAGGCCCAAAGGGCAGGATTAATTTGGAGGTGCCAGTCACGACCAGAATCATTGACAACCTTCTTGAGGATTTTCAAGATAGTTTTGTTAGTTGCCTCAGCTTGGCCATTTCCTTGAGGGAAATATGGACTGGAGAAACAGTGATGGATGTGGAGTCTGGCACATAGATCATCCACATGCTGGTTTTCAAAAGGTGTGCCATGGTCTGTGAAAATGGTAGATGGTATGCCGAAGCGGCAAATGATATTGTAGAGGATGAACTTGGATATTTGGATGCCAGTAGTTAGCGTGAGCGGAATCGCTTCAACCCATTTGGTAAAGTACTCTGTGGCTGTTATGATATACTTGTGTCCATCCGAAGAGAGGGGGGTGATCAAGCCAACGAGGTCGAGGCCCCAACATGAAAAAGGCCACGGTGGTGCAATAGGCTGTAGATCCTGTGCTGGTGCATGTATCAAATTGGCATGCTGTTGACATGGGAGACATTTCTTGACAAATTCACACGCATCATGTTCCATTGTTGGCCAATAATATCCAACTCTAAGCAGCTGCTTTGCTAGAACCATGCCACTCGTGTGGGCATCGCAAATTCCGGCGTGAACTTCTTGTAAGGCCAGGACGGCCTTGTTTGAGTCTAAACATCTAGATAGGACATTATGATACCCACGACGATATAGGGTGTTGGCTACAAGAGTGTAGCGGGAAGCTCTGCGAATAAGGTTTTGGCGTTGGTTATTGGTGAGATGGGGAGATATGATACCATTTTTTAGATATGCATGGATGTCGTGGTACCATGGGGATTGAGGACCAACCAAGACACACACCATGTCTGCATCTGCGTTCTCATAAGCTGGTGAATGTAGCTGCTCGACTAGAAATTCATACTGCGTTGCGTCACGTGGGATTTCCAATAAGGATCCGATGGTTGCCATTGCATCTGCTGCTTTGTTCTGAAGCCTTGGGATCTGATTGAATTGTAGTTGTAGGAAATGCTCTTTCAGTTTATCCACCAGTTGCTTGTAGGGTAGCAATTTGTCGTCCTTTGTCTGATATTCATCAAGGACTTGCTTGATAATGAGCTGTGAATCTCCAAAGACTTGTAATTTTGTGATGTTCCATTGGATAGCTATTTTGAGACCTAAGATGAGTGCCTCATATTCTGCAATGTTGTTGGTACAGGGGAATCCCAACTTGAATGATTTTGGAATATAGTCACCTTGAGGTGTGACGAATAGGATTCCTGCCCCAGAGCTATGGGAAGTGTTGGAACCATCAAAGTATAGTTTCCACATGGGCTGCTCTTCAATCATGCACAGATGTTCATCGGGGAATTCCATGATTAGTGGATAGGCATCCACCAGTGGTGCTTCTGCTAGTTGATCAGCAATGACTTGCCCTTTGATTGCTTTGCGATCTATATACTGAATGTCAAATTCACTGAGTAACATGACCCATTTTTCCATACGGCCCGTGAGGGTTGTCCTTGATAACAGATACTTAAGAGGGTCCACCTTTGATATGAGCTTGATTGTGTGGCTAAGCATGTAATGTCTAAGTTTTTGAGTGGCAAAGACCACTGCTAAGCATGCTTTCTCCATGGGTGAATAGTTAAGCTCATAGCCCACAAGAGTGTGATTGATGTAGTAGATAGCTCGTTCTCTATTTTCATCATCATGCTGTGCTAGGAGTGCCCCTAGTGCTGTAGCTGTTGTTGAGATGTAAAGGATGAGTGGGCATCCTGGAACTGGTGGTAAAGGGATTGGAGCATTAGCTAGATACTCCTTGAGCTTATCAAAGCTTCTTTGACATATGGGATCCCACTTGAAGTTGGTGTCTTTGCATAAGAGATGTGAGAAGGGTTGGCACTTGTCCGCTAGTTGTGAGATGAACCGCCGAACTGATTGAAGCTTGCCCTATAAGCTTCTGAGCTGTTTGAGATTTCTTGGTGGAGGCATCTCCGTTATTGCTTTTACCTTTTTAGGATCGATCTCTATGCCTCGTCTAGAGACGATGAAGCCTAGAAGCTTGCCAGATGTAACACCAAAGACACATTTCTTAGGATTAAGCTTTAATCCATAATGATTCAGACGATCAAACACACGTTCTAGGATGTTGAGGTGTTCATCCCTTGTTTTGGATTTTGCAAGGATATCATCCACATAGTCTTCAAGGATCTTGTGGATCATGTCATGAAAAATGGCTGTCATTGCTCTCTGATATGTGGCCCCTGCATTCTTTAGCCCAAATGGCATCATGTTGTAGCAGAAGGTACCCCATGGGGTTGTGAATGTTGTTTTATGTTGATCTGCTTCTGCTATATGAATTTGGTTGTAGCCTGAAAATCCATCCATTAATGATAACATCTCATGACCTGCTGTGAGGTCTACAAGCATGTCTATGTTTGGCAATGGGAAGTCATCCTGCCTTGTTCAAGTCCCTGAAATCAGTACAGATTCTGATGTCGCCAGAAGGCTTTGTGACTGGCACCATGTTAGAGATCCACTCTGAATAATCTATTGCTTTGATGATCTTAGCTTGGAGGAGCTTCTCAAGCTCTACTTTGACGAGCAATGCTACCTTTGGATGCATTTTCCTTAGCTTCTGCTTCACTGGCTTGACGTTTGGATCTACTGATAGATGATGAACAACAAGGTTTGGATCAAGCCCAGGCATGTGGGCGTATGACCATGCAAAGTTGATGATTGATTCCTTGAGCAAGGCACTGAGAGCGATTTCTTCTCCTTCTGTTAGGTTGACTGCAATGTAGGTGATCTTTGGACATTCTTCTGTTCCCAAGTTGATTGGCTTGGTTTCCTCTATGATGATCGGCGACTGCTCTGGTCTATAATCTTGGATAGGGGGAAGAGGCAAGGCTTCATCTTCTAGCGCCTGAATTGCCAAGTTTTCACTAGAAGATATGCCCTTTATTTTTACTATTTTGGAATCAGAATGCACCCCAAGGGGGTTTTCACATAAAGACTCATGATGTTCTCTTGCTATTTCATTTTTGCGACTAAAGCTTGCCTCTTCCCCAAAATATCCTTCTGGGTGAAGCTGATAGACAGAGGTTGATGTTGGATCCTGATCGCTTGCTGGACCTGATGCCCCCATGAATTCTAGGAGTGCTTGTGCGCTTTGGAACTCATCGATGTGTGCGATGCTTGGTTGGTCCTAATCTATGAGGTCGGGGTTTGTGAGGGGAAGATCTATGAGGTTAATGGAGAGTTGTTGGAGAACAGAAGTCCCTAGGAGGGTGTCGTCGGCAAAGATATCGTCGTAGGATCGGATGTCTTTCTCTTCGGGGATGTCTTCGATTTCCACGAGGTCATCCCGGCTATTCGAAAAGTTCACGTTGGTCATGTTAGTGTCCGCAGTTGTGGTATTGGGCTCTTGTTCAAGCAGGCGAGGGGTATTAAAGCCAAGTCCTTGCTATTCTGGATTCTGGGATGGTATGACAGGAAACAAATTTCCGTCCTCTTGTGGTCCTAGACCACCACCTTGATAGTTATAGTGTTCTGTGACATTTTTGTAGGGGATTGGGTATTTCTCTTTGAAGTATTCAAGAAGTTGGGTGTCACGTGATGGGGGATCTTTGTATAACCATTTGTTAATATCTGGATCCATTTCTTTGCTGTTGATGTTGCCATGAGACTCAAAAGTCATGTTTCCGATTTGCTTGAGCTTATAATGTTCCTCAACAGGCTTGTTTTGACAACTTGGGCGCCCTTGAGTATGTGGATCACGTGGAAGAGCTCCTACAGCAAATGCATCACTGAGGCTGTATTCACCACAACCCTGGTTGTTGATCTTGATGGATGATAAGGTGGAAGAGAGGATGGTCTCTGGATCGCGATGGGATCGGGATGAGCTAGCAATAGAAGTACCAATATCGGTTCCAGGACAATGAGTAGAATGAGGGAAAGATGTTTCCATCGCAAGGCAGTATGTGAAGGGGTTAGGGTCAGCGTGGATGGTAACCTCAGTGCCTTGATGTGGAAACTTGATGCACTGATGGTAAGTAGATGGTACGGCCTTAATGGAATGGATCCATGGATGACCGAGGAGGATATTAAACGGTAGGTCAAGATCAACAACGTGGCAGAGAGTATCTTGCGTTGCTGGGCCTAGCTGGATAGGCAAAGTCATAGTACCTTCAGAGGTACATTCCAAGTTATCATATGCTTTGATAGTGATTTGCTCATGTTGTATGTCGGCCTCCGTGAACCCGATCTTCTTGATGAATTTTAATGTGCACAAGTTGAGGGCTGAGCCATTATCCACTAGAACTCATTTAATGGCGAAATCTCTGACCATGACGGCAATGCGGAGAGGAAGAATATGGTCAGGAGTGACATCTGGTATATCAGATTCTTTGAAGGACAAGGCACATGCTGCTGATAGGTGTCCCACAAGAGTTTCAAACTGAGTTGTGTTAATGTCCGTGGGGACATGGCCTTCTTTTAGAGCTTTGTCCAAGATCTCCTGATGGATGGGTGATGTGCGGAGCAAATCCAAGATAGATATTTGGGCTGGCATGTTCCCAAGATGCTCTATGATATTGTATTGTGCTCTTGGTGCATTATGCTATGTTGCGCGTGCATTTGATGCTGGCCTGGTGTTAGACTGTGCTGTGGATGCAGTAGATGTTGGCCTTGGAGGAGCAGCTGATCTTGGAGGAACACCGGCAACAGTTACCCTACCACTGCGGGTAGTTGCAGCACATTGTCGATCCAGACCTCTGACGTGGATGGTATTGATGGTGGGCTCATCTTGGATGGGCTCAACTTGAGTTATGCATCTGACATACTTGTCATAGTTGATGTAGGCCGCTGTGTGATCTTCTTGCTTGCCTTTGCCATGATTTTGGGGCTGATTGGCGTTGGCTTGATTCTTCCCGGTATCGTGTTGAGGGAACACATTTTGATATATTTGCAAACTGGCATTGGGTGAAGCTTGAGTTGGTGCATCGACCTGGATTTCCTTGCGATCGATGAGATCCTAGATGTAGTGCTTAAGCCACATGCACTTCAATGTTGTGTGCCCCTTCACACGATGGTAATCACAGTATTCATGTTCTTTATACCAATCAGACTTTGGTGCGTTGTCATCCTTCTGTGGGATGGGCGGATATGTGATCATATTTGCCTTGGCTAGCCGATAAAAGATCTGATCCAGAGGCTCACCCAAAGGTGTGAAAGTCCTCTTTGGATTGTTCTGATTGTTGGATTTATTCTGCCTTGGGGAAACGTTAACTATGTTAACAGGATTGCCTTGACGTGCTGGCTGTTGCTGTTGGTATTGCTGCTGATACTATTGCACAGGTGGTTGATGAGCTTGAGGAGGCTGCTGATAAATAGGTGCTTGATATGCGGGAGCTGGCGGTTGCTGATAGATGGGCGCTTGTGGCGGTTGGTATGTTTGAGCTGGTGTAGGACTAGCCACAACGAATTGTACATTCTTAGTGTCAGTGGCTCCATCTGTAACAACATTCTTGTTACGATTCCAATAACGGGATTTATCATTGTTAGGTTTGTTCTTGGAATCATCCTTGAAGTGACGAATAGTGCCTTCGTCTAGGAGAGCTTTCTCGATGCCTATGTCTTTGCTCTTGATGTCTTGGTATGTCTGGAGACAGTTCATTTGCATGTGATGGGATAGCTTTGGATGCAGGTTATCAATGAAGATCTTTGTTAGATGCTTCTTTGGCGGCTGATATGATAACTTGGTTGTAAGATTCTGCCATCTTTGCAAGTATTCTGCAAGGCTTTCTCCATCTTTTTGCTTTGAGTTGCATAGGTCTAGCAAGGACAACTCATTCTCCACATTATGGGCATAGTGTGTGATGAACTTCTCAGAGAGTTCAGCAAAGGTTTTTATTGTCCCATGTGGTATTTTGTAAAACCACTCAACAGCAGTTCCTCCCAAGCTTTTGGGAAACAGGCGCAGGAGATAATTATCACTGTAAGCCACTTCTTGGCACGCCATGTAGAACTCTTTGATATGGTTTACTGGATCTCTTTTCCCCCGATACTTGTCAAACTTGGGCATCTCAAAATGCTTGGGGAAAGGGATAGTTGCTATGGACCGATCAAAGGGATATGAGCACACCTCTTCGAACTTGTATGTTTTATTCTCTGTTCCACTTTGTAGCTCTTTTAGAGCATTTTTCATTGCTTCCCATTCAGCATTGAGTGGCGAGGGAACTGGGACTTCTGCTTGTG
Source organism: Chamaecyparis obtusa (assembly GCA_027943335.1). NCBI lineage: Eukaryota > Viridiplantae > Streptophyta > Pinopsida > Cupressales > Cupressaceae > Chamaecyparis > Chamaecyparis obtusa. The sequence goes on along the minus strand of BSBK01006287.1, from coordinate 1,484,970 downwards.
ATGGAAGCTGTGGAACTGGATATGGCGTTTGCTATGGATAAATAGGTTGGAACTGATTTTGGGGCAATGGTTGCTGGGGATATTGCTAGTGTGGCATAGGGGGATATTGTGGTAAATGATATGGAACCGCTTGATGTTGTTGGGCTGCTTGCTGTTGTTGAACTGGCGGTTGTTGTGGGATTGCTTGCTGATATTGGACATTTGGAACTTGCTGTTGTAACTGATGGGTGGGAACTTGTTGTTGCTGGGGGATGATAGGGTTTTGTTGCTGAGGCTGATAGCAAGGGACTTGCTGTTGTTGAGGAATGATGGGTGTTTGCTGAAAGGAGACATGTGGTTGCTGTGGGGGAGGCTGTTGGAACGATGCTGCTTGCGGGTATGATGGTGGTAGTTGCTGAGGTTGGCTTTGCGTTTGGCTGATATAAGCTGGGTGCATGCCTGCATTACTTAGAGGCGGAACAGACGTGGAGAAGCTAGAAGCAAAGGGTGATGGGGTAAGATAGCTGGGGAAAGTTGGCTGTTGAAGTGGTGGAACTTGCTGGAAGGTATTTGGGATTTGGGATGAATAGCTTGAAGCCGGCGGTGTTTGGGGTAGTTGCTGCTGTGCTGCTTGGACGAAGGCGGTTCGTTGACTTGCAACCATAGATGTAGGGGATTGAGATGGAATCCCCCATGCCTTCATTTCTTCTTGTGTAAGGCCCCACTGAGAGCTTGTGTTAGGGTGCACTGCAGCGGATGATGGAATGGTAGGAGCAACGGGAGCTTGGGACATGAATGATGGTTGAGATAAAGGAGCTTGTTGAGGTTGTGGTTGAGCGGATGCTTGTGAAGAGGAAAATGAAGGAAACACCCAAGAGAAAGATGAGGTTGGAATGGGGAGTGATTGCGCTAACCCCAAAGAAGAAGGTACGGGTGCTTGGGGGGTGGAGGGTGACAGTGCTCCTTTGATGGTGAAAGGCATTGCTTGACTTGCGGATGGCGGCGGTGTAAAAGCTTGTGTGAGAGGTGGAAGCTGATTTTGGGTTAAGTGTTGGATTTGGGCTTAGGCAGCCATAGCAGATGATGAAGCAAAAGGGGTATGAGATGGAGCGGATGGTGCTGCAGCTTGTGTCATGGGACTGGTGAGGCTTCCTTGCAAGAAAAGGGGAATGGTGGAAAGCTCTTGGGATGTTTGCATGATAGGATCGGGGAATGATTGGACAAACGGAGAATATGCTTGTGCTGGAACTTGGATAGTTTTGATGGGGATGCGTGGATAGAGAGATGGTGGGATGGAGGTACTTTCTTGCAGATAGTGGACGAACGTGCTTTGCTGATGTTGTGGTACAAGGGCATTGGTCGTTGGTGGGCTTTCTGGAGGATTTTCAAATGCTTGGATTGCCAACGGGGATGAAGGGATATTTGGATCTTCACATGGGTTACTGGCTTGGATTTGGGGATTGTAGGTCATCATGACGTTGGTGAAAAGGTTGGGATCGGATGAGGTTGTTGGTGGATAAGGATTCATGCTTCTTCTTTTCCAAGATCTGGTCTCAACAGGCATGGAGATGCAAGTGCTAGATGTATGCAAGATGTTTGGCTAAAAGATGTTGATGGATGCAAAGTTGATGAACTTCTAAAGATGATGACCTTCTAGGATGTAATGCAAGGATGGATCAAGATGGCAATGATGGAAGCTGGATGGAACTGATATGGATCAAGATGGCGATGATGGAAGCTGGATGGAATTGATATGGATCAAGATGGTAGAGGAAAGATAGGTTGCTGGTGGAAAGCTGGTGAAAGATTACTGAGTGGTCAACAAATAAGCTGTTGTTTTTCCCAAATGGAGGATCAGAGATATGATGGGGTCAACCTAGGATAGACTGATGATCTTCGGTCAACAAGTTTCTTATCAATACACTCCAATCTCTTGCTCGAGATGATGGCTATGCAAGGACAAGGTTTGATTTCTTTATGACAACACGTTGTGTCAAAAAAGAGGATGATGGTCTCTGATCTTGGATATAGGATAGGAACAACTCAAAAGGTAGAACACTAAGTGTTGGTGGATCTCTAGATTTGGAACAAAAGATGATGGATCTGCTGGAAAGATATGGAAAGCTGATGGGGGGAAGCTGGTGGAAAAGGTATTGAAGGTGAAGGAACAATGCTTTTTTCTAAAGGGATAATGCAAATGACAAGGATTGATTCTAGAATGCTGGTAGGAGGATGAATGCAAATGCAACTTTTATGATATTTTTGAAATGCAACTAAGGTTTTGATGCTGATGCAAAGGGTGAAACTAGGATGAAACTATGATGCAAGACTATTTGAGACAAGATTTCAAGATCTGAAGATGGAACAAGACATGAACAAGGATTTGGCTAATCTTCTGGCTCAAGGTTGACAAAGTGATGGTTAACTCAGAAATGAAAGGCGAACTGTTTGATGCGGGTGTTATGGGCAATGTTCTCAAGTCTGGTTTGGGACTTCTCTTCTGCTTGGTTTGCTTGGATAATGGCTTGATAGCTCTTGGTGTTCTTCTTGATAAGTTTTTGCTCTTGATAGGCTTGGGATTTGGGCAACTTTGCTTTAGGATATTTGTTCTTGCTGGGCATCACTTGGAAAAGAGGCTTCTGATTTTGAGACAAAGGTTTCCAATGGCAAAAGATTAAAGTCAAAGCAATCTCCGCAAGGGACAAAGCAACCCTGCGGGATACAAACAAAGACAACTGACTCTGACAAAGCTTTGAAAGTGTATGTTTCAACAAGTGTTTTCACGGGGTCTTTGACTGTCAAGCACTTCAAACAGATCTACCTAAGGAAGGTGAGTATCAAAATCGCTTGCCCACAGCTTGGTATCCCCCAGAAGGGAATACAAATGGTGAGTAATCTTGAGGCGACCCGGTAAACCCCTTGGAATCGGTCCTTGCACAAGGATTTTGATACTTTCGGATGTAGATAGGGTAGCCTCTAGTTTATCAGGTTTTTAATAGTTCCGTGGAGTCTCCATACCCGGTTATGCTGATCATCCGTGACTCACTTAAGAGCCTTGCCAATTATGCTGGGGGAGAGGAATGTTTACCATCCCCAGACACGTGTTTGGCACGAACGCCCGGCGATTAGGAGATGTAAGTGATTCTTTTGGACTTCACTTATTTGTATACCGGCCGGGGGGGATACCAGTTTGAGGTCGTTCTCCGAGGAGGAAGCGCTTCTCCTTGGACAGGCCTCGCTAAAAGTAGAACAAGTGAACTTGTCCAAGTTCAAATGTTCCACGTTGCTTATTCTAACAAGGTTTATGCAAGAATTGAAAAACTCCTACATGCACATCAAGCAGATTTTGTTCATTTTCCCAGATTTGTTTAAGTGATGTTTGAACTTTGAAATGAAGACACTCGTGTTTAGCTTTTGATTTGTTCTTTTCCTCAAAATGTAAATGAATTGAACATTTTCAAGTTCTTTCTTTTTGTGTATTCAAGATTTGATTAGCGAGTTGATTTAAGAACTTTGAAAAAGCTTTGTTTTATCCCTTAGATCACTCAAGATTGAATTTGTTTGCTTGCTTTGGAATCTGAAAGAGATGAGGGAATAGAGTTGTTTGTTCCTTTAGTGCATTCAAGATTTGGTTTGATTTTCAAATTTGACAATGACACTTAGGACCTAAGTTCATTTCCTTAAGTTTCATTCAAGATTGAGTTTGACCTTTGCTGTAATAAAAGAAATGAAAAAAATCAGTCTTACGCAACTCAAGACAAAAACCAAAAGCGACACTGTCCAGCTTATAGGCGACGCTGGAAAGTTCAGAGGCGACATTTAATTCCTACAGGCAACATTTTGTACCTCAAAAGGCGACAGATAAAAAACCAGAGGCGTGATTTCTTTTGTTACAGGCATGATTTCTTTACATAAAGGCGACAGAAGAAGAATTCTAAGACGGAACAGAAATTGTCAATCACAGGAAAATCTCAGTTATGCAGGCGTGAAAATAGAACTCATAGGCGTCATTTCTTTCCTCAAAGGCGTGATTTAATTGCATGAAGGCGTGACTGAATTCTTTGTAGGCGACATTTCTTTTGTTGAAGGCAACATTTCTTTGTTTGAAGGCGACATTTAATTGTTGTAGGCGTCATTTCTTTTCATGAAGGCGACATTTCTTTATTTCCTGCAAAATACAAGCATATAAAGCATAATTTCATCAAAATGATTGTGGTTTGAGTCCCACCGGGCGTGCCAGAATGTAGACTAGGATTTGAGAGTGCACCTAAACCTGTTTTGAAGGCCAAAGACAAACAAACGTCATAGCATATAATCAAATCAAATTTAAAGGTAAACAAACTAAAATCAAAGCCACCTCAGTTTAAGCTTAAAACGGATGCGCCCATGCACCGTTTGATATGCTTAGATATAAATGGATGTGAGTGTGCAAACTCAAGCACTTGGAGCATGCAAAAAAGGATGATTTGAGGTTGATGAAGATCCAAAATGACACAAAATAGGTATGAGGAACCTATTTTGCCTCAAAGGCCTCAAGAACACACAAATATGCAAAGCTAAATAAATGAACTAAGATTAAAACAAGAAATGAATCTATGTTAATCCATTTAAGCTAATTTAGATGTGATTTAAGCTTGAAAATGATCTAAAAAAGATGAGTTTATGCTTATGCTAGAATGAAAATGACATTATAACTTTGCTATTGAGTTTGAGAATTGAAAGATGATTTGCCTTAGGAAGTGAGGGTATTTATAGGATTTCTAAGGCTTGGGGTAGGAGGAATGAATGGCCAGGATTGAAATCCTTAAGAGAGGCCAAGATTCACTCAAAGGGAAGCACATGGATTGTGCTAGTTCTCAGCCAATCAGGAGGTGACACATGTCACAAGGTGAGTGGATGAAGGGAAGGGCAAAAAGGAGTCAACAAAGGGGGCTCCAAGCTCATAACTCTCCAAATAAATGCTTGTAAGAGCAATGAATGGGCTTTAAGAGGCTTTGAAGACTTTGGGGAAGCAATAAATGCTTTGTGGTTGAGATATTTGGAAGGAAAGACTTTGCTTTGGTTTAGGAAAGTCTTAAGCTTGGTTAGGATTGCACAAAGATTTAAGGATAGGATTAGGATTAGATTAGGACAAAGAAAAGGATTAGGATGGGTGAAGAGGGTGGATTTGAGAAGATTCTAGAAGAGTCTAGATTTCTCCTTAGTTTCATGGAATAAAAGGTTATTCATTCCAAAAGCTTAAGTTTTAGGAATATTTATTAAAATATTTTCAATAAATATGAAAATTAAATATTTAACCTTAATTAAATATTTAACCTTGGGATTAGGGTTAGAAAAGATGGGATTAGCCTTTTAATCGAAATTAAGAAGGGATTAGAAGATTTTGGAAGAGGTTAGTGGTCTAGAGGAAATTGGCCAAGTTTGGGATAAAAAATAAATTAATTTATTTTTGAAGGTTTTTGGTCAATTTATTAATTAAATAATTAATAAATTAGGGATAATGTCCAAATGACATTTTTAGGCTAGATTCCTTAATTAAAGATTTTTAATTAAGAGAGAGGGATTTAATGCCATAAAAATAAATTAATTAATTAAATAATTAATTAATTAATAAATGATGATGTCATCAAGGATTTTCAGAAAAAAAAAATAATTTATTTTCTGAAGGATTTTTCGGTGTCTACATGATTAATGTTATTGTATTGGTGTATTGATTAATATTATTGTATTATTTTTATTCTAGAGGATTTAGAGGGCGTCCATCCTATTGAGGTTGAGGCTAGAAAACATGATATGGTAGATGATGTTTCCCCACCAGGTAAATAAAATCTTTGTTATGTTCTTTTAATTAAATAATACTTGTAACAATAATAAAAAATATTTTGAATTTAACCCATATCTTTGTTATTGCAGAGGACCCCCCTTTGCATCAGTGTCCTCATCATGAGTACAGGATGAGGCTTACAATGAGATCAGTACCAGAAGAGGGGGGAAATGATGAAGAATTTTATGTTCCATTTAGTCTTTTCTCCAAAAAAACCAAAAAACAAATGAATGCATTCTACCTTATTTGATAATGATTGAATTTTATATTTTATTAATGGATGAATGTTATATTTTATTAATGGATGAATGAATACATATTATATTTTATTAATGGATGAAATAATTAATGAATGTTAGATGTTAACGGGGAATTTAGAGTTATGTTAGGGGGGAGGAGGGGCCAAATGAGCTTCCACCTTCATGTGGTTGGCCCTGTTAAGTAGAGAATATTAAACTATTCTCGAAACAAAGAGAAGCTCAAACTTTTTTTAGGGATAGGGGACAAATGATATATCCAATCAAAGCTTGCTAAGAGTACGAAGACTGGTCCTCAAACACCTAGGTCAAATAGTGGTAATACTCTAAATTTTAAATCTCACTTCTTGCATTGGTTCACTTGACCCTTCCAAGACACTCTTTAGTGCTCCAACTTTGGATCACTCACATGGAACCACCCACTCTCAAGACCTATTAATGGTCAAGCCATAACTAGTGTGTGTTTTCAGCACTTATCAAATGAGAAGGATATATTCATTCCTTTCGACTATAATGGACACATGTGGGGAGGAAGTGGCTGCCCATTTTAGAGTGAATTCATCCATTTTTGTGCCATTTTTTGATGAATCAAATCTAGATGAGGTTGTTGAAGGAATGTTTTTGTCGTTGGACCAAGTTTACTAGAGAGATGAAACTAACAATTTTTATATTTTGAAAAAGAGAGCATTGAATTCTGATAAAATTCCTTTCACTGCCACGATGTTCTCAAGAGCATTGTGTCAGATCTATCTAGACCTTCAATATTTTTTGTGAATAGATTTTTTGTGCGAGAAAGCCCTGATTTTTATGGCTATGGTAGGATACTACAGAATCTATCAAGAGTTGTTCGGCCTTTAGAAGCATATAAGGATGTGATCATGTTATACTTATGATGTTCAAATGATTACTCTCTATCTTTGTACTATGTATTTTTCTAGCATCACATTAGTAAGTAACATGTTTAAAGAAGTTGTTCTCAAGGAATATGTTCATTGTAGATCACTATCCACATCATAGAATAACCTAATAGATTAGGTAAGCATGCACAAATTCCATCATATATTTGTGTGTTGTGATGACCTCTATATACTAACATATCAAATTCTTAACAATAATTGTGAAGCTATATTTTATTGATAAAAGTGTTTTATTTTGTTTTTGTTAAGATATTTGTTGCCAAATAATTTTTTGTAGATAGCATAAATTCTACCACCTTAACATTATATTATTTTTTTGGCTAGAAGTAATCATAGTCTCCCTCTTATGGGCTTGATTCTTCATTGATATCTTCATTTTCTTTTCATTAATTATTTTTAGTGTTAGTTCCTTGCCTTATCAATTTTATAGCTTTGTTGTTATTTAATGCGTTATATAATGTGCAGGTGACAGGCTGATCTCACTCATTAAGGA